>JARLTB010000228.1:1882500-2482500 GCA_030141615.1 Unio pictorum
GTTTGAACTCTGTCGAACTAGACTAAATGAGTATACAGTATTCAACGTTGTTAATCCTATACAGCATTGTACTGCGATTCGAATCAAAATTGCAGAAGAATATATTCCAAAGTCCACACCGAACAGCGAAAAGCCCCAAAACTTTGGGTAACCAAGAATTGTACAGAAGCCATTAAACGGCGCCGAGAAGCATTTAAAAAATCAACAATCGAACAAATATATTTCTTCTTCAAACTCTCGTTTCTCAATTAAAAAAGTTTGGGATGCTTTTTGAAAAATAAATAGAAAGAGAAAAACAATTCTCTCCGACTCTTGAAAGCAAACACTTTTTGTTAGAAATGTGACAGAGCAAATATTCTTGCAGACAATTTCTCTAAAACATTCCCCTCATCTAATTATATGGAAGCCTTTCGAATATTACAAGATCAAGGAGAAAAGTCTCGTTTAAAACTCACATCCAACAACTTTGAAAGTTATAGCAAGCTGTTTTCACTACTGGAGGTCAGAGGGGCTTTAGACAAGGCCGATGATACATCCGCTGGGTCTGATGAAGTACATTACCAGTTCTTGAAATACATACCGGAATCATCACTAGCATCTCTTTTAAAACTTTTTAATGATTTGCGGATTGCTGGTAATGTACCCAATATCTGGAACGGAGCAACAGTAATACCAGTTCTCAAACCAGGCAGAGCTAGCGAAGATCCTAAGAACTAACGACCCATTGCACTGACAAGCTGTGTGTGCAAACAAATCGAACGAATGAGTAATTCTCGACTTTTATGGTATTTGGAAAATAACAATTTAATATCTCCTTTCCAAAGCGGCTTCCGTTCTAGTCGTAGTCACAACTATCATGGTTAGACTGGAAACCTATATTCGCGATGCATTTATCAAGAAGGAATATTTAGTAGCGGTTTTCGTTGATTTAGAAAAGGCCTATGACACAATATGGAAGTACAGGATACTAAATGGCGTGCACAAACTGGGTCTAAAAGGCCATCTGCCCTCTTTCATATTAAATTTTCTCTCAGAATGTGAATTCAATGTACGAGTGAGCTCCACCCTCTCAGATATGCATGAGCAAGAGATGGGTGTGCCCCAGGGTATTTTATCTTTGACGCTATTTAATATCAAAATCAATAGCATCACCAAGTGTTTAACTCCCGGTGTGGATAACTCAATATATGTTTATGATTTTTTTAATTTGTTATCGATCAAAGCACATGCATACAATTAAAAGACAACTGGAACAGAAGATCAACAAGATCCAACATTGGGCCAGTAATAACGGTTTCAACGTTTCGAAATCGAAAACATTATGCATGCATTTTTGTCAGTTGCGAAGACATCATGCTGACCTTAAACTCACGTTGAACGGAACACATATTCCAGTTGTTGAGAAAACAACGTTTTCGGGTATTATCTTCGACAGAAAACTGACTTTTATTCCACACTTCAAGAACTGGAAAGCTAAATGCTTGAGAGCAGACTGAGGTGCTGATAAAAAAAAGTCATCCTCAGTTTGCATCGAACATTTCGCCGCTCCAAATTAGACTATGGTTGGTTATGGTTCAGCTAGGATGTCATCTCTGAAAATGCTTGAAAATGCTTGACCCACTTCATAGTCAGGGAAGAAGACTCGCTCTGGGAGTTTTTCAGACATCTCCATGAGCCACCTTTCTTACATCTTCGAGAAATGCTTTCCGCACAGTACGCTCTCAAATTAAGATTAAAGCCTCTGAACCCTGCATTTTTGGCTGTTTTTCAACCCAAATAAAAACTTTATATAAAAACAAACCAAATGCCATAACTTCATTTTGCATCAGAATCTCATCCAGCCTCTCTACAGTTCAGAAAATGTTTGTGTATAATTAATTAAAGCATGTGTATTGTTAAATCTAGATGTTTGTTGTATGTATTAACAAATGAGTCAGATATATATTAATTAAAGCATGTGTATTGTTAAGTCTAGATGTTTGAAATTAAATAACAAATAATAGTAAATCTCATCTATCAAAAATATAAATTTATTATATAAAATACAAAATCAAACAAAGTGTGATAATGAAAAATAATGTATAGTGTATTAATTTCTAGAATGGAATATTTATAAATATCTTACTAATCCTTAAACTGTCCTAAAATGTTCTACTGTACTTCAAACTAGGCGAATAAAGTGCTTAGGTTTAAACGGATGGAACTGATATAATATAACTATTAGCCAAAATGTTATTACTGCAATGTAATCTAGTGCACTAAGAATATCACTGAATTCCTTGAAATTTACATACCATTCGATTGAATCAATTAAATATTTAAATCTCTGTATATAATCACTTCATTCTTAAAGTACTGACTTTATTAATCATAAAGAATTTGATCTGATGTTTATACAACGTCATATAAATCAAACATTCATCCCCGACTCTTACTAACGCTGTTTTTATCTCAGATGATAACATGGTGCCTGTATCTTTATTATATAGTGTCCTCTTGCGTTTTGAAGTAAATAAATTTATTCACTAGCAGTTCTTGAACAGATAAATATTTTCTTTTCAGTATAACTCAAACAGTCGCAAATAAAAACTGTCCCATTCTGACCTACTTAAACTTGGTTTAAACAAATCAGATACTAGGGCGTGCATGATAGCTTTATACAGGGCAATTCTCATATGAATCACACGCTTATTGACGTAACCCACATTCAAATTCGTGTGTAATTCCAGACTTACTCAGTAACTTTTTATAATTTAGATCGACCATGTAATCAAGCGAACTTTTACTTGGGTGTATACAAATACCTTTTCTGCAGTAATAACCATTTAATTAATGGATTTTCAAAAAAAACTTAAGAATCACAAACGAATTAAATAAAATTTAAATTATTCATTCAAAAATCGAAACCTAATTCGCTTTCTGCATACAAAGAATATACAAATTATTTGTATATGTTACACAGGTTCGTCTACATATAATGCGGTCTTAATCTTAAGTGAAATATCCATCTATGTTAGCTCTGATTCTAACAATATATTCGAACCGCTCTTATGGCCTAGTAGTTACTGTCTGATGCCGTAGTTCGTGGATTCGATCGCCGTCAACTTCATACCTAAGACTTTTATACACATTGTACTAACAGCTGCTTCGCTTAGCAAGCATCATTAAGAGGTTTTGTCGGTGTGGTGTCAGGATAATGTGACAGGGTGGTACATCATGCTACATGTCTGTGGATTGATGCCCCAGTGTTAGACATTATTATACAATATCACACGGCAGACATTCTAGCAATATGACTGAAACATTGCTAAGCTACGTTACAAATTCAAATCACACCCACACAGACAATTTGCGGGACAAAAATAAAACATTGGCAAAATATGTCATGTATTTGTATATATTAATATGGAATACATTGTAATGCAATTGTACTTGTATTTTTTAATTTGTGTTCACATCTACGATTAACATTGAATCCCTTTTAGCAGACCGCTTTAGCAGAACGATGAGCATTATAAACGCATAATTTTGACATGGCTAATTTGTCTCGAAATACTGGCATAGCCATGTTCTTTAATAATCGTAAATGCCAGGAACCAAAGTAGAAACCACACGTTGAATACAATCAATTTAGGCTACAAACTTGATTCTTTCGTTCTTTGTTTCACTCTGTTGAATTTAACAGTTATCTTGCGATTTGTACTGACAATGCTTCCTTTTGAATCTTTCTGCGAAGACTTTTGTTTTTAAACATTATTACTTTTTGCAATCTAACATGTACTAATGTATTAACGAAATGCCGAGATTTGCTTTTCCTGTACGTCTTTATTATGATTCTTTGGTGTATTTATTAGCCACGATTTATCTAGGCACATTCATGACTTTTCCACTTTTTCCAGTTAAAATAGTTACTCCTAGTGTAAATGCAAATAATGTAACTAATTCGCATACCTTATATCATTATTATCGTAGATTTATCTGATACTATAGTGGATATTTGTGCGCTAACTATATATAAATAACGAAATTATGATTGGGGAATTTATATGAATGTTTTCCAGAACAGATGTATAACGACGTGAAACGTGCTTTCCACTTCTACGTGAAATGCTTAACTGGGAAAATGTTCTCTGTCGAAACTTACTTTTAAGAGCTAGAATAAGAAAGAATCTCAGCGCGGCCAACCTGGATATGTAAGAAGGCATGCAGTCAGTCTGCCTGGAGTTTTCAAAAGTTCTTAATCCACCAAAATATACTGCTCACTATGTATTGCCTATATCGTACTGAAACATGTCCATAAACCCACAAAACAGAGTTTTAATTGACGTGTAGATTGCTTGCACACTCACAAAGTATATTTGCTGTAGACGATGCATTCTGCAACATCCTCAGTGATATTGGTCTATTATGCATTCTAATGTGTTGATTCTACGTTAGTTAAGTGAAGGCAAATTAGCACTGTTTTTTATTTGGCACATGATATATCGATGTTTCTTGTAAATAGTTAAGACTTAAGAAGGAGTGTGTGGATGTGTGCGTGTGTGATTTGGGTGTCTAACGTAACTTTAACAAAGTTTCAGTCATATGGCTACGATTTTGCATTGTGCCAGTTTATAGTGATGTCTATAGTCCAGTAGACATATAGAGTGATCCTGGACCCATTCAACATTTTCCTGACATCAATATCATCGATCCTAACGCTAACCGCTTAATGCTGATGCAGCTTTTAGTACCATTGTTAAGTCGTTAGTATGACTCAAACAGGAGTTTAAACCCACGATCGACAGCATCCGTGGCGGACGCTCTAGTCACTGGCCTATCGGAATGGTCTGGCCTAAGAAGGACACTTTATCTCTTGTTAAACATGCTTTCAATATTACCAGCATCTGTTTATAGATTTCTGCTTTGAAAGTAGTACTGTATGAAGTGCCCTACTTGCCTTCTTCAGGGGGTTGTTGTTTGTTTAATAGGAATTGATATCCTATTATGTTATCGTACTTTTATGCACAATGCTGTCCGGGATTTCTGCCCACATAAGGTTTCCGTCTCTAACACTAACGTTAAACGCATACCAAATGCGACCGATTGCCGAAAACAAATTATGCAATGCTTACCATTTGAAGAGGAAATTGTCAGAATATTCTCCTCAAAATTATAATAATTTTGAACACACCTGATACCAACCCCGTGTTTTCATTGCCTGCGATATGTTGGCCCATCCTGCGCACAGATTTGAAAAGATGTCATATTTATCCATCGGGCTATATAAATTAAATACATTGCTTTTGACTATTTCTCTAAGCAGTTTATTGAGTAATTAGGTCAGGTTTACAGTTAGTCTATACTAATGCCAATACATGGCAAAGGATATTAAGCAAGCTGAACAGATCTTGTAAAATATTAGTAAAAAAAGTTCAACATTTTATAAAACAAATAAGCTAATTTTGTTTGAAGATAAACAATTCTGAATAAGATGTAATCGGTTTAAAACATTTTTTTTATAGGGAACAAATTACCAAAGAATTCAGAAACAGACTATACGCCGGAGAATTTCAAGCTAATCCTGTTCTATTGGCAAGTTGATATATTGTGTAGCTTTGTATATATGGAATGACTTCTTGCAAAATTGAAAATTTGGATTAAGATGCAGAATTATTTTAAGGTATGCATTTCGATCTTGTATATACTGTATTTATCTGTGTGATTCTAAAATATACTTTGTTAAGAAGACTTTCCGGGTTTTAAGTTCAAGAAGGTCAAAGAGTGGGTTTTCGTGTTGACAATTATAAATCACATTTTCATACGCATTTTGAGTCTAAATGTAGGATACATGTGCACGCATTACGAAATGTGTGATATATGTGTACACTTTATGAAATTCACTTCTCTTAATTAAAATACAACAGTTCTGACTTCATACTAACTTTTAATTTTTACTCAAACAAGCAAGTGGTACAATGTTTACGGAATTTACGTATAGTTGCGCAATATAACCCGAGGAGCGAAATTGGTAGACATGGTGCAACGTCGGTTGTATATTTGCCATTGCATCATGTCGCTATTTATGGAGGCTTTACATAGCAGACCAAAGATTTTTTAAAGTGATGTTGACTTCGTCGTTTCATACGTTCGCATATGATCTTTAGTTCGGTGTCAACAGCCTAAAGTATATTTTTGACAACTGCCAATGCGATTTGTGTGCAATTCAAGGTACGTCCACCCACCAAACCATATCTGAAACAATCGCCAGACTTTGTTTTTAAATAAGGCACCTGCTTCTTGTGTAAAGATTACGTTACATCATATTTTAATTTCCTTACACCCCTAAGTACTGTTTCAAAGATGTTCTGTTCTGTTCATATAAATACCAAATATAATCAGGATAATCTAACCGCTAAACAAACAACGTAAAATTACTTAAATACGTATTTGTTAAAGTTTAAGGTAAAGCTTGTCTTCCATTTTTTAGACTTGTTTTTCTCTTTGCTGAAAAGTGGAGGCAATGCTGAATTTTGCTATTTTACTTGTTTAACAAAACAAATCAAACAATGATACAATGAATAGTTCAGTGTTACCTGGCTCCCACTCCCCCATCTCTCTCTCTCTCTCTCTCTCTCTCTCTCTCTCTCTCTCTCTCTCTCTCTATATATATATATATATATATATATATATATACACCAGGGGAGATAACATGAATAGGCATAAGCAATGTAATAGGTGATTAAAGTCACTTTTATTACTGGTTAGGTTGTTTTTTAAAAAAAATGTATGTTTGCCGTGATTTGCATATGTAGACACTCGGAATCATTGTTACGCTTTTGTCTACTGTGTGCTTTGTGTTGGTTCAGAATTCGTATCAAGGATCGAAATAAGGTAACATATTCCGACACGATATGTCCTCACTGTAAATTTTGGGCACTTTATTTTTAAAACTCAATGTCTTCATACCCCATTCGCTAGATGGTAATACTTTTAATTTTACATGGGGGCAATATCTATTCTAATTGCAATTTTAGTACTAGAGTTATTGTGAAGCAGCATCTTCGTTCATGAACACGTGATTGCAAAGCTTGCAAGTTTGAAATGTTCTTGTAGTAATCAAATGCATACAAGTCCCCGTGGTCTCCTCATAACTATACACCAAACTACACTAGATGATAAAAATGAGCAAATTACAAATGTGATAAATTGTCAACATATATTCATCTATATAATTTTAGCATACTGTTAAAATTGTAAAATCTGTTAAATAAACTCGACCAAGTCCACATGTTGTCTTTAAATCAGCTTTACCAAATAATAATACCATACAATTAGTTTTTAATCTTGCATTAGAACTAGGAAACTTCTACAGTAGCCTAGTGGTCCGAACGTTCGCCCCGGATGCTAGAGGTTGAGGACTGGAATTCCCCCGAGTTATACCAAAGACTTATAAATGGCACTAGCAACAGCCTCGCAAGTCTATCAACATTAAGATGTAAGCATTAGGCTCTCAATATAATGTTACTTGGTGGGATGATGATGTATCAGTTTTAGACATCACTATAAACTGCCACATTGCGGACATGGTAGCGATATGACAGACAAAATTGTTCATGCTATGTTAACTCCCAAATCAAACAGATACAAACACTCTCATACACAAATTGCTAGAGCATCTATACAGATACTAGTACTACTACTACATTGGGCATTCACTTTTATTTATGACAGTTTAGGAGTTACAGCACTTACTACCAAAATAATCTCTTCACAGCGTTCAGGTCGTAGAATTGAAACTTAATGAACTAAGAAAACCATATTCTAGAGAAGCCTTAATATGAATATTTGGGCACATGATCACATTATCACTTTAAGTTTATGCTGAACACCAAGGTTCAGTTTACAAAGTAACTAAGTAATATGCTATCGTTCAATTTTAACGAATTTTTTAAATTATATTAGATTTCTATTTCTGTTCATAGCAGAGATATGACTACAGGCGAGAGAGAGAGAGAGAGAGAGAGAGAGAGAGAGAGAGAGAGAGAGAGAGAGAGAGAGAGAGAGAGAGAGAGAGAGAGAGAGAATGATTTTATGTTGCCATTAGCTGGAAGGATCTGTATGCAATTATTTTAAGAAAACGATGCTTTTTAATACAAGTAACAAGTTCAAATCTATACAACAAAAGGACAAGAATGTGTTGCTAATGCAACTGATATATTTGTGTAATTATAATACCTTCAAAATTGAGAATATATGAAATAAAGAAAAATAAAGGCACATACAAATAACCGTCTCATATACATATTTAAATTTTATTTCTGATTTGATGGTTGTACTCCCTGCCATTTTGACCTGTAATTTAAGATGGCAATTACGTTGCAAATACGAGTGCAATATTATGTTGCTAACATCTTTATCCACGATATGAAAGTCTTATCCTAGACCGTGTAATAGAAGTAAATGAACATAGGTTGTCATTTCGTTTCAAGGGAGAAAACTCGACAAAACTTAGACTACAGTTAATATATCACATATTCAAGTGATACAATGTCCTTCTCAACTAACAGTGAATGATGTAGCAAACACAAGATTAGAAAGATTGCAAATCATTTTCGAATGAAACCTCTGCCTAGATTTTAAAATATTTATGATTTTGCTAGTCTTCTTTACACTTAATGCCCAAATGTTACATCGGATGACCACTCTAAGATGTGCTTCTACGAATAAATCGATTTTGGAATGGTGACAAATTCGACGTGGCGTTAAAATATGCATTTGTCTAAGTTGTGTGAATTTGTTTGTATATTTGCTTCAGCTACTTTACAGTATGTATTATAAATATCTTATTTTGTAACGAATTTTATAGCTTTTATTGTCATAGTTACATTCTGTAAAGTTGTAATGGTATGTATTTAAACTATGAAGATGTTCCATTGATCCAACGGAAAGCTGGGCATGAGCTATTTATTTCTTTGCTTTGTTAACATGTATATCATCGTTGCTCTACATATTGAACACAATCAAATATATGTACGAAATATTTCACCTCAGCTTGAACCGGTTCAATAACCCAGGCACAACAGTAATGTGGGTATGTATACGTATCGTTTAACACTCAGTAGGAATATCCCATGTAACACTAATGTGTGGCTCGATGGACTATATTATCACATTAAATTTGAAGCTATTACCCTAAGAGTGCATCCAATGTTATGAAGGAAGAATGGAGGGCACAATGTTAGACGTATGATTACAAATCCAACACTATGGAATTAGAAAACATCAAACATACTGTAATGATGCAAGGTAGGAAACATTAGATCTTTAAGTTTCTTCTTGCAGTCGAAAAAGGTAACTTTTAATAGCGCTCTTGAATGAGATGACCGTGACTTTGTGTCTAGGTTCAGTGGATAATTCGTTCCACATTGATGGACTCTGCCATGCCAATCTATGTTGTCTATATGACTTCGTTTTTATAGTAGAAAATAATGGGTGTACGATTGTCAGAAGAGAAAAAGTAAATATATTGCTGGTGTGTATACATGAGTGAGGCGGGATAGGTATGTCGGACTGGAGTCCGTTAGTGAAACGTAACACAGACAACAAATTATATGGTTCATCCTGGATGGAATGTATAGTCAATTTTGGGTACAGAGCACAGGGTTGTGTGCTCTGATCATGGTACTTTGAGCAAGATACTAGCAGTTGTGTTTTGAACTTTTGCAAGTTTCTGAAGTTGATATTGAGACGGATCATATGAATTGAGTTACAATAGTCAAGTCATCAAAGTATTAATGAACAAATAAGTGTTTTAGTGGTATCAACTGAAATATATTTGCGAATGGAGGTGATGCGTCTCAGTCCAAGATATCCAGAATTGCATATATTCATGACATGTTGGTACAAATCGAGAGTACTGTCCAGAGTAACACCTAGGTTTCGTACTGTCTGTCTGCATGTAATGTAGGTGTTGCTGATATATATTGTTTCAGGTAGAGGGTGTGAATGAAAAGCAATTGTGTTGTGATCAAAATGGTCTCAGTCGTATCATCATTCATCTGCAGGATGTTACATGTCATCAATGATTTTCCATCGGAAATCCACCTGTCTACCACTTGGATGGTAGCATCTGGGTGTCAACAGTATACTTTTGGTGTACTCCATTTGCGGACACAATCTGTGTCGTGTTCACTGGTAGAACCTGAACAACAGTAATGGCATTAGTTACTTTCAGAAGAGCAGTTTCAGTACTGTGGGAAGAGCGATATGTAGACTGTACATTGCTAAAACGACTGTTTTTATTCAGATGAGATACTAGTTGGGTTAGAACTGCATTTTCTACGATTTTGTATATGAATAGGAGATAAATGTTTTATGGTCGTGTTGGTTCTTTTAGCAGAGGCTTTACAATGGCGGTTTTGAAAAATGATGGGAATTCCCAGGATAAGAGAGAGGTATTAATAACATCAGTTAGTGAAGGCAATACTGGATCGAAGTACTGAAGCAGCAGTGATGCATAAATCGAATCCAATACACATCACTTTGGCCCAATCGCCATCACGACCGTACGTACTAAATATGTAAAGACAGTTGCAAATGCTGCTAACGTTTGCCGCTGAAATTCGGTATCGCAACTGTATGGTGACGATCAGTCAATTGAAATTGTGTTGTCAAGCTTACCTCTAATGGTCTTTACTTTGTCACGGAAGACTTTTGCAAACAGGTTTGGAAGGTCGACTGGAGAAAAGGTAGTTAGGTGTGGTGTACATTTCTTCCTTGACATTAGCTAGTTAGTGATCTCGAAGATCTCATTAAAGTTGGAACTTTCCGCGATCTTGATATTGTATTGGGGTCATTGCACTAAATAGGCTATGATGGTGAGATTCGTTTTAGAAGCTTCATATATTTGCTCATGAATATTTAGTCCGGATGAAAGCCAAAGCCTCTCATATTTACGGTGTTCTTATTTAGCAGTGCGAAGCTGGTCCCTAACACTGCTATACCCCGGAGAACATTGTTTTATTGATACTTTGTACTTGGTGGCTGGGTCATGTTTTTCAAGCAATGAACGCAGGCAGTTATGTACGTGTTTTGCTGTAGGAAGTAAGCAAATTGTTATGTTTACTTGGATGTCATGCATTAGTTCGTTTATATTTATCATACCGAGGCTTCCCTTGGTAACAAATAAAGGTGGTTGGTTAAGGAATCATACGTCAGGATCGCATACATGCATATCTGATCCAAGTTCGTGGGATACCAGGGATGAACGTTTAATGTTATCATCGGGTATATGAAGAATCCAATCTAAAGTGTGACCATGTTTATGAGTGGTTGCTCAATGTGCTGTTTGAGGTTGAAAACATTAATTAACATCGATGAGTTTTGATGTGTATGGGTTTCCAGAACAGTCAAAGTTAAAGTTGAAATCACCAAAATTAATCAGATTCCCACCAATCGAATTTTCATACGCCAGGAGATTCGGAAACTGCTCTAAACGGAAGGATCAAGTTCGCGGTAGAGGTAGAAAAAGAAGGACTGATCTTTGTTCCAGTGTGTTTACTGTTTGGACTAGTGCAAACGATGTGTGGTAGAAATTGAAGGTTGTGGTGTGAATAAGACGTGTGATCGATCATGGATTTATTTACGATGGCAGCAATCCCACCTCCGTGAGAGAAGCGGGGGAACGACTTGATGGAGTAACCGGTGCGTGTTAGACCCGCGCACTTGGGCTCATCACCTGATGTTTTTAGCCATGTTTCTGTCAGGAAAAAGACGTTGACATTCTGATCGTCAATAAAATTAATTATTTATCTGCACTTTTCCGGTGGTCCAATTGACTGCTCTTTTGAATAATGCAATACGCAGTGATATATTTGGATAGCTGCCAAAAGGTATTTTGTTTAATACGGATTTGAAATGTCTAAATTAACGGCCGAATTTTTAAATTGCTGAGCCGGAAAGGGCAAAAGACAGAAAACTATAATTATTATTCCTTTTCTATGCCGGGCCAGCTTTAAATCAACGTTTTTTTTTTCGCTTCCGTGTACATTGAAGTACTGTTTAATGAAGTACCGGTTCGTTTAGTCTAGAGCGCAATGTAGTGTTGATAGCCATGGAGTGGTCATTAAAAGTTACGACATAAGACCTTGAGTTTCTGTCTTTAATTAACTGGTATAACACACAAAGTCAGTATGCGTTGCAGTACAACTCTGTATTAAACGTAAATATCATAATAAAGTAGCAATTTCCATGATATTTGTTATGTCAAACAATCTAAGCCGCTGAATGTTTTTGTCTTTGGTGCAGTCAGTTATATGCGTTATGTCAAATTTTAAAGCGGAACATTGTTAGAGGTACTATCAGGTTTGTCCGTGTCGGTGTAGCAATTTGATGAATAGTATTATTGACCGATACATTGCAAATGAAAACACACATGCGCAAGTTGTCGGTCAATGCACACTTTATAAATAACCGATGTGGTCCCAATAACGGTCGTCAGCTTACATTCCTTGTATGATCAATATGACTGACCACTGCGTTTCAAATGGTGCGTTTATGACGCAAGATGAACATATCCTGCCAGAAAAAAACACTATATTTGGTTACTATACATTTAGCTTGCATACATCGGCACCTACGGTAGCTAATACTAATTTTAGCTCAATTCACATTGAAGAGATCAAATCATCTAATATGCATTTACGACAATGATGTTAGTTTGCAAATACCGTAATTATATCTTGAATATCTAAAAGCATTGAACCGTTCGGCATTCATGATATCCCTCCTGCTTTCTATACCACCGTTAAAACGTGTTTATCTGAGTTTACAAATACACAACATAGCACAGTTATTAAAAAGCGATTAACTCATTATAAAGCAACGTATTTTATGTTTTGTTTTGTAACAGTAGGTGTAATTTGAACTACTGATATACCATTAAGTCTAACAGCATAATATCAATGACTAAGAGGTATTAAATAACCTCAGACGGATCAATTCAGTTCACAGCATTTTGAGTGATCTTGATTAAATTGTGAAGGATCGTTAATAAAATGGACTTTGAATAGACATCGAATTGCCAGTGATATGACGGCCTTCTGTACAACTGTTATATGTCGACCAATTTTTGTGTGTGTGTGTGTGAGAGAGAGAGAGAGAGAGAGAGAGAGAGAGAGAGAGAGAGAGAGAGAGAGAGAGAGATGAACGCCTGATACGCGTCATAAAGATCGCACAACATTGTCGATAATGTGTATTGAGTCTTTCTGCATCATTGTCGTTGGGTTTAAATTTAATGGACGAATATACAAATATATGTTATTATTGTTGGTCACAAAATCTAAATACTAACATTTCACCGCTCATAACAAAATTCGAGTCAGGGATCGGAAAAACTGCATTGTACCTGCGATAAATGAAAGAAGTATGTGGTGCGTATCACGGCTGTTTGAAAAGCATCATAACACATGCCATTGAATCGAATTACGGTTGCTACTATAATGCTGTTACTGGCTTTAAAATATAAAGTTAATAATCTTCAGATAGGGAATAATATCTATCTATCTATATATATTTATATATGCACGTTGGGTATGTGCAGTTGTCTTCTCGTCACATTTGTTCTGCACCATAGAGGTGGAGTGATGTGTGGTATGTTGTCTCATTAGCTTTCAGCCTATGAGCTGCTTTCAAAATGCCTTGCTAGGTCAGGATATAAACCACAGCCAAGTGAGTTGCATATTTAATATTTGTATGTCAAGTAATCATATTTATGCTTCGTGTGCGGGTATCATAAAGGATCCAAGTCTGCGTTCTTAGTAATATCACTAGTTTATCATAGCAGAATTAAACAACTTCGATTTTGTTCGGAAATATATATATATATATATATATATATATATATATATATATAATGATGTTTCCATGACTGTTATATCAAGGTGGATCATAACCAATCTTACTTAGTTTAAGTTAAGAAACATAAGGATCAAGACGAATCCTGATACGTAACATAAGATGTTAATACTGTGCTGATTATGTGTATAGGGTCAGGATGGGCCATTGTGTTTTGAGCTAGGAAAAAAAGGCAAACAAATGTGGCTGCTGTTAAAATCAAAACTCGTGGAAATTCGACTTAGAGATGCGATAACTCCATTGCAGCTACTTCAAAGTCAGGGCATACAGCTTGATCATTGCTCTCTCATTCTAGCCCCCTTCCCCTCTCCCCCCCCCCCTCTCTCTCTCTCTCTCTCTCTCTCTCTCTCTCTCTCTCTCTCTCTCTCTCTCTCTTTCCGGATAATTCATTTCGCTCAGTATCTTAAGATTTCAACAGCGTACTGATGAAGAATCGTGATACAGTGCGGACGGTTTAATTGGTCAACTGGATATTCAACTGGATTTCGTTTAGCTTGTTGACAAGGTACGTAATAAGTAAATTTCCCCAAAGGAACCAAAGTTCATAGGTTCCATATGCGTAACAAACCATGGTAATCAGTCTCTTTTGTTAGGCAGATCACTCAGAAAAAAACGTTAAATTCTTACTATTCTGAACCACGGTCAGTAACTAGATCAGCATTATATACAAACTGTCTAATATTAGTGTTTCCGAAACACAGTAACGTCTGACAAAAGATTTCTTGGTATAAGTACAATCCAGTAAATTAAATTACATGACAATATTATTTAATGGAGTATAAAAAATTTAAACTGACATACAATTAAATTAAATCCAATATAAACTAAATCAAATATATCTATCTATCTATCTATCTATCTATCTATCTATCTATCTATCTATCTATAATAATAATAATAATAATAATAATAATAATGAGATACTGCTAAACAGTATTCATCAGCTTTATTTACACAATATGTAATATAGCGCATAAACATAAGAAAATCTAAAGACATGCTAAATAGTAAGATTCTAAATCACCATACATATTTATATTCTAGTTAACCTCTGAGAGTATCTGTCTTACAGAGTAGATGTCGATGCACTGTACACATATGACCCTTCTGAACATAGTGAACATTCTCGTTGTTAATATTGTTATTGTTATATTGTATATGATATATTAGAATATTTGCCTGTATATGCGTACGTACAAATTCCACCTACGACTACAAAACAAACTACAAATAAATTGTTTACTGTTTTCGTTAAACGGCTAATCATTCATGCTATCACGTGACTCCTTTATTGACAAGTAAGCTAGAGTAAATATATGTCACTGCACATATGCTCTTATTGGTCCAATCCGACCATTTTGGACATATATTTCTTTTTAATATTTCATATCATGAATATACCATATCGTGCTTATAACTGAGCTTCAATAATACTCGTAGAGAGCTCCGATAACAACCAAAACGTACACAGGCACTCATAGAAGATTACTCTATAAAGATGAGGCATTTTGGTTTACCAACATCAATTATTTAATAATGGGAATAAGCTTTTACATGAGTTTCTTTCTTATTTACTACTAACAATTTAATAGCATTTGACATTATGAGAAAACATAGCGAAACTATAGTAGGCTCTTCTGGCAAATATATGTATGTCTTGTCATCCTCGGCGAAATAAAATCTAAATAACTATCGGCTAAATGAGCAAAATAATGAATATGTGAGGAAATGTGTATATTAAATTTCTAAGTATTGTCAATGCTCAATATAGATGTTGCGAATGATGATATTTGTAAATACCGTATATATTTTCTTAATTGTCAAATGGTATGACTATCCAATAATAAGATAATTAAGTCTCATCTATTTCTTCATTTGACGAACCCTTATCAAAATTATGGTATACTGTGCGAACAGTGAAAGTCAGGTAAAAACTACTTGTGTGGGTCAGTAAGATAATCAGAGGAAATTCCTGTAAGGAATATCAAATCTAACACAATACTAATGCTTCACTAAAGTGTTTTACTCGATTAGGCCTTCCACAATCTGTCCAATCTGATCAATAGTCAGATTTCATATCTACAATTTTCCAGCAAGTTATGTAAGAATCAGGCATCCACCAATGGATAAGTTCTGTCTCTCAACCCGAGTGTCATTGGAATTTAGAAAGATTTTATCAGAATGACAACTATTATTTGTTTAGAAAAATAATTCATTTGTTGCTTTATGTAAATTCGTGACAGGACATACTAGTACTTAAATCGGATCTTCTTCTCTGTTGTAGGGACAAAGACTTTATCTCTTCTCACCTTATTTCTGACTCTTAATTCCACTCTTTCTCCGTATTTGTATCTCTCTCTCTCTCTCTCTCTCTCTCTCTCTCTCTCGTTCCCTCTTTCTCTATTCATTTTGCCCTATCACAGATATGCACGTCAACCCAAAGTTTTACTGCTAAACTCCAATTCACATCATCCTCTACTATGTTTGGGTATTGCATTTGTCTTTAACAACGCGACTTTTTTTATTAGCAAACTAAAATTGCCGAACTAGGCGTAATCACATTGCGTATTAAGTATATTCAATTCCCAGAATTGCTCTATTTTGTGTGCAATTCCTAAAATTGCTATATTTTGTGTGCAATTCCTAGAATTGCTATATTTTGTGTGCATTTCCTAGAATTGCTATATTTTGTGTGCAATTCCTAGAATTGCCATATTTTGTGTGCAATTCATCTGTTTACGCACCACCACAGTAACGACAGAGTATCAACATGCGTCGAAACTAATACAACACATATATGACTAAATATGTAATATAACTCTGGTATGCTACTCCCCCAACCCCCATTAATACACACAACAAAATATCTAAAAATATTTTATTTCATTTAAAAGTCATGAGTCTACTTGTATGTTCATGATCAAAAACTGGTATAAATATTATTTTCATACGTAGTGCGTCTATATGCAAGCTTGTATTACACACGGATCTTGGAGCGATTATTACAATCTAGCCCTAGGAAATTTGAATGTGATCTGACACAGAAAACTTATGGCATCTACAATAGGAAATAAACAGCAAGAAGAAAACGGCTTTACTGTCGCAAATCTTGACATTGTACCTAAATAAATATTAATTTGTTGGTTTTAATGAAACCATTTTGGATGGAACCATTAGTAGATGATATACATTCCCGAAAAGTACAGATTTACTTTATCATCCCATTGTTTTAAATGTACGTGAAGTCGTACGTAATGTGTATACAAATTTAGTAAAGAACTAAACACAGATCATGTACTAAATAACAGGCAGAATAGTCATTGGTTGGCTCATGAAACATTTGATACAAAAATTATGCTATTGTTAACATTGATCATTCGAGCTCATCAATAATAGTTTTACGTGTTCATTGAATTTTAAGCCAAATTTTTTTAAAGATTTTTAAGCCAAATACATATACATATATATATATATATATATATATATATATATATATATATATATATATATATATATAATAACCTGCATTTAGGGGGTGTGGTGTGCATGTTTTTATACAGTAAACACCATTCATACAGGCCGTCCAATTCGGTCTCAATTTTTTTGTGTGTGGATGTTGTTAAAATTAGTGCATTACCAGTCAAATGCTCAAATGAGGTGACAATAATATTTTGTAGAATCCTCTGTTTTTGTTAATTCGTTGATTAATATTTAGCTGATATAGTCTACATATTTTGAGTTAAGGAAAATAGGGAGTATCATGCCAGCGGCTTCTATCCTTGGTACTTTGGTTAATGACTATTTCTAGTTAACCGTGTAGGACTGTACAGTACATACTCATTGATTTTATAATCTCTGATGTTTCGTTTGTAAACATCATCGCATTCAAGTTTGGATTTTCTCTCCAATATTTCTTTGGTACATACACATATTGACTGCCCTGTCATTTGATCTACCTCGGTAATAGTGTACGAGTGCATAACAGTTTCCGAATCATTGCTATGAGCGACCGTAGGTGCCGCGAAATACAAATTTTTTTTTCTTCTTCTTTCTTTCTTCTTGCGGCTATACAATCGTAATGTAGCAATGTTTAAAATATCAAGCTATTAATTCAATAAATAATCATTGTAAATTCTGACTAAATATACATATGCAACAATTGCTGATGCTTGTTTGCATATTCCAACGAAAATTGTGGGTTTTGTTAGAACTGTGGTTTTTTTGGCTCTGTTGGTTGTGGGTTTTGTGGGCTTTGTGGGTTTTGTTGGATTTGTGGGCTCTGTTGATTGTGGTTTTGTCAGGAGTATATAAGACCTTGTGGGCTGCTTGTGGGGAATTCAGCCAGCTAGCCGCCATCAAACTAGGTACATCTCAGTTATTGTGAGGTTTTTCTTATAGTTTTTTTAAAAATTTGTTTTATTTAGTTTACTATAGAGTTATGAAACTTTAGGCAATATTTTGGACAGTACATTTTTGTTAAAGTTTATTTATTACAGATCAATATTTATTTAAGGAATTTATTTTTATTTTAATATGTTTCTCTCTTTGAAATTATATGCATTTTAGTCATTGCTAGTTTATTTATTTTTACAAGCAAACTAGATATTGTTGAATCATTTGCTATTTAGAAAACTCATTTATATGGTCAAGTGAGTGTTGTCCTCATAGACCAATACTGTCATTTATTTATTTTCTTTATTTAATTAGTTTTATGACTCTAAAGACATACAGAAATTTCTTTATTTTTTCAAATATTTAGTCACTTTTCTTAAATTATAGGTACAACTAACTTCTTATGGAAATTTAATGTCTAAGTCATTGTGAGTGTTTTCCTCACCGACTTAGCATTCTATAATTAACAATACTTGGTTATTCTAGCAATCTACAAAACATAAGTTAGGTTTCTGTTTTATAATTTATTAGTTGTTCAAGTCATTGTGAGTGTTATCCTCACCGACTTGACATTTAATTACTTACATCTATATTAATTCATCAAGTAAGTATAATGCTATACTTGAAGTGTAGAATCAATCAAGTGTTTTCCTTGCAGATTACTACATTTAACAATTACAATCAAGGTATAGTTTTTCTTCTGTAGTAAACTTATTGCAACTAAATAAACAATCATAGTATCATCATGGTTGAAAAGAAATCAAGAGTTCGAATTTACTTTATTCTCCCTTCTTTAATCAGCTGATAAGAAGCCAACTCATCTCTGGTGCCATACTCCAATGTAATATTACTTAGGACCTGGCTTGGCCGATATATATCTTCATCGCCAGACACAAGCTTGATTCTGCAAAAAACGAAAATTGATGTATTCATCACAGTCAGAAAAAGCAGCCTTCGAGGTATGATCATATTACAAGAAAACGATCCAAAATACCAATAATAATAATAATAATAATAATAATAATAATACATGCATACATACATTATGCATCAGTATATTATATACATATCAGTGATTATTGCAGAGTACACTCGAATTTGTATGAACAAGGTTTGTTTTCTTTGAATTAAGTATATGGTCAAGAAGTATATTCAAAAGTGAAGATATTATGAAAAGGAAAAGGACAGAAGAAATGAACAGTAAACACAATATTAAATGTAGTGGGTGTACTTAATACATAATAATTTCAGATTTTTAAGAATGAAATGGGTTTTCAGCAATATGATTGGATATTCGCGAACACATGATATTTTAATACAATGTTTATACCTTAGTAAATTCTGAGAACTTTCGGTTTTTAACTGTTTGCTATATAAATAAAGATTGCAGACTCGGCATTGTAAAACGATCATTTAATTTTATAAATTTGTGCTTTAGCAGATACATATAAATGATATCCTTTCAATTTTTTCTTCATATTCTTTGATTGAACTGAACGGTTTAGTATGTACTTTAGCGTTTCTCTGCTACATAGCCGAACAATACAAGATAAGAATTTTTTATTTCTGACTTCATAGTCCATATAGCCAAATTACTGTGATTTGTCGTTGCAATATTTTGATACGTTTGAACAAATAGATGGCTAGGAGTTAAATGAAATGATAGCAATCGTAGATGGATATTAATATGGATATGATGATATTGCGATGGATTGTAAAAGCGCTGAAAATAAAACAGAACAACATACACAGGTAAATTATATGATGGGGTTTTGACGTTTTCAATGGTGTTTTTGTTGTTGTTTGCTGCTTTCTTTTCTTTCTGTATACTTATTTCAAAACGCGCGTCTGTTGGTGGCATTGTGTATATATGACCACTCGCACAATAATAGAGACACATTTATACCAGTAATTCCATGCTGAATGAATTTTCTGAATCATATTAACTATGACAGTCGTCACACTGTCCTGGTGTATTGTGTAGGCTATGTATTCTGAAACTATGTCTAGCGGCGACTGAAAGTAAAGCATGCTGTATTTAAATTTGACTGCATTGTTGATGGAATAGATTAATTGTCGATTAAAGAACACGCATTGGAATTATAATGATCAAGTTTATATCGGGTTTAGGTACAGTTTACATCACCACTAACACAAAACAAATTCGTTTGGACTGTATTTACTTTGTGATTAAGTATGCATATATCGATATATACCCAATCATGACCATTTAATTGTATACTAATACATCTCGTTTCTAGTAGTAACCTTTTCTTTTATAGTCCGTCTAAGACAATGAAAGTTGCAAAAAACACGGTTTCTGGCAATCATTTTTACATTAAAAAACTAAATGTGAAACAAAGACTTCTAACTGGGTCACACAAGTCAGTTTATTGCTCAACGTAAATTTATCTAAGGCAATATATGTGTTACATTGATATAAAACCCGTACATGACATCATGCTGTGTGGAAGGCAACACTGCAGCGTTTATTTCTTATGCGTGAAAAGTTACTGTAATGATACAATATTGTGACAATGATTGCTATTGCTAAATTGTCACAATGTCAAAACATAGGTGTCTGTACACCTTGATGTACAAATTATATCAATTTATAGGTGTCTGTACACCTTGATATAAAAAGTATGTCATTTTATAGGTGTATGTACACCTTGATGTACAAATTATGTCCAATTATAGGTGTCTGTACACCTTGTTGTTAATTGTCGGTGAATAAATGTGTCGCGTATCGAATGGACACTGGTGCAGCACTGCACTTATATTGTTATCCACAGTGAACTGGAGTTTTTCATTCTCATTCACAGAAATAAAAACTTATTACCTACATGAAATAAAGGAAAACACGGATACATTACTCACCCCTTGAAATATAATATGAGGCATCCTCTGCAAAGAAAATCGCTTTAATTGAAAACACTGTAGTAAATCTAATAAAATATCAAACATTACATTATCAGGAAAAAATATACATCATGCAAACTTTCTACCTAAATATCCTTTTTGAATCCATAATAACTATGAAAATGGAGATATCATACACACAATCATGAAAATCATAATATTCTTAATTTTTAGTCACAACGTCATTAAATATAACATCAGTAAAGTGTTTGTTATTAGTAACATACTGTATATATCGACTTACAAAATAGTATACAAATTATCCGGAAAATGAGAGAGAGAGAGAGAGAGAGAGAGAGAGAGAGAGAGAGAGAGAGAGAGAGAGAGAGAGAGAGATTACGTTGCGCATGTAGTCGTTCAAGTCCTGAAAATAATTAACACAATAGTACAAACTGCAACATGAACAACCAAACCCAAAACGAAGACAATATGATATTGTGGAAAAAGGCTTATTTCCCGTAAGGAATAAGTTAGGAAGGTAATTAAATGATGTATATTCTATTCAATTCAATTCTATTCTATTCTATTCTATTATATTCTATTCTATTCTATTCTATTCTATTCTATTCTATTCTATTCTATTCTGTTATATTCTATTCTATTCTATTATACATTTTACTTCATCACACATAGTGCACTAGTTTCTTCATCAATGTACATGTACTTATAACAACTGCATCACTTGTATTAAGAATCGTTGTCATTGTAGTTAGCGTTATTAATTGTACGAAGAGCATCATTTGTCTTCTTGCACAATTAGTGACCTTCTTCACATTGAACTTAAGTAGAAGTGACATGGTGTTCAATTTTGAAAGGTTTGGTCATTTCACTGTTCGCAATGTTTTACCCTCAATTCATCTGTCCCCTCGTCTTCCTCGGATTCTACATCTTCTGCATTATCTATATCCAGATTATGCATCATCTCATCATAACGACCATCGAGGTCGTCTTCTAGATTCACCTGTAGAAAGCGAAACAAAATGTGATAATACATAATTATAACCATCGGCATGAAGTCACCCACACTTTGTAACAGAAGTAGGAAAATAATTAAGTTGGTTATGCCTAGGAATAATTTGATTATTTTTCGTTGTTCATGTGTACAACGTTATCTAGGGTGAATAAGTGTTTTTTCAGGCAAGCGACGGTACTAACATGTATCTCGACGAAAATTACTTGCGACAAGGGACATTAAAGGCATGATATGCACGTGTATTTTACCCTGACTACTATCTACTCTCCTATGGATTTAAGGGAGATAAATTTACAACCGTGTCAATGGTCGTTTTAGATGTTTGCAATTAGTGTACGCTCTTCATTGTGGTGTTCGGAGTGCTCTGGGAGGGGTAGTACCTCTTGTGGGTGGCATATCGTGCTCCTTAGGGAGTAGATTGTCCATCTTTGGTCCTCACCAGGCGCTCAGCTCTCACCTGTGGATCCAAGCAACTGTAGCATGCACAGCGGCCACACCACGTGCAACGGCTTTGACTGGCCGGCTAAACCAGGTGGAGGGTAACCGACGGGCCTCAAACCATCGGTGACTTAGGAGCTTGCCTATTCTTGCATGTAAAGCCAGTTTCGGCAGACTACACGGAAGAGATCAACTGAGTGATCCAACGGCCACAAAGGTGAATCTGCAAACGCTTCGTGGGGAGCGTAGGGTATGACAAGCCACGTAAGACGTCATTGTCATCCAATGCAGCCGAAGTAGTCCCCAGCCGTGACGAATCTTCGTACCACTGAGTTCTAACTACCAAGGCCGAGAGAGTGAGGCTGTCTCTGTGCAAAGGCTGTTTCATTTTAATCTCCTTCACGCACAGGTTATGTTGTGCACCTATCATCCATCCTCATCATCACACTCATCGTTCGTTACCTACACCTACCAAAATCCTACGGCGATGGGCGACTGGCGACGCAACAGGTGGAGATGACCACTGGGAGTTGTAGTCAGAGACCTGCACGTAGGCGGCCCTTGGGCACGTGGTCGTTTTGCTCTGTACCCAGGGCAGCAGAACAGTTCGGCAGCATCCAGGGGTGACTGAGCAGATCATTTTAGGACGGCGCTGCTCACCCTGAATAGGGAGAGGCCTATAAAAGATGGTCTAAATAAAGCTTGCCTTGTAAAAATCTGGCCAGCATACCGCGGCTGGCAAGTTCATCCATATCTGCGGTCGAAATAATCGAAGAAAAAAACTTATCATTGGAGCATGGAACATCCGTACTCTCATGGACAAAGAAAACGTAGCAAGACCCCACAGGAGAACAGCTCTAGTTTCTAAGGAGCTATCACGCTACAACATTGACATTGCAGCCTTGAGTGAAACCAGGTTCGCATAAGAGGGATCTCTTACTGATCTAGCCAGCGGCTACATATTCTTCTGGAAAGGAAAAGCCCACAATGAGGACAGGATCCATGGAGTCGGCCTGGCTATCAAATCAAGTCTTCTGAAGCAGCTTCCGGAAATGCCTGTTGGTATCAATGAAAGGGTAATGAAATTGCGAATACCTATAAGCCGCAAACGGCATACAACAATCATCAGTGCATACGGTCCTACCCTATCGAGTCAAGCAGAAACCATTGAGCAGTTCTATACGGACCTCAGCTCTGTGCTTAGCTCAGTTCCAGCTGACGACAAGGTCATACTACTGGGGGACTTCAATGCCCGTGTTGGATGCGATTATGGTCGATGGAAAGGTTTGCTTGGCAAGCACGGTGTCGGCAGAATGAACAACAACGGCCTGCTCTTACTCAGCAAATGCACAGAATTTAACCTTCTAATCACAAACTCAATGTTCAGAATGGCGAACAAACACAAGAACACCTGGATGCACCCCAGATCTCGCCAATGGCACTTAATTGACTATGTAATAGTACGCCAGCGTGATGCCAAGGATGTCCAAATCACCAAGGCCATGCGAGGAGCAGAATGCTGGACAGACCACAGACTTGTCAGAACTACCCTACAGCTGCACATTGCCCCTCACCACCTAAGACGTCCTAAGCTTGTTCGCACAGCCCTCAACATTCTCAAACTGCAGCAGCCTTCCACCCAGCTCAATTTCCAGATTTGACTAGATGACAAGCTGTCAACAAACGGACCGTTATGTGGAAACGCCTCTGAAAAATGGAACAAGCTTAAGTACATAATAAGAAAAACAGCTATGGCAACCATGGGTTCAAAGAAGCGAATCCATCAAGACTGGTTCGACGAGAACAACAAATGTTCTGCAATGTTTGTTTTCTCAAAACCGACGAAGTCATTTCGGAAATCGGAACGTCTGATTTAGATTATCTAAGCCGGCACAAATGTTTCATATGTTTTCTTATGGGGACAGAGAGCTTTGTTTCTACAAGAATAACACTCCTTTTTAAGTGTCTTAGAATTTTATATTTGTATTTCATATTATGCAATAGTGGTACTTTAAAAGTAAAACTTATAATCATGGATATACGTTAACCACACGGTATATATATACATATCAAGAGCATTGGATATCTAACTAACAGCTGCATTCCACAGAACCTACACGGATAATTTTTTTTTTTCATCAATTTTTTGCAATTGAAAGTGATTTGAAACGTTGTGAAATATTCAAGCTCAGTATGTGGCTTCCGTCAACAATTGCTAAAATACCTTTCCGATCAATGCAGTCAGAGAGGTGTACACATTATATTTTTAATTTCTAATTCATATTATACAAAATCCAAACTCACAATTTCTGCAACAGCAAAAGGGAAGCCCATCCTCCTCAGAAACCTAATTATCTTCAAATGTATAAATATTCATATTAATAAAAGTGTAATCAAGATTGATATAAATTAATAATTGGTATCTATCTATCTATCTATCTATCTATCTATCATAAGGTATACTCTGATTAAATTTCTAAATTAAAATTCCCACGCTGCACAAACAATTTGACTACATCGTCAAAATATCAGAGATAGCAATTTAACTAATTTAATTGACATATATTTTATTTTGACTATACCTATTAGAAAAACTGCTACGTACAAATGCATTAGAGGTGTGTATTTGATCAAGTGGAATTAGTTTGCATCATATTTAGTTTTATAATTTAGCTTTTGCAATTGCAGTCAGGAAGTTACAGGTTTATTTTAGATTATGAAGGTACTCGAAAAGAAAAAGAATCAAGTATAGAGTAAGTGTTAGTTAAGCATTTGTCAAAGAATTATTTGAAAGTTCACGACGTTTGATAAATTTTGCAACGATTTTTATATCCTGTTTTGTTTCATACACAATCGTGCGTTTTTATTAAACATATGCGATTAATCATCATTCCGAAATATAATAAGTGCTTTAAAACAAATGCATACTTACCTTATCTTTGAGATATGCAATCAGCCCTTGTCTTATCACTTGCCATACCTAAGTGTGGAGGCATTATTAGTTATATAGATTAAAGATGACATCGCAATATTTTCCACAATTTAAATTTTTTAAAATTAGTTGTGATCACCAACAATTAGCAGCCAACAACAAAATAAGTTTTGATGTAGTTCTGTATGTGACATACACAAAATCACAACATCAATTTTTTTTTAATAGCTTAATCGGGATTAATGTAAAATGTATAAATTCATAACAGTATATATATATATATATATATATATATCAAAACAGATCTAAACACACATTCAACAACACACTTACATATGCAGTATATATATATATATATATATATATATATATATATATATATATATATATATAAGCGTGAATATATGTGATTTTACATGCATGTGATGAATATGGAGGGCAGACAGAGAGAAATTGATGCTCTGAATGGACACCATATTTTATAAATGCGATGATGTATTTATTGTCTGAATTAGTATATGTCCAAAATCCGTGCCAAGATTGCTGATTGTATGTAACATAAAATAATAAAAAGAAATTTGCTTTACTCCTTTCAGTTTGAGATGAGTAAACGGTTACATATTTTGCAACTGTTTAATCATTTGATTGAATGTAAATTTGTATTCTATTTAAATGTACTTACTTCCGCTATGAGATCTCTGGCAAGCTATAAAACAAGATAAAAATACTGAAATGATTTTCCTTGGCCGCCAATCCATAATTATTTGTTGTAAATATGTTACACAAGTACAGTACTTTGAGGATTTATTTGTAACTAAATAAAACAAATGGTCCTGAGTGTATTTTAGAATTTAGAACAGATAAGAGAATTTGAATTGACACGAAAAACAAAAATCTTCAATACATTTTGCTTTGTGGACATACAAATATACGTACATACACACTGAAGTCCATCCATCCATCCATACATGCATGATTTCATATTCACTTACATGCATACATACATGCATGCATGCATACATACATACATACATACATACATACATTCATACATACATACATACATACATACATACATACATACATACATACATACATACATACATACATACATACATACATGCATGCATGCATGCATGCATGCATGCATGCATGCATACATACATAAGACTTTATCGGATGAAAGGTTTAATTATTTTAATGAGATTGATAGTTCTGTAAAAGCTACACAGTAATTAGTAATTATAGATGAGGTCCTCTCTACCATCGCTTGAATAGTTCTGATGATATCACAAGTTTTATGTCTAGTTATATAGTGAACTACAAGAAATTGGACTGTGCATTGTGCCTGACTCTAATCCTAGCGGTAATAGTTCGGATGATATGAAAAATGTTCTATTTCTTTTAATATAGTGAACTACAAGAATAAAGACTTGTTCTATGTATTGTGCATAATTCTAATTATAATAGCTGTAGTATTATTTGTCGTGGTATCATCAGGATTCCAACTAACTTCTCTCCAGTAGACCTTCCGGACCTATTTGCAGATTTCCTCTGTGACAAAGTACAAACCATCAGAGATTCGCCTGACTCATAATACTGGAACTACTCTTCTGAAAGTATGTAATAACATTCTCTCTGCTTTGGATAGTGGAAAAATTTCAGTCCTCACCCTCCTTGATTTGTCTGCAGCATTTGACACAATCAACCATGATACATGTCTTCACCGTCTCCAGCATGTATTTGCCATTCAGAATATAGCCTTACAATGGTTCAAGTCCCACTTAGTCAACAGGACACAAATTGTATCTGCAAATGGGATACATTCCAGCCCAGTTGATCTATGTTCTGGTGTTCCACATGGGTCTGTTATTGGACCTCCTCTCTTCATTTTATACACCCAACCGCTCTCAAGTGTCCTAGATCAACATCCAGTGTCTCACAAACTGTACGCTGATGATACCCAAATATACAAATCTAACCACACAACTGAAGTTGATGCTACCATCCCTGCAGCAGAGAGCTGCATTTCTGATGTGAATTCATGGCTGACATGCAACAAGCGGCAGATGAATGATGATAAAACTGTGGCTATTCTGATCACAACACAAAGACTTTCTCATTCATACCCTTTGCCTCAAACAATACATATCAGTTACACCAACATTATACTCTCACAGACAGTACGAAATATATGTCTTACTCCAGACAGTATTTTCACATTGAACCAACATGTCATGAACATTCGCTCGCAAGGCTGCAAATCTTGAACTGAGACGCGTCAGTTCCTCTCGCAAATATCTTTCAGTTGGTGCCACTAAAACGCTTGTGTGTTCATTAGTACTTTCACAACTGGACTATTGTAACTCAATTTTGTCTGGTGCGTCAGAATATCTACTCCGGAAACTTCAACCAGTTCAAAACACAGCTGCTCGGATCATCGTTTAGAGTACATTAATCAGAGAACACCTCACTACTGCACTGTACCCTACAGAGACTATCAATTAGATACAGAATCACACATAAAGTGTGTTCTCTGTGCTATTCTACTGACAGACCCAGTCCAACATACATATCCTGTCTCACCCATTTGTATACACCAGGAAGATACTTACGCTCCTCTTCTGACAATTGTATAATCGTTGTTCCCACTATGAAAACGAAGTCATATGGTCAACATTCATTTGCATACCAGGGCCCGTCGATGTGGAAGGAATTGCCCATTGAAATTAGACGCAAGGACATAGTGGTCCCTTTAAAGAGTTCTCTTAAAACTCATCTGTGTCGACTGCAGGAACAAATTTAGCGACATGATAATGTTGTGTATCTGATATGTTTGCAGCATCTTTTTCTGGTTTCCAATTTCAGGGTTTTTGTTATTTGTTTTTCTAAAATGTAGTCATATCATTATAGATGATGTAAAGCGCTTAGAGCGTCTTAAGATTAGTCGCTTGGCAGAGTCCTTATTATTATTATTATTATTATTATTATTATTATATATACGTTTTCAATTTGAAAACAAACATTGGAGGAAACAAATACATTGTACACATACCTGCAGCAACTCACGTCTTATCACCTGCCATGCCTAAAATAATCGCAAATGTGAAAATGAAACGAACAAAGATATTAAACCACCTCATATCAGCAGTTTGGTAATGGCACAGCTGCATTTGTGCTTCACAGCTTACTAACGTGCCTACGCCTCTCTCTAACGTTCCACTAATCCCAGTAATGCCTAACAAAATTTAAGACCTATTTACTAGTTGCCACTGTATAACTAGTTTCCATATCTTTTAATTTTATTATAAGCAGAGAGATTAGAATGTTTACATACCCAGCAAAATACAAGTTTTTTTCTGGCTATAATATAATATGTATAATATGATATTTAAAGCGCTCGATTTGTAACAAATCACGGCTATAGCAAGCGTATAATACTGTCCGTGGGTATTACAGGTAGAATTATGGTCTGCTAACAAAAACCCGCACTGTTGATACATAGTCGTATTCACGCGATCAGATTTGCATTAATTGTTATGCTATTATTATCATTTTCCACAGAAAAATACAAGTGAAAGCGGCCGTCTCAAATTAATATTGCACAATACGATACCGTTTGGCCTATCGACTTATTCTGTTTAACGATGAAACTTTAACTGTAGCTGTACATAATTGCTGCTCGTGAGATTCCTTAACATCATCGCAGCAACCTGTTCCTAACTGAAACTAACATCATCTTAAAGTACCACCCACCGGACACTCGGCCTTGACCTTGAGAAACAGTGGCTCTAATTGACATACAGCAAAGCAGAACAGAAAATGTTTTTTTGAGTGGCGTAATCGGGATTAATATAAAAATTATACATTTTTAACGGTTATATATATATATATATATAAGCGTGAATATATGTGATTTTTCTTGCATGTGATGAATATGGATGACAGACAGAGAGAAATTGATGTCCTGCATGGACGCCATATTTTATAAATGCGATGATGTATTTATTGTCTGAAATAGTATATGTCCAAAATCCGTGCCAAGATTGCAGATTGTATGTAAAATAAAAAAAGATTACGAATTTACTTTACTCCTTTCAGTTTGAGATGAGTAAATGGTTATATATTTTGTAACTGTTTAATCATTTGATTGAATTTAAATTTATATTGTATTTAAATGTACTTACTTCCGCTATGAGATCTCTGACAAGCTATAAATCAAGATAAAAATACTGAAATGATTTTCCTTGGCCGCCAATCCATAATTATTTGTTGTAAATATGTTACACAAGTACAGTACTTTGAGGATTTATTTGTAACGAAATAAAACAAATGGTCCTGAGTGTATTTTAAAAGTTTAGAACAGATAAGTGAATTTGAATTGACACGAAAAGCAAAATTCCTCAATACATACATACATACATGCATGCATGCATGCATCCATGCATCCATACATACATACATACATACATACATACATACATAGTTTAACAAGACTTTATCAGATGGAAGGTTTAATTATGGTAATGAGATTGATAGTTCTATAAAAGCTGCGAATTAAATAGTAGTTATAGATAATGTCCTCTCTACCATCGCTTGAATGGTTCTGATGATATCACAACTTTTATTTTCTTTTAATAGAGTGAACTACAAGAATAACAACTTGTGCTATGTATTGTGCCTAACTCTAGTTATATTATCTGTATTTCTTTTTGTCGTGGTTGCACCAGGATTACAAAAACATATATATATATATATATATATATATATATATATATATATATATATATATATATACGTTTTCAATTTAAAAGGAAACATTGGATGTAAACAAATACATGTATACATACCTGCAGCATTACTCTTCTTATCTCCTGCCATGCCTAAAATAATCGCAAATGTGAAAATGAAATGAACGAAGACATCTATTCACCACATATCAGTAGTTTAGTAATGGTGTAGCTGCATTTGTTTAATAACGTGCCGACGCTTCTCTGTAAAGTTATACTAATCCCTGTAATGCTAACAAAATGTAAAACCTGTATAATAGTTGGTACTGTATAACTAGTGTCCACATCTTAATGTATTAGAAGGAGAGAGAATAGAATGTTTACATACATTCTGAAAGTAAAACACATCGTGAGTACAGGATGCATTTGGAACATATTAAAGTCTACCACGTATTGCAATAATCAAACTGCACTTTAAAAAATATGTTTAGGGCTGTGTTTCTTATTCCATGTCGTACATTTATTTGTATAACTGTATATCTCTCCTTTGTTGAACTCGCAACTTAGTTTAGATGCGAAAGCTATGCCTCGAAGGAAACCTTGAAAGGTAAAAGGTCTGTACCTACCATGTTGAGAAACCATGTAGCCTGTAACGGAAACAGTAAAATCTTGAGGTAAGAACAGACTATCATGGTTTAAAGTTTAAGCCCCAGAAATGCTTTAAACTAACGTGATATGTATACTTCCACATGCACATTAAATAAACTCAAAATGTTTTCTTTCCGAATCTCATATAACACAAGAATTACAAATTTGGATCCACATAAGTACAACATGACTAATATCAACTTATGACTATTAGAAAATTGCAGAGAGCTGCACTAAAATTAAATTTATCAATTTATGACGTCTCAGTTCAGGTTTGCTGTTTGAAATGGAGCACACTTTAAATAAGTGAAAAATATCGCTACTATCGATTAGAAAGAAAAGTTATTTGGACAAGGCAATGCTATCTTTTCACCCGTGATATGCGGGGTAGAATATCTATTGAAAAATGCACCAAAAAGTCAGGTGACACATTGTATTACCCCATAACGTAGGGATTATTGAATACGAAACCATTCTAGAAAAAAAAATTCCCAAAAAATGAAGACGTAACTATGTGCATGTATATATCATAGCTGAATCAACGGGATTATGATAAAATCACTGGGCTGGATAAGATATGGCTGTTATAAACAGTATACAACAATGTTTGCAATAAGTCGACCTTCCAGTCTAGGCTCAAAAGAGTAGACGCTAAGTTGTGGAGAGCGATTCAAAATGTTTGTTAAGAATATTCGTATCTTCTTAAGCAAGGACAAACATCGAACCAATCAGAATCCCTTATTTATGATAAACAGACGCATTCTAAACGATAGTACACCATCTAAACTTAGTGAAGTCGAACTTCGATGTCCTTAGTAAAATGCAAGTCTTTTTAGTTAGTTGAACATTGTGCAAAAACGCTTTAACCTAAGATAGCATGTGAGTCAGAAATGTTAGCTAGCTGTACTTGAAGTCAATTGTTATGAATGCGCGACTTAGGATATATATATATATATATATATATATATATATATATATATATATATATATATATATATATATATATATATATAGCGAGAGACAGACAGAGAGACAGGCAGAGAGACAGACAGCCAGACAGAGAGAGAGACAGACAGAGAGAGATTTTCAAACTTACCATATGTACGACAGTCTGAAAAATACAACTCTGTTCTGAAATGCTTTGCGGTTTAAGAATTCTCAAAAACAGTCCTCTCTGTGATAATTATTCCTGCCTCATATCAGATTTTTAAAACCATTTCCGTGTTATATCTTAACTTAACTTTTTGTATATTCGAAACAACGTTAAATCTTACAATCTTCTCAAATCTTACACATACCTTACGTCAGTAAGGCAATATGTTAATTACGTACATACTTTAAATGTGAATGTGGATGTTTATTTTTAACAAGTATTTACATGTCCAATCGCTAGATGTATATATTAATGCAGTTTATAGTGAGGGCCTGCTCTGGTTTAGCGTTTACATCATATCCCACATATTCACATTATCTTGTTGCAAGGTCGCCTAGTGCTTAAAATAACCTCTTAACGATACGCGCCAAGCAAGGCAGCTGTTAGTACCCTGTTAGTACCCTGTTTAAAAAAATAAGACTTTGGTAAAACTTGATTTGGGTTTATATCTTCCACCATCCCTCATTCGAGGTCGACACTAGTTTAGCAATCTCATTATATAAGTGATGATGAGGTCAACATTCAAGCATAACAGTAAATAAAGACATTCTCCAAATTATGTTTGGTGCGCTATTGAAATTTTATCTAACTGACATGAGAGTAGTTAAGTTTGAAACTTGTATACAACTATTTTTGAATTTGATGAATTATTTCTCCAAATTTGAATAATATAAAGAAGTGTGATGTAAACCTTTTGATGATATACATTATTATTGTAAACGTAGACTTAACGATAAAATACAGGTTACTAAAAGCAAACAAATTTACAACAAAAAAAGGAAAGTCGTTATGGGAAAAGGTAATGTCGATAATTATTTAGTGCTCAAAACGTAACCTCAATGAGCCTAATCGCAAAATTAATTGTAAAGACTTTCACGCGTGAGGATAACTACAAATATTTGTAAATGTATCTCTTATACTTGTCGTATGAGCATTATAATTTATCACAAGTCCAAGATCCGATAATAATGGATCAACATTAATAATAATGGATCAACATTAAAGTATATATACTAATACATTAACTGATTGTATTATTTTACAATCAACGGCAAATGCGTCTTAATTGACAGTTAGAAGCTGTTTAAATGTGCATTAAAAATCTCATTTAATTTTACAAATATAAGTAGGAATGAAAGCACGAAACATTTGGCAACTTAGTTGAATACAAATGTAAAGAATTAACTCGAGGAACATTTGAGAGCAGAGCAAGCGATAAATATTTTCTTATGTTAAATATATTTGTACATTTAATATATTTTGCAAATTGCCTTTTCTTAGGATAAGCCAATGATCAATGACACAGCTATGACTGAGAATGACAATTTGAAGGCACTGTTGTGTTGTCTTTGCTCTTCATGATCTTACTATTGATATTGCTACTGCTCGTTGTCATGTTATTATCGGCCATGACAGAAAGGTCCCCACAAAAATTACTTCCGGATGAGGGCATATAATGCACACGAATCATCATTGTAGCAGGTGAATTATACTATGTAAGCACGTAAGCTCCATAATAATCAGCAAGGGATTTGTTAAGCAGAAATGGAAAAAATGTTTCAAATATGCATAATGACTACATTTTGAGAACGAGTATTGTTTCAGCTTTCAAAAAAACCCAACAGATTCATATAATATTGCTGCTGACGAAAATCTTTTTGGATTGAAAATCTGAACATGATGATGGCTTCTCACCTTCAACTTAAATTCAAGACACAATTCTCTACATCCGATCTGCCCTCTCTGTCTACAGCACAATTGAAATCTCTGATGCGACAGCTATCTAATCCCTTGATTATTAATCTTATAGATCGAGTCCTTTTTCGATAAAATGGTAACTATCCTCTCCTTTACTCCACATTGACTTGATAATCCAAGACATCTTTCCTTTGACATATTTCTGCATTACAGGCTATAAGGTAAATTAAATAATCATAAATGTGCTGTACCCATCCATTAGGAATATGTGCTGTATTTATTTAACTTGATTTATTCTAGCGTATAACTCATGTTCCGGTTAAACTTATTCATACATTTATTTAAAGAAGATACTATTACTGGCTCACTCGCCGTATATACTTATTGCAATCGTGAGCTAACACAATACTGTATAGGTTGGCCTTAACATAGGTCATTTTTACGGTGCCAACACAGTTATCAAGACACATTATCTAATCCTATGATTACTATTCGTATAGACCGAGCCCTCTTCGATGAAATGGTAGTCAAACCCTCATTTACTCTGCATTGACGTGATAATCCAAGACATCTTTTATTTGACACATTTCTGCATTACAATCTATAGGGGAATGAAATAATCATACATTTGCTGTACCCATCCATTATGAATATGTGCTGTACTTATTTACCTTGATTTATTCTAGCGTATAACTCATTTTCCGGTCAAACGTATACAAATTTTTGTTTAAAGAAAATACTATTACTGGATCACATCACTCCCCTCATATCCGTATACTTACGATCCCTACTTACACGTATACTATCTCGTTCACGAATGCATCAACACTTGGTTTCTTTCCTTTAGTCTCAGTTTTGGTGTTTTCGGATGATCATTCCTTTTTTAATGAGCTAGTATGAGAGTGAGAGAAAGTCATTCATAGTCCGATGCTACTGGCGATTGTAGAAATGATGTCGCCTGAAAACAGTTTGCTTGAATAATTAGAAGAAAAAAGTCTTTTCAACTCGAAGAGTATTAAATAGTGTACCTATATGCAGCATACATTAACTTAAATGACGAGGGCACATACCTATTAAACCAAGGTGATCTTATAAATTAACATACCTTAAAGTATTCCTCTTGCAGAAATAGATTATGTTTATGCAATTGTCGTACACGTATTAAGAAATAACCACGACAACAGCTTAAAACGATACTTACGATGGATATTCGAATAACTCCGTCACCGTTGTAGGTACCTATCATGTAGGCTTGTGCATGTATAAACATATTATGAATGCGCATAAGACTCTAACTACAATACAATCAATAAATTGTGTTAGATTTCATGGAATCAGTTTTGAAAGTAGTCTATTTCCTCTACGTTTGAAACACTCTGCGAAAACCGTATACTTTCATTTATTAATTCAGGATATTATGTAGTCGTATATCAATGAAGTTCCAACAAAATGTGTCGCATAAATTATAAGAGATATTTAGGAGAAAAACTAAATGTATAGTTTTAATATGCTGCTCTCTCTCTCTCTCTCTCTCTCTCTCTCTCTCTCTCTCTCTCTCTCTCTCTCTCTCTCTCTCTCTCTATATATATATATATATATATATATATATATATATATATATATATATATATATATATATATATATATATATATATATATATATGACCATCAGTCGTGACGAAGACCAAAGCATATCATAATTTTACGAACTCCTGGTGAGTTCCTGGTGAACTCCTTGGGCGTAAATTGACATCACTTGTTACGAATGTTTTTCATAATGCTATGACACCAGGCCAGTGTGGGCATGGATTCATACTACTAATTATCTGTTATAATAATAACATGATCTCAGATAGATTGACCATACATTCATGAACATAATCGTATATTGGCACCACGTGGTATCTAAGTGCATAATTGTTGCACAAACTTATGTAATGGTTATAAATCACTTCTTACCGTTTTGTAATATTACTGCTTTCAATACAGCAATAGACTGGACATAAATGCACATTACTTGCTACCAAAATGTATATAATGATTGTGGTACGTACAGAAAAGGGCATTGAAAGCCATCATTGTAATATTAACTAATGGAGCTTGTGGACATAATTGAAAGTAACATATTAACTTGTATAACTTGTTTCTTGTTCTAACATGTTTGTTGAACTGTTTACACACATGTGAGACATTAAAGTGGAAAATATTGCTTATTATAACATCCACATGCTGCTTTTTGTTTAACAGAAGATGCTGTTAAAGCGGTTTAGAGTGTATACTACAATACCACTGCTTCTAAGTGTGATTCATGATAAAAATAATAACGTTTCCCTGCACAAACAATTAATATGTTAACATGGTGTTCATAATACTCAGTTTAATAGATGTTTTTTTATGGTGAGTGAGATAATTAAACTTAAAAGGAATATTTCATAATATGAGAAAGCATCAAATTAGCACCCAGTGTGAAATAAGCACAAGGACGTAAAACGCCGGTTTGCAACCTCTCTGAGAACAGCTTCAATTTCAATAAAAGCAGCATTTGAAAAATAATTTGAGCAAATAAAATAGAACTGCAAGGCGCCTATGTTTTGCAGTAAATTTCACATAAAATAATTTAAAATAATTTAAAACTAAAGAAGTAAAACTTTAAGAATCGGAGTGTGGAATGTCGTAAAGATTAATCAGTGATTTGATCAGACGTTATCTTCATACAAAATTGATTTCGTTTGTAAAATGATCTTTTGTGAAACGAGGTGTGCTTTACATATGATATAAATCCATTATTCGATTTCAAAGGATGCCTTTATAAAGATTCAAGCTTTTTTAAGTTTCGGTTGAGGCATTATACTCGTTAGCATTTTCATCACATTACAGTTTAAATGATGTGCCAATTTAGAATGTCTGATATTTGTTCTTTTCAGTTGTTACAAATATATTGATGTCAGTCATTAAACACGTTAACACAAAATTCATTGGTTCCAAAAGTCAAAATTGCAGAATATCATAGCATTGTCTCTATAACACATGCGGTTTTGATTAGCCTCTTAGTTGAACTGCATTATATTCCAAAATCATTTTCAAAGACGGATTCAAAAGTGTTTCATTTATGAATATTTTGCATACTCATATTTCTCTGATACATGAAAGGTTTGGTAGGAAACCGTACACAGTGTATTTTACGCTAATATCTTGTTTAGTTCCCATACTGTGTTTCAAAGAAAATATTTTAATATACATCAGTAAATAAATCTGACATTTACGAAGGACAAAACATTTGTTTCCATTATGTGTCAAGCTTGCTTTGAAGTTAACGATGTGATAATTAAATTCAATTTTTATAAACAAAAGACACCATTTTCAATCGCTTGCCTGGGCTGATCATTTTACAAACATGTAGCGATTTGAGTGGGGTACAGATTGCCTTGGTTACCCATTATTAACGCTCACTAGGCTTGACTATACCTGCAATTTTACTTGTATTAAGACAGACATGTGCACATTCATGTTGATGTTGTTAAAAGACTCGCAAATTATAAAATTTTGTATCCGAATGTACAGGTCACCACACTCATAATTAGTGTCCCGTTATCATACTTATATTGGGAACTGTAAACTTTCTGTAAAGTGAAACACGTGACCAATTCAAGGGGAACATATTGCCTAGGTTACTCATAATTAATATTCAGATGGCTATAAAATACATGCGATTATACTTGGTGTAGGGCAGAATACAAGTTTTAACGCTCTCTACTGCAAATTTCGTTTTTCATTTGAAATCTTTTCATTTATCTTTGATAAAACAACTTGATGAAAAAACAATGGTATTTATAGACATTACACAAATGCATACCGCCTTGCAGAAACCAATTAGAACCGGTCTTCTGGATACTTGGACTGTTCCAGTCGTGACTGCAACCATGGCAATTATGCATGGCAGAGTAATGTGATTAAATCTAACAACAACTACAACACAACATGCTATTAGTATATTACCTTATTAATGTCACCTGGAGATCAAATGTGGGCTTTATTGCTACTTGTATCATGAGTGAGAATAGGATGAATGCATTATAGCCTTTGATTAAAAGTCCTTTGGGGAAGAATAGAAATATAGATAGAAAAGAAAACATGACCCACACAATTACTTCCTCAATATCACGTATTTTGATTTTTTACCGTAGGTAAAGCTCTTTTCATTACGGATTGTCTTCGGAGTGAGAAGGTCTTCTATAAGGACGCGTACATCTTCAACTGTAGAGGTTTGGAAGTTTATTTATTTCTTGCATATAAGATATCACTATTGTACTATCAAGTCTATATTTGCATGTTTGCTATGTAGCTTTGGTGTATGCAGTATAATGTACATATTTATATGCTTGTTTGCGACATAGCAAGGGATTAGTAATAGTAATTTAAGGCTACATTTTAAATAAATGTTTAGTATAATAGGATTATCGAGCTGGGTTTGGTTTACTTCTGAACTTATTGTTTTGCAATTATTGTGTCGGTAATGTAATCGGTATAACTTACTGTGTATAATGTTATTACGTTTTTATGCTCGTGTCATGTATAGTATACGGTGTTGGATATGTTTTCCGCTATCCATAGTCTAGGGTGTCCGGAATGTAATCAATGTGAAGAGCTATGTAGAGTGTACAGAGCAGATAGAAGGGCGAGAGTAACCAGGAAGTTCAAAGTTATCGGAGTAATTGAGGTCGATGTGATGCAAGCTGAAAAGCCAATCACATGAATTAACCGTAGCAGCTGTGCAGCTGAACTGTAGCAGCCGTGGAACTGAAACAAAGTGTTCTGATGACGCAGTGTATCTTCCGAACATATAATATATAAGCTAATTGTGGGGTTCGTAAAACCAATTTTACCTTTCGGGACTGTAAAGATAAGTTTTAAAACTGTCCTCGTTTTAGTTTGCACAATTTCCCTATATGAGTGAATTACTTTTACTATATTCCACAATGTTTACCAGATGAGTAATTTATTCATTATTAAATCACTGTGAATCATTCACCCCTTGTCTTTATATTCTTAAAAGTAATTTATTTGTATTTTTTCATTATTACATTTCTACGTTCTAATGTTAATTAATCCAAATATCTGGATTATACATACACGACGTATTTACGATTAATTGCTCATTTAAGTCATTCATTATTAAACATTGCATTTATATCATTGTCAGCAGTGTTCTGTTGTGAATCCGAAAATCCCACCCGGTTTTCTTGTTATAATGCTGTCAGAAGTGGTACTCGTTTCGGATTTAACAGAGCACTGCAATTATTGATTCATTATTCTTGTATGGTCTTTTTCTGTGCTTCAGATGCTCATGACAAGACAGTGAAGTTGTGTAGAAGCATTACTTTACACATTACATTATTTGTGTATATATTTCATGTTTTGGTTGCCGTTCTAGAAAGGAAAATAGGTTTTGTTATGGCAGTAATTACGCATTTTGTACAATGCTGCACTTTAAGCTGGTCACACAAACTTTCGAAATGTCAGTAATGAAAGAACTTGTAGAACTGGGGAACTCTGCGAGGGGGAGCCCCTTAGAAATTTAGTTCGTGAAGAACAGGCTAAGGCCAGGGATCAGAGTTTAAAAGAGAGCGAAATCAAAAAGGGAAAAACTAGAACTAGAAAGGAAAGCCACACTTGAGTTGATAAAAGCAGAAAAGGAGGCTGAAAGGGAGAAACTAGAACTAGAAAAATAGAAGCCAAGAACGAAAACTTGCTTTTAAAAAGGAAAAGATATAACTGAAGAAAGGGACGATATAATTAAGAAAACAGACAAAAAAAGAAAGGATATAATGGGAATGGGAAGCAGAAATGGAAAAAGATTGAACTGTCAAAAGAGGTAGACGATAGGAAGTTTAAAAGAGAAAAAACAAGTCAGATTAGATGCTTTTGAGTTAGAAAATAGAAATATGGAGAGGGAAGACAGTCCAAGCTATTGTAAGCTAAACGGGAGGGGGGAACATGATTTTAAATTGAGAGGTCAAATTTTGTCACCGTTTGAAGACGATCAAAATAGCTTGGAGAGTTATCTAAACAGGGTTGAAAAGTATGACACTTACAACAATGAAGGGTAAAGTATCTGACATGTATTCGCATTGATTATCGACCGATTCGCTAAATTATCTCACGTTGAAAGACGCACTTCTAAAGATATACAAGCCAACCGAACAATGCTTTCGAAATAAGTTAAAATTATAGTAATCCCTAGAGTGTTGAAACATTCACCCACGTCGTCAGTAGGACTTGCAGTTACATACTGCGATGGGTGGAATGTGGAAAAGTCACTTGGAAATTTGAAGGTCTTATACATATATTGCTTTGGGACCAGCTATTGGAAAGTTATATTTGTTCTTGATAGAAATGTACCTTACGAATATGTATGACATGGACAAACAGGCGAATATTTTCACCGAAGCTCGGGGAGGTTCTCAAAATGTCATATCGCGTGACAGCAAAGGTGGAAATCAGGTCAATGATTAAAATCCATGGATCCTGAGAAACTTGGTAGGGATAAACAGGTAAGGCATTATGACAAACAATGTTTCACTTGCAACGAGTGGGGTCATATCTCCCCCAATTGTCCTAAGCGGACGAGACCAGTCCAAAGAGTCGTCGTGGACATTGAAGACTGACGGCCGATAAATCCAAATCTCGATATTTCATTTAAGGCTTTGTGGGATGCAGTGCACGAGCCTGTGGTGCGTTCCAATATCGGTCGCGATGCAATCTAATTGATCGGCACGTATTATTTCCCAGAGACAAGGGTACTGACGGCAAATGGTACTATCAATGGTCAAGAAGTAACTTTTACGACACACAGGGTACAATACTGTAGTCGTGAAATGCAGCCAAGTCCTCGATGATCAATTGCTTTGGTTTAAATCGCCATGTATTCTACACAATCCAACACATTTATCACGTTGCTGTCTCAATGATAGTTATCAAACACCTTTCTTGACCGGAACCGTGTAAGCCTTGTGCATAGCCGACCCGATCTATGAACTTATGCTTGGCATGGCACAAATATCTAGACTCCCAACTATGTCTGACTTTAGATTCCAGACAGTGTAAATTAGGGCTCAGGTAAACCTTTACTAATAAACCTATACGCAAATTAAAAGTAGCGGAATCCATTACCGACTTCTGCAGCGAAGAATTTCAGAATGAGCTAGAATGTGACGCGTCTCTACTTGCAACCGCTGTGAACGCATGATCGAGTACCGTGAGAAAGTGTAAGAACTGGAATTGATCTCAACGTCTTTTGCGAAAAGATTTTTTGAATAATAGAGTATTCTAGGCCTAATGATAGGAAGTTCTATGGGCAGCTCCACAGCTGAAGATGTGCTTACCCGCTCATTGAAAAGACAATCAGTAATGTGTAGAGATGTGTAGAGCTGCCCGTAGTGTCTAGAGTGGTTAGAGTGGCCAGAACGTTCCAAGTTATCGGAATGATAGAGGTCAACGTGGTGCGATATGTTAAGCCAACCACAGTAATAACGGAAGCTGGACTGAAGCAACTTTGGAGTTAAAATAAAGTGTGCTGATGACGCAGTGCATCTCCTTACATGTGTTGTTTATCAGTCGATTCGACGAGTACCGCTCAAGTCATCCGATAGTTTGTGGGACGTGTTCTGTTCTGTATTTGCGCAGGTGGCTGGTGAAGTCAACTATTTCACACAATGTTCCTTTGCACATGGGAAAGTGGATGAGTGGGACATCTCCAGGAGGGTTGATGGAACGTGGTTTTCTTACTTACCTCTTCAGTTCTTCAGCTGCTATCCTGCTATGTTCCAACTCGGAGCTTTTGTGCACAGAGGAACGCCAAGTAACTCAATCGCTCGCTGTTTCCTCCCAGGTATCAGGGTTTAGGTTCAACATTTTTTCATGCAGCTTTCAGATTGTCTTTGAAGCATTTATTCTGACCTCTTTTGGATCGCAACCCTTCCTGTATATCCCTATAAACGAGTCTATTAGGCTGCTGGTGGTATATTATGCGTACAACATGCCCCGACCATCATAATAATCACTACATCAGGATGGTGTGGATGCTGGGGAGACATGTTTGGTAGAATAACACAGTGCCTGGAACCTTGTTCTGCCACTTGATGTTGAGGATTTTCCTGAGACTTGTGGTGTGAAAGTCGTTCAGCTTCCAGGCGTGGAGTTGGTTCACCGTCTACGTTTCGTATGCGTAGAGTAGTGTGTGGAGCACAACTGCCAACTAGACCTTCAGATTGGTCGAGATGTTTAGGTCTCTCCTGTACCAGACGATGGCAGACAATCTGCCTAAAGTTGCACTGGCTCTGGCAAAGGTTCACCTCGTCGACAATAATGACGCTCTGTGACAGTTTGCCGTCAAGGTAGGTAAAGCGGTTCACTGTGTTTAGTTTTTGTCCGTTGACGGTGCTGTTGGACTCAAAATAAGACTTTCCAGGGGCCACCTCATGCAGAACCCCAGGTTTTGTGGTACTGATGGTGAGACCAAAGATTGTGCAGAGGCTGGATACCTTGTCAACGCTGCAGTACTGGGATTGAATAGTTCTCTATCTGTACAAATGCCTTTATCAAGTCGACTTAGATGGAACAAAGGAAATTGTTTTGCTCTGGACATATCTTATGTTGCTGCGGCGCAACCAACATCATGGCCATGGTTCAACATTTGTTTCGGAATCCACGCTGGGGTTCTGGCATTATTCCTTGGTCAAGATGTGTAGTGATGTAGTTCAGTATGATTCTGGCTAGAATCCTTCTTTCAGCTTATCATTGAATAATCTTCTCTTTGTTAGTAATTAGTGTTCCCGTTGCGACAGGGAGGGGAGGTGATCCAAAGGATGTTGGTACATACACTTCTGTCAGGGCATTGTACAAGTTCTGTATGTCATGGTGGTCTTCGTAGCATTGGATCTCATTAGCTTTATTGCTCAGCCATGTATCCCGCATCTGATGGAACTTCTGTTGTACAGTTCTGCGTATGTTGTTGTACTCATTTTTCATATCGGTGGAATTTGGGTTGTTGAAGTAGTTTTGAAGTAGCATATTCTCGTCAATGCAGTCTTAATTCTGTCTGGTTACGTATCCTTGTATTTCTGAAGCTGTGCAGTTGACCACTTCTCTGAATGCTGCCAAGTCAGTCTCCGCATTCTGATTGTCGAGCGGGGTGAACTTCAGACGCACTTCCACGAGAAACTGGTTGGTACTGGTGCATTTCAGCTTGGTGATGTTCAGTCCTTTGTGAGCCTTCATTCGCTGTGTGTTTTTTCTGGGCTGAATGAGTATCATATGCCTGTGATCATAAGACGGTGGTCTGTGCAGCAGCAAGTACCATACGAGAACTTGGTAACACGCACATTATGCTTGTCCTTCTTCCTGACAATGACATAGTCGATGAGGTGCCAGTGCTTAGAACGAGGGTGCCTCTATGACGTCCGCTACGGGTATGGAGGCGGAAGGCTGTATTGGTAATCAGTGGTTCATGCTCGTCGCAGGTCTGGATCAAAAGGAGACCGTTGCTGTTATAGTGACCCACTCCGTGCTTTCCTAGTACTCAATCCCTGGCAACGTGATCACAAACTATTCTTGCCAATGAAACGTCAGCAATGATGGTGTAACGATCCTCATAGAACTTGACTTTCACTTCGTCTCGGTCGGTCATGGTTGGAGCATAGAAACTGATGATGGTAAGATGCCTTTTTCCACATAAGAAGGGGAGGGGGCTTAATGATCATGAGTCTATTGTTTACTCCCTTAGGAGGTTCTGCCAACTTGGCAATACGTGTTGTCGTCACTGCAAAGCCGACAGTAACCTTACAGCGCTCTTCACTTCCTCGACCGCTCCAAATAATTGTGTATCCGGAGCCCATTTCACAGAGTTCGCCTGTACCAATAAGCCGGGTTTCGCTCAACGCAGCAATGTCCTCGTTGTGGCTGGCGAGTTCCTTTTCTATTAGGGCAGTTCACATCTGGGGTCTTACTGCATCGTCTCTGTCTAGTACGGTCCGTACTTTCCATGTGCGAAGTGTATGAGGAATTATCCTCATAATCCTGTTTTATATTTTGACCGCTTAAGTAGGGTCCTTGCTAGCCGCGGTAAGCTGGCTAGTGAAGTTTAGAGTAGCCCTTTCCACGTGTGAGGGAGGCGAGCAGCGCAAACCTGACGAGGGCTGCTTAATCGCTCAGGGGTTTGCTGGACTCCACTGCGTCTCCATGTCAGTGGTGAACGAACCCTAATGGCCTGAACCGTATGTGTGTAGTTCGTCGTTTGCCTGTCTGCCTAGGACATTAGTGGGTGATGAAATTGGATGGGTGGATGACAAGATTTACTTGCGGGGTGACTTTGCTTTAGGTGTCACTATAATGTCCGATTGTAGGTATAAATGTCATTATAGTGTTTGACTCTTAGATTGTTATTATTGTGTTTGACTATTATATTGTTATTCTAGTGTTTGACTATTATATTGTAATCCAAGGAAATGTCATTAGTGTTTGACTATAATATGATAAATATCAGTATAGTGGATGATTATAGAGACAAAAAGAACGGCAGTGTATGACTAAGACAACGTTATAGTTATTGAATATTCCACATAATTAGTTATTTGTTTTCCAGTGGATCCATACTATGGGCAGGTAACCATCCTCAAGGCCAGAATACGCTATTTCAGCGATGTTTTGGTTCTTCCAACACTAGCATTGTTTAGATAAACAACGTCACGGCCGTTATTGACTGTGACTTCGTGGTGACTACTGAATAGCCAGTGTTTCATTCTCTCGATTCACTGGGTATTGTGGTCACTATTTCGGATGGTCCTTTTCTAACTTGCCTTGGATACATTAAGTATCTGATATTGATTCGTTGTTTGTGTGATTGTAAATTTAGTGTCCCTGTTTTAGTGATGATAACCGTACTTGTCCTGTATGTATAGGAGCAAATATCGTTAGTTGATGCAAAGATTACATGCTTCATATTCCTCCTAGAGATATAATTCCAGATACATGATAATAGTTATATATTGTATTCAGTGTGAATAATGCTATTTATTGGAATTGATATTTTAGAGAAATTAATTTTCCAGAAATTCATTTCAGTTAAACCCGATTTTTTTTTCGTAAACTCTAATAATATTAACTTTGAATCTGAGGCTGACCTAGTTCCTGATCATAACTGAGCATCAATAAAAGCTGATGTAAACAACTATTGTATTGGTGTAAGATTCATAAAGTGAATTACAAAGAATGCTTAGATTACGTGACCAATAACGTGTAAAGGTTAAGTTTTCCAGTGGATTGATCCACATCCGAGCAACATTTTTGGGTAATGACAGTCAGATCGACCAATGCGCATACTGTCAAAATTGCGCTGTATGAAAGTTATTAATATCAACGACATTGCTCGCAAAACTGGTGCCCATATAACAGTATCGATTGGGTAAATCTGACAGCGTCTTATAGAATCGGCCCTCATACCTGGGAAAGACTGACCTCTTCAAGCATAAGATAATACCGAATGATGATTAACCATTCAAACATTAATACAGAAGATGAGGTGATTCAGCATATTAAGGAAATGCTAGATGCCAGTGCAATCTGGGAAGCTGATGTTCCTTACTTCTCTAATATTGTGTTGGTCAGGAAACGAGAAAGTAGTCAGACGACGATACAGCATCTTCTACATGAATGGCCATGCAAAGACCTAAACGGACGTCTATACCCTTTTTCGGTTCGATTATACAGAAGATATATTGCTCAATGCGAAGTCTTTATAAAAGCTGGACCTAAGGTCAGGATATTGGTTAGTCGAGATCGAGGTAGAACACACGTAAGACACAGCTTTCTCAGTAAATCGACTTGGCGTTAATGAGATGATCCGCTTGAGTCTTGGAATGTGCAACGCCGTAGTTATATTTAAACAACTTATGTAGAAACAAACCTAAATGCTTTTTTTCATTGACGTTATTGTCATTTTCTCATAAGACGTTCGCTTAGCACATGAACAGTTTAGAGGCATGCTTGCTTACACCAGCATTATCTTAAGCTAAAACACTCTAAATGTCAGTTCCTCATCTATTCAGTCGTTTACCTTGATCTTGAGAAATAATCTACTAGAAAGATTTGGTGAAATCCAAACAGCATTAAGAAGCTGCTTTAAATCGTGTGGTTTCAGGCTTCTATCGCCACTTTAACGATAACTTTTCGCACGAAAACGATCGATTAAACTGTCATGGAACAACCATTGAGTCTCGAAAAAATAAGTCCAAAACTAAACAAGCAGCTCCTCGGACTAAGAACGCTGAACAAGAAACCAACTTCGCCACCCTTATATACAAGTTGAATTCTTCTCTAGTTTGCCGAATATGCTAATCCATTTATCATACATACTTATGCTTTCAAATCTGGCACACGTGTCGTAGTATTTCAAGAGATAGATAAGGAGATATTTGTCATTGCTTACCCGAGTGGCAACTTGAGACCCAGTGAACTGCGTTTTCCATCCCATAATCTTGTGTTAGAATGACTATTTCATAGGTTCCTCTTTTGAGATGGTCATGGACAGCAAACCTTCGACATACGTCCTTTAAACGGCAAAGCTTGAGGCTATATGGTAAAGACAGGTTGCTTCATTAGCAAGCTACGATTTCTCCATCATGTATAAACATGGTAGAAATAGCGATGGTTACGACACTTTCGCGTTTACCAAAAATGCTCATTGAAGTGGTGGATGCCGTGTTACACGCAGGCGCCGTATCTATTCACACGATTGAGAGTGTTTCAAATGATTAGACACCTTATTCGGCATTTGAGGTGTTCTCGTTTGAACCTTGTAGTAACATTAAGTTGGAAAAGAACATTTGACCAATAGAACTGTAGCAGACATTATTGAGCACTCAGCTCGTATTATCAAAATGTGTCTACCTAAAATACAGTTAGAGAACTGACCAAATTAAATATCGAACCAGAGCGTCAGTTGGTGAAAATGTTCAGAGCTCACAAGCATCACAGGATTCGTGGAAATACTCACGCTTGCAACTGGTAAGGCTTTCTGCTAGAAACCGAAAACCAACAGACCAGATAGGTCAATTGGTGTATTTGCAAACAATTTACTAAGTATAACTTACTGAAATCTATCCATACCTTTAGAGCATTTAGTAGATAGGAGTGATTCTAACTAACGATGTTTATTGTCAATATGACATAAAAATATAAGTATATGGAGAACAATTAACTTCATTATATAATGGTACCTTCAATTTCAGTGTATTGTGTATTATATTTCTTGGCGGGATATTTTACTTTTTAATATATGAAGGTTTTTTTTTCGTCACTTGTCACCCATGTTGGAGACTAGAGTCCTGTGGAATAAAGGATACATGTGCGGGTAGTGGCCTTCCAGGGAAATTTAGGTGGGATCAAATCTCACTGTGTCTGACCTATTTGGTCATTAACAGTAGTACCACTCCTGAAGAAAAAGAAAGGGAATAAGTATTAATAGTAAACATTATTTGTATGGTTTTCATTTTAAAACGAGAGTGAAGGAACTTTCCTATTGTTAAAATGATTCATTTTAAATCTTGGTATCCAATGTGAATAACTGTCATAGATCAATGCTTTTATTTGTTTCTGAAGATACGTTGTATAGTATTGATTGATTGTTTATTCATGTAAATGTCTTTTGTTTTCTTTTTCTGCCTCTCGGGCACAAACATGTTAAATGTCTTGAAATATTTTCATTTATCAAACGGGTATGTGATCCAGCTGAGTGTATGTCATGATTGATGAATCATTGCATACTGCTCGTCATAAAAGCCCCCCCCCCCAATGTGATCGTCGCTTTGTCTTTTGACAAACGATACCTTATTCATTTTGTCATCGTCTATGGTGCAAATTTGCAGGTTCATCGTGTCTAGTTAGTTGGGATTTATGTTATCGTGTTGCTATATGTTGAGATACCGTAGTGAGGATTTTGTATCGCACATCTCGTTTGTAAATGTATGTATGTTTCCGTTCTTCTTTCCATCGTATATTAAGTACTTGTTCTGTTTCATTGTAGCGTTTTTTTCAGGCCTTTTTCTTTTGTCTTGTATTCTTAACGAAAATGAAACATATTCCGCAGCAGTCATCTAGGTAGAAATACAATTTACACTACCGCCCTGATGGTTACATTTATATCCATAGCTACGAGGCCAAACTGAATGCTGGGCATGCTGCTACATTATCATCTATATTCTGCCACACTGCTCAATTGTATTAAACTTATACTGCCATATTCCTAACTCATATATATACAACGCTGACAACCGTTGTATCCCTTTCAGCCTCATGAGTGTGAAATAGAACAAACATACCGGCCTATTATATTGAATAAACGTTGTTAATAAAGATATACATCTTATAATCATACCCTATATAAAATAAGTCGTCAGTCTAGCCATGCTTAGTCTGGTCATTCATAAATACTGTTTACTTATCACCACAAGACCTAAATCGTTTTGTGATAGCCGAAACATGAAAGCCCCATGTACATCAAAACGTTTTCCAAAACCTACTCGTTCGAGGAATCATAAAACTAAAATCTTAGCAGAAGCTTTGATAAGGTGTCTGTCGTATCATATTTCGTCCTTCAAGGAAATAAGATTGATCATACATGGTTATTTTCTTCTATGAAGTATGTTGGAGATTATTTTCACAGTCGGAATTATGGTATTATAAAGTTATGAACAAATAATTGGCTAAAAATACTGTGTAGAAAAATGGAAATAATTATGTAATGTTTGGAAGTTAATAAATTAGGTGCATTTAGGCAGAGTTAACCATTTAAAAGTTTTGATTAATTTAGTAATACATGACTCTCATACAACATTTAAACGAAAACGAAAACTGACTAAGGGCGACTTTGAAGAACTAATCTTTTACTTTCGTCTGTAAGTCGATTCTACCGAATGTCATAGGAAAGATAACCATATTCCGTTAACATTTTTCCGTTCTTGATTATAAACATGGTATCATTCATCAATAACTCCTATTCCGCCATGGTGTTTAGCGAGAGCCATATGGAGTTATTTAAATTCCAATATTGTATTGGTTAATTTTGGTTTACTTCATTTGATAATCTTGCATATTTTTTTTAAATGAGAATACGTTGCTGAAACAGAATCTTCAAACAAGCATAGACATTTCCAATTATGATGGCATAATATTGTCATAATTATTTTTTTAGGTTGTAGAACCGATCATTGACATTCATTCACTATTGTAACGTAAAGATAAATCATGATTATCACTTACGGAACCATTGTAATCTCTTATCAGTTTATTCTCATGAGCTCCAACTGTCTTCAACGAAAACAAACTGTGCATCATTATCCATCCAGTAAACCAACCACAACCAAGATTGCCAACTTTACACAAATTCTATGCTGTTAGCTAGTAGCACATGCAGCTGAAAACGGTAACAATAATGACATATTCATTGTACGATTGACCTTTAATTATCATTTTTATTATGGCATAATACACTGAATGTGTGCTTATGATGGGCACTGATTATTCATATAATCTAGAATTTAATTCTGACTTTACTATCAAGGTACCACAAACTGCACTAGGACTTATTTGCTATGCCAAACTAAAGCATCCTCAGTGTTACTATAATTTATATTAGAAAAGCAATGTGTCATCTTGCATTGATACAAGCATTGTTATTAAGATGTTTATAAGTGGTCAGTTTTGTTTTCAATATGGCTAATCCACGTATCAGAAAATGTTTATAGGCCCTTACAAATTTAGCAACAAAGACACAAAAATTAAGGCAATGATCCAAACCTACTCTCAGTAGGGGAGAATTTTACATGGTGTTTAAAAATATCTGGTATGTTTTCAAATTACGAAGAGTAAAGGCTGACGTTCGCGGTTGTTTTAAGCAATATTAGTGTATTCAGATTGCCAAGATTTATTGTGCGAAACTGCGTTGAGCTACAGGAAGAATAATGGACGACATTTAAAGGTGACAATAATGTCAGGTAATTGTCTAGTGGCACAATCGGAAAATAGATATATAACTAGAACAGGCAATTTTTATCGAATAAAATTACACTAACTATTTTTATATCGGCTCACTTATTAAAGTGTTTTATCGTGTCAGTCTATTCGCTGTTGTGTACTGTTATTTGCTCCTTTAAACATATGCTCAGTAATCTACAAAACAAATAATTCAAACAATTATTTTTAAAACTAGAGTAAGAAAAGAAAATAGTTATACAAAACATGTACTTTCGTCCATAGAATACAATGTAAAAACTGAAAATGAACTGTCAAAGATGTGAATTAATAAATAATTTAATTCTGATAATGATATCAAAACTGCACCAGGACTTGCTTGCTGTGCCAAACTAAAGCGTCCTCAGCGTCACAATCATTTATATTAGAAAAGCAATGTGTCATCTTGCATTGATAAAAGCATTGTTATTAAGATGGTTATAAGTGGTCAGTTATGTTTTCAATCAAGTTAATCCACGTATCAGAAAATGTTTATAGGCCATTACAAATTTAGCAACACAGACACAAAAATTAAGGCAATGATCCAAACCTACTCTCGGTAGGGGAGACATTTACATGGTGTTTAAAAATATCTTGCATGTTTTCAAATTACGAAGAGTAAAGGCTGACGTTCGCGGTTGTTTTAAGCAATATTAGTGTATTCAGATTGCCAAGATTTATTGTGCGAAACTGCGTTGAGCTACAGGAAGAATAATGGACGCCATTTAAAGGTGACAATAATGTCAGGTAATTGTCTAGTGGCACAATCGGAAAATAAATATATAACTAGAACAGGTAATTCTTATCGGATAAAATTGCACCCTCCGAATAACTATTTTTATATCGGCTCACTTATTAAAGTGTTTTATCGTGTCAGTCTATTCGCTGTTTTGTACTGTAATTTGCTCCTTTAAACATATGCTCAGTAATCTACAAAACAAATAATTCAAACAATTATTTTTAAAACTAGAGTAAGAAAAGAAAATAGTTATACAAACATGTAATTTCGTCCATAGAAAACAATGCAAAAACTGAAAATGAACTGTCAAAGATGTGAATTAATAAATAATTTAATTCTGATAATGATATCAAAACTGCACCAGGACATGCTTGCTGTGCCAAACTAAAGCGTCCTCAGCGTTACTATCATTTATATTAGAAAAGCAATGTGTCATCTTGCATTGATAAAAGCATTGTTAATAAGATGTTTATAAGTGGTCAGTTTTGTTTTCAATATGGCTAATCCACGTATCAGAAAATGTTTATAGGCCCTTACAAATTTAGCAACACAGACACAAAAATTAAGGCAATGATCCAAACCTACTCTCAGTAGGGGAGAATTTTACATGGTGTTTAAAAATATCTTGCATGTTTTCAAATTACGAAGAGTAAAGGCTGACGTTCACGGTTGTTTTAAGCAATATTAGTATATTCAGATTGCCAAGATTTATTGTGCGAAACTGCGTTGAGCTACATGAAGATTAATGGACGCCATTTAAAGGTGACAATAATGTCAGGTAATTGTCTAGTGGCACAATCGGAAAATAAATATATAACTAGAACAGGCAATTCTTCTCGGATAAAATTACTCCCTCTTTATAACTATTATTATATCGGGTAACTTATTAAAGTGTTTAATCCTGTCAGTCTATTCACTGTTTTGTAATGTAATTTGCTCCTTACAACATGTGCTCATTAATCTACAAAACAAATTATTCATACAAAGGGGTTTTAAATTAGCGGAAGAAAATATAACAGGTGTGCAGAAAGGTCAACATGTAATTTTTGTCCATGGAATACAATGTGAAAATAGAAAAGGAACTGTCAAAGATTTGAGTTAAAGCCAAATAGTCATACATGCTTAACTCGAGTTTAAAGATATTGTGGCCCAAATGAATTTTCGTGGTGTTTTGTATATGCCTAAAAAGTGAAGTTATAGTACTTGGTCACTTAGCATCTTATTCGTCCCCCAGCAGGTCCGAAAATGGTACTCATTCTTTCCAAGAAATCTAAAGTATACGATCGACATGGACAATCGGATTCAGATCAATTGGATAGGCTCAGACACAACAACGAATGATTGACCTCATTAGGCATAAGAATGTACTGAATGATGATAAATTGTCCAAACAATCATACAGAAGAATATCCCGGAGTGTTATGAGGAAGTGTTTAATCTGATTAAGGAAATGCCAGAGACCGGTGCATTCAGTAATTATGGTAGTCCTGACTTCTTTAATACTGTGCTGATCGACTATGATTTCTCAATGCAATAACCCGGTTTGATTATGCCGACGATATATTGCTAAGGTACACGTTCATCTCCAAACTAGACCCAAGGTATGGATATTGGTTGTTGTTTTTGTATTGTTTAGCGCCATTTTAAGGCACACAAAAGGCCATACATGGCGGTCATTATTACTGGTGAAGGAATAAACCGGGAAAATCACCGGAAAAAAACCACCGACCACAAGAAGCTACTGACATGTTTTCTCACATAACCACACAGACCAAATCTTAGACTCGAACCCACGCATACAGATTTGAGATGGCAGTGATCGTAACGGAGAGCGTTTTAGACCACTCGGCCGCTCGTGGACCTCTGAAGATATTGGGAGGTCGAGATGGCGAAAAACACAAGCAATATAGTCTTCTCGGTAGGTAATCTTTATGAGACGATGCGCATGCCATTTGGTTTGTGCACTGTTGGTACTACATTTAAATGTCTTATAAAGACATTCATGGGTAAAATGCATCATATGTGCTTTATTTCCAACGATGATATCATCATATGCTCAAAACAAAGTTCGATTATCACAAGGAACACTTAGTGGAAAAGATCGCACGCTTACACCACCATCGTAAGTTAAATCTCTCTAAATGTGAGCTGTTCATGTCTTTTACTTAGAACAATTTCTGCTATAAAGGCTTGAAGAAAGCCTGACAGCGTTAAGGAGCTGCGCCAGCGTTTGTGGTTCACGGGTTAATACCACAGCTTATTATTCCTTGGCAAAGAGCACACACGTTAAATGCTCTATTAGAGGGTCATCGAACAACCATGTGGTCTAGACAGAATAGGTCCCAAATGAAACAAATAGCTTATTGGACTTGGGAGGCTGACCATGCAACCGTCTTCGCCACCCTTATATACAGGTTGACCTCTACTCTAATTTTAGCATTTGACGACTATGCCAAACCATTTATCATACATATTGATTTTAGCATGTCTAGTTTCTGCACATTCCTATATCAAGAGCAAGATGGTATATAAAAGGTAACTTCTTACGCGAGTCGCGCTTTGAGACCCAGTGAACAGCTTTATTCAGTAGAAATGTTAATGTTATTGGTTTTAAATTGGGCCGTCGCGGACACATTACATGACTATCGTGAGAAGGTCACGAACAGCAACCAATTTATATACGTCCTTTCGATAGCAAAACATGAGGTTGCAGCGTATTAACAGGTTTCAGCATTAGTAAACTTCTCTTTCCCCATCATTTATAGACTTGGGCAAACGTACTGTTGGCTCCGACATTCATTCGCTTATCTCACAATTGTTGAAGCCATTTTCCACACAGGCACTGTCTATATTCCCATGTTTTATAGTGTTTCAGATGATTCAGCGGATCTTTTAGCCGTGGAGGTGTTCTCATCTGAACGTTGCAATAAGATTTAGTTGGAGAGGGAACATGTGTCCAATAAAAATGTATTAAACGTTACTGACCTCAAGGGTAATGGTTTTCGGACAATTGAGTATCTTTGGAAAGAAAATAGGTGTGTGCAAAAGTTTCTCAGTGACTGAAACCGCCTTGTAGTTGTAAACGGCGTTCTCTACAGAACCACGTCTCTTGATAGTAAACCAGTCATACAGCTTGTGACCCAAGGATCATACCAGAGTCTGACCCTGAAAGGTATCAGTAAAGATATGGTCAACAGGGCAAGATACAAAATTGCCGGATATCTATGCAAAGGTAGTTTTGGCTTGGTATGGAGAAAGACGTGAATGGAAAGAATACACGGGTTAAAGCAATGGCCACAATAACTTCATTTCACATCATTCACCCTATGAGGGTCGACTGCATAGATTAGTCGCTAGAGCTGTCTAAGGGAGGGTTTGTTAAAATGACTTCGTTTTCATAGTGGGTATACTGAGTATACGATATTCAGAAGAGCAGCGTAAGCATTTTGCTGTAATTGTTGTTTTAAATAATCGAAGTCATTCTTTACTTTCAAAACATTTCTTGCAGGAAGAAGCATATATTAAAATGGGAAAACAATTGCACAGAATTTTCGGCGCTTGTGTTGTTTTCTTAATCATAATTATGATTTCACTGTTTGACATAACTAAACTCTAATTAACAACTGTGTGCTTTACAATATTATGGATACAATGTTGTTTTACAGTATTGGTGATTCTTTAGATACCGATATTGAAATCTCGGTTTTTCATATCCTACTCATGTGGTCCATCGTAACTCATACCTCAGTGTGTAGTAGGTGAGAATACGGGACGAGCAAGATGGAACTTCGATACGAGTAATACAGACTGTAATACAATTTTATGTGTACCTACTTCCACTCCATTGTTAGGTTTAAACTGAAGAAAACAAAACATGGACGTACATGCTCCTGTTCATACAATGAAAATACTCACATTTCATAGCTACGTTTAAGTTTTAATCAGTGATCTGTATAAATAAATCGTGCCTGAAACAAAAGGCAAAATAAATATGTAACTTATATATATATATATATAATATATATATATATATATATATATATATATATATATATATATATATATATATATATATATATATATATATATATATATATATATATATATGTGTGTGTGTGTGTGTGTGTGTGTGTGTGTGTGTGTGTGTGTTTCTTACTGTATGTCTGTCTGTTTCTCTCTCTCTCTCTTACTAACTCCGTTATTATCAGTAAGTTAGCTTACTAATAGAGATTCGTGGGCTTGTTATCGCAATGTTTTAACCAACACTAAATGTGACCACATTCCATAGGTTTGTATTCCATAGCAGAGACACAATTATATCCAAAGTATTTTCTTGTTTGGTGGAAAAAACGGTAAGATCCTGTTACAGTGTAACAGTTGTGATTTTGTTTAAGAAAATTGCCTGCAATACTAAAAACCTAATTTTTTAATTTAGATACAAATTAATTACTTATTTAGCCAGCTTTGCTATAACATACAATGTTCAGTCTTCTGTATTCGTTCTATGTATTATATGTTGTTTGAAGTGTCAATGCTGTTTATTTCTAGTATGGATCGCAGACCGTGCGTAATTTGGTAACACTCTTTCATAGTTGTTCATAGCTTAGATAAATTTCTATGTACGAACTACACTAGAAATGTTATTACTGAATATAGTTCAGTTTCTCATCTAAACAAGAATAATTAATGTTTGTTATGTCAAATGAATCAAAAGCTAGATGCTTACTTTTATTTATTTTCACACCTCGCTAACATCAGTACTTTTTCAAATGTGCGTGTCTATTTGCATATCATTTGCAATGAGACAGGACTGTGTTCGTGTCTAGCTTACGTATGTATAATCAAACACGTATACCATATGCTAATCCAGTAGAATAGAAAAAAGAAATACTAGATCAGGTTCAGAAAATGTCAATATTAGACCAATATATTAAACACCAGTCACACATCTTTCCAAGACTATTATCAAGCTCTTAATTGGTATCCCATAATGTTAAACGAATCTCCACACACGCACACACACACAGAAAAACGCACACACAGACACACAAACACACATACACACACACACCCAAGCATACACAGACACACACATGAACAAGAGCGTGTCAGTGACAGGGATATTTACGTCTTAGAAAGGTAATGTAATTATACGTTTTCTCACATATCCTTTATTATACTCATCTAAGCGATAGAGTTTTAGAGTTTCCGCTCGCAAGGATGGGATGCAGCCAAATTACAAGGGTTGCATGAAGTGACCACAATGATTACACTATGCGCAATGTACAAGTAAACCGATGTAAAATTAGCAAAAAGTAAAAATAACGGGCTAATTGCTCATTGTTACAAAACATATTATGGCATATAATAAGCCCCCTGAGTAAAGTAATCTGATCTAGGAACACTAAGTTCCTGCGTCCGTCTATTATGATAACGTAAGGACACCGGATAATTCTTGACCCTTGAAGTCACGCACGACGTAATTATGATGTCCCACTGCTATCAAACCTAATGCCACACAGTCACAAATATATAACACACATACACGTGTATATATATATATATATATATATATATATATATATATATATATATATATATATATATATATATATATATATATATATATGCGCACATACATAACTGACTAGTATTTAGTGTAACGTCAAGGTCGAAAGCAAGCTTGTACGAGTTTGGTGAAAAAATCTTCGAATTTCCTTAACGATGAAAAGAAAATTTACATAAACAAAACAATAAAACAATTAATTACGGAAGTTGAAAAAGTATTATGGGTTATAAAATATATGATAACATCAGTAAACGTTATTACACAACGTAAAAAGCAGTAATTTGCAATCACCTTTTAAGTCAGCATATAGCTTCAGATTTTGATAGAGGGTGGTGCCATGATAGGATTTTGTTTAAGAATGGTTCAGAACTGGGAGGGACACATGACAAATTAAGCGAGGCCAAGGTGAGATGGAATTGCTCAAAGTTCTAAAAATTCTTTCTGAAATATATAGGCGGTTGTCTGACTTAGTTTTTAAGTGCTGAGTACGTTATGTAACATTTTTCAAAATGTATTTCGCAGAGAATGATTACTTGCGTTCCAGAAGAAAAAAACAAAACCCACAACAAATTGATTAAATATTGGAGGCTGATCTCAATGCTTGATGTTGATTTCAAGATTGTTTCAAATAAATTGATTGCAGGGTGAATAACGTAGTCTCTATGATTAATAGTGATTTTCAAGACGTTTTAAAGGATAGAGAAAATGCCAGGAATTGCGTAGACCTGATACAGGAGGAAACGGAAACGAATCTAGTGTTATCGTACTGATACGTTTAGATAATAGATTCGACCAGGCTTAATGGGCTTTTCTTTTTTCCCTGAATCTTCGTACTTGGGGCACCTATCCAACAGTAGTTTAGAGTAATCTGCATTTTTATTAAAACATTGTATCATTAGTTTTCAGTCTTTAATCTGGTATATGCGAGTCTGTATATGCTTATTGGAAGCTTATATATATATATATATATATATATATATATATATATATATATATATATATATATATATATATAATAAACATCCTCAATATCCTTTGCAATTGCGACTAAATAACCTGTAACAGGAGTACTGCACATTTGCTCATGTCCATGTCGATACTATCTATCTATCTATCTATCTATCTATCTATCTATCTATCTATCTATCTATCTATCTATCTATCCATCCATATATATATATATATATATATATATATATATATATATATATATGTATTAGTTTACAAAGTGTTCGTATATCATATTTTTTATTTAGCCAGTTATTGGTATGTCATTCTTACATTACATCAAGTCATACATAAGGAAATACGATAAGTGTGTTGAAATTAATTTGTTTTAAAGACTCATATATTATTAACTCGATTAATAACTAGAAAACAGAAATCTGAAGTTGTTTTCTCGTTTTTAACTAGGTACGGATGACTAGTTGCATGTATAAAAAGTGCTATTATAGTGTTTGACAATAAGGAAAATGTCATTATATTGTCCGACTGTAGGTATTATTGTCATTATAGTGTTTGACTGTTAGATTGTTATTACAGTGTTTGACTTTTAGATTGTTATTACAGTGTTTGATTTTTAGATTGTTATTACAGTGTTTGACTATTAGATTGTTATTATAGTGTTTGACTATTAGATTGTTATTACGGTGTTTGACTATTACAGTATTTGACGGGACCTAACGTCTTGGATTTGGGTATGTATGTATGTATGTATGTATGTATGTATGTATGTATGTATGTATGTATGTATGTATGTATGTATGTATGTATGTGGTGTTCGGGGTGCTCTGGGAGGGGTAGTACCTCTGGTGGGTGGCATGTCGTGCTCCTTCGGGAGTAGCCTGCCCATCTTTGGTCCTCACCAGGCGCTCAGCCCTCACCTGTGGCTCCAAGCAGCTGTAGCATTCACAGCGGCCACACCACGGGCAACGGCTTCGACTGGCCGGCTAAACCAGGTGGAGGGTAGCCGACGGACCTTAAACCCTCGGTGACTTAGGAGCTTGCCTATCCTTGCATGTAAAGCCAGATTCGGCAGAGTGGGCGGAAGAGATCAACTGGGTGACCCAACGGCCACAAAGGCGAATCTGCAAACGCTTTGTGGAGAGCGTAGGGTATGACAAGGCACGGAAGACGTCATAGCCATCCAATGCAGCCGAAGTAGTCCCCAGCCGTGACGAATCTTTGTACCACTGAGTTCTAACTACCAAGGCCGAGAGAGTGAGACTGTCTCTGTGCAAAGGCTGTATCACTTTAATCTCCTTCACGCACAGGTTATGTTGTGCACCTATCATTCATCCTTATCATCACACTCATTGTTTCTTACCTACACCTACCAAAGTCCTACGGCTATGGGCGACTGGCGACGCAACAGGTGGAGATGACCACTGGGAGTTGTAGTCAGAGACCTGCACGTAGGCGGCCCTTAGACTAGTGGTCGCTCTGCTCTGTACCCAAGGCAGCAGAACAGTTCGGCAGCATCCAGGGCTGACTGAGCAGACCTTTTTAGGACGGCGCTGCTCACCCTGAATAGGGAGAGGTCTAGAAAAGGTGGCCTAAAAAAAGCTTGCCTTGTAAAAATCTGGTCAGCATACCGCGGCTGGCAAGATCATCCATATCTGCGGTCGAAATAATCAAAGAAAAAAACTTATTATTGGAGCATGGAACATCCGTACTCTCATGGACAAAGAAAACGTATCAAGACCCCACAGGAGAACAGCTCTAGTTTCTAAGGAGCTAGCACGCTACAATATTGACATCGCAGCCTTGAGTGAAACCAGGTTCGCAGAAGAGGGTTCTCTTACTGAGCTAGCCAGCGACTACACATTCTTCTGGAAAGGAAAAGCCCAAAATGAGGACAGGATCCATGGAGTCGGCCTGGCTATCAAATCAAGTCTTCTGAAGCAGCTCCCGGAAATGCCGGTCGGTATCAATGAGAGGCTAATGAAATTGAGAATACCTATAAGCCACAAACGGCATGCAACAATCATCAGTGCATATGCCCCTACCCTATCGAGTCCAGCAGAAACCATCGAGCAGTTCTATACGGATCTCAGCTCTGTACTTAGCTCAATTCCAGCTGACGACAAGATCATACTACTGGGGGACTTCAATGCCCGTGTTGGCTGCGACTATGTTCGATGGAAAGGTGTGCTTGGCAAGCACGGTGTCGGCAGAATGAACAGCAATAGCCTGCTCCTACTCAGCAAATGCACAGAATTTAACCTCCTAATCACAAACTCAATGTTCAGAATGGCGGACAAACACAAGAACACCTGGATGCACCCCAGATCTCGCCAATGGCACTTAATTGACTATGTAATAGTACGCCAGCGTGATGCCAAGGATGTCCAAATCACCAAGGCCATGCGAGGAGCAGAATGCTGGACAGACCACAGACTTGTCAGAACTACCCTACAGCTGTACATTGCCCCTCACCACCTAAGACGTCCTAAGCTTGTTCGCACAGCCCTCAACGTTGTCAAACTGCAGCAGCCTTCCACCCAGCTCGATTTCCAGAAGAGACTAGATGACATGCTGTCAACAAACGGACCGTTATGTGGAAACGCCTCTGAAAAATGGAGCAGGCTCAGGGACATAATAACAGAAACACCTATGGCAACCATGGGTCCAAAGAAGCGAATACATCAAGACTGGTTTGATGAGAACAATGCTGCCATTGAAGATCTGCTTGCCAGAAAAAATAAAGCTTTTATGGACTGGCAGAATGACACAAACTCCATCCCCAAAAAAGATTGCTTCAAATCCTATCAGGCTGAGGCTCAGAGAGAAATCCGCAAGATGCATGACCAATGGTGGGAAAAGAAAGCTGAGAAAGTGCAAAGCTATGCCGACACTAACAACTCCAAAGACTTCTACAACGCCATCAAGTCAATTTTCAGCCACACAAAGTCAAGCTCTACGCCCTTACTTGCTGCAGATGGCAGTACACTAATAAAAGACAAGAATGGCATTAAGAAAAGATGGAAAGAGCACTTTAATCAGCTCCTAAACCTGCCCTCATCAGTCAGCCAATCTGTTCTTGACCAAATACCTCAACAGCCAATGCTCAACCAACTGGATATTCCGCCAAAGATGGAGGAATTGAAAAGGGCCATTAAACAAACAAACTGTGGCAAGGCACCTGGAAAGGATGGTATCCCAGCGGAGGTGTACAAGACTCTCAGTAAGCAGTCTCTGTAGGCATTCTATGACGTGCTAATCAGCATCTGGACGGAAGAAGAGATGCCAGACGACCTCCGTGATGCATCAATTGTGACCCTCTATAAAAACAAAGGCACACGTATGGACTGCAGTAACTACAGAGGCATCTCCCTGCTTTCCGTTGCTGGAAAAATACTTGCTCGCATCTTGCTCAACAGGCTTATTGCAGCAGTGTCAGAAAATAACCTCCCCGAGTCTCAGTGTGGTTTTCGCCCAGACCGCAGCACCGTTGACATGATCTTCGCAGTGAAACAAGTCCAAGAGAAGTGCCTTGAGCAGAACATGAACCTATATGCTGTCTTCGTGGATCTGACAAAGGCTTTCGATACAGTCAACAGAGATGCACTGTGGGTAGTACTCAAGAAACTTGGTTGTCCTCAAAAGTTTACCAACCTCATCCGGCTCCTCCACATTGACATGAATGGAGAGATTCTCTCAGATGGTGAACCCTCAGAGAAATTCCCCATATCTAATGGTGTCAAACAGGGTTGTGTACTCGCTCCAGTACTCTTCAACCTCTTCTTCACACAGGTACTACTCCATGCCATACGGGACATTGACACTGGCATCTACATTAGGTATCGCCTGGATGGATCAGTGTTTGATCTCCGTCGCCTAGCTGCAAAAACCAAGACACTAGAAAGACTCATCATTGATGCACTCTTTGCAGATGACTGCGCCCTCATGGCCCATGAAGAGACTCACCTACAAGCAATCGTGGACAGATTCTCTGAAGCCTCCAACCTATTTGGACTCACAATTAGTCTAGGAAAGACAGAAGTCATCTTCCAGCCCGCCCCAAACACTGTCAATTCGCAACCCTGTATCACCATTGGCGACACGCAGCTGAAGAATGTGGACAGTTTCAAATACCTTGGCAGCACAATATCTAGTGATGGCTTTCTGGACAAAGAGATCACTGCGAGGACCCAAAAAGCCAGTCAAGCACTAGGACGACTCCGAACCAAGGTCTTGCAGCACAAGGACATACGTCTGTCTACAAAACTGAAGGTGTACAATGCAGTTGTCCTCACGTCTCTATTATATGGCTGTGAAACGTGGACACTCTACAGAAGGTACATCAGACAGTTAGAACAATTCCACCAGCGCTCCCTGAGATCTATCATGCGGATCAAGTGGCAGGACCGAATCACCAACCTGGAAGTCCTTGATAGAGCCAACACAACAAGCATCGAAGCCAAAATAATCCAGGCCCAGCTTCGATGGACTGGCCATGTCATCCGCATGGATCAAAGCAGAATCCCAAAGCCGTTGTTCTATGGCGAGCTATTCCTGGGGAACCGAAACCAAGGCCGCCCTCACAAGAGGTACAAAGACAACCTCAAGACAAACATCAAGTGGGCAGACCTTCATCCACGCCAGCTCGAGCTCGCTGCCTCAGACAGAAAGCATTGGCGAGCCCTGACCAGAAAAGCCTGTTCCTCCTTTGAGGCTGACCGTCGCCAGCGTCTTGCTGCAACCCGTGAGAGACGCCACAGAAATGTATCCCAGATACCAACAACCACCGGTGTCCTATGCCCCACCTGCAATCGCATGTGTGTATCGGAATTTGGACTCCGGAGTCACATGCGCGTCCATCGTTGAAGGAAAGTGCACAACTTGTCTTCCTCGACTCGAGAGACTACCAAGAAGAGATGTATGTATGTATGTATGTATGTATGTATGTATGTATGTATGTATGTATGTATGTATGTATGTATGTATGTATGTATGTATGTATGTATGTATGTATGTATGTATGTATGTGTGTGTGGGGGGGTGGGTGGGTGGGTGTATGGATGGATGGATGGATTGATGGATGGATAGATGGATGGATGTATGTATGTGTATGTATGTATGATAAAAAGATGCCATACAATATAAAAACACATATTTACTTCCGTCAGGCAATGGTTTGAATGCGAATGCGTGTATCACGTGATAATTACATAAAGTATTACAGCAAATGTCTTGATATATTTAAAGTAGCTATTATACTTTCGAAACTGATTCTATGAAATGCAACACAATGGGTAGGCTCGACGTCGTTAATGCGTTATTCGTACCCATAATTAGTTTATCGTTATAAAGTGCTACATGACAGGTAACATAACAGGGGTAAAGTGGTTGTAATAACATTCATCGTAAGTACCTATTTTATTTGTTTTCCAGTACGTTAAAGGTAAATATGTGATAAACACTTATCACGCAGATTTTTAGTGAAGAGGTGCAAATCAAATTAATATACATGTCCATTTTGGCTTCATTCAGTCATTGGAATCCATTGACAGTGTAACCCAGTTAATCGTGTATTTAATTAATGATGTTTGAATTGTTGTTGCTGATATACTAATTGAAATAGAAGTTTCAGTATAAGATATTGATCACTCACTAGAACTACGAGACAGCATTTTTATTTCTCTGTACAATGCAAGCTCACTATGACTGTGTATCCGAGACTGAAATAAGGAATGAGCCCCTCCATTTCAATAAGTAATGCCCCCCTCCAATACTAATAGTATATATTTGGTCGCTTAGACATGTTCATCTTTTTAAGGTTCGAGCTATTCCAAATTTAAGACATCAGAATTTGAATTAGTAAACAGTCAATTCTTTTGAATTTTTGTCTTTTCTATTTTGTTATTAATGGAGCGTTTGAACTGACATTGTTACGTTGGATTTGCTAAATACTATTATAAATCAGACCTAATTTTGCGGTTGAAATGATTACGAGGTAATGTACTCCATTTCAATATCCGCATACATAAACATTGCACCTTTACTAAGCCATGTGAATAATAAGCCGTTATATTGTGAGTCATGAAAGCACAGTATTATAATTATCTTGAACAGAATGTTTTGGTGACAAAAGACGCTTTTCAAACCGTAGGCATTACTGCATCTTATTTTTGTCATTCCGGTATGTGCCAATACTTTTGACGAAAACCTTATATGCGGGACATTGCGATTACAGTGCATCGTGTATTTTGTTCTTCCATCGATTATTGTGACTATTTGAAAGCTTTATCTCCTGAGTGGTTGGTCATTTGGGAGGAGTCTTCTCGCACATGTAGCACGGTCTATGGTGAATACACCCTTTATACCATGTTTGTGTTAGGAATCCGTTTAGGTAAACTACTCTTTTTATTTCTTTGTAGCCTATTTTTTCTATTTCAAATTCTATAGTCCCATTGTACACTGTGGTTTGTGGTTTTGTTGCAACTCTGGCTGTTTCAACTTTTTTTCCGAGTTTGTTTCCCAAAACTTTCCATCGCTGCTTCTAATGGTATTCCCAGTGGTATGTCTGATAGGTGTAGTTTTCCCGTTTCATTTTTAATTTTCTTTAGGATTGATGTTGTCTCCAATGATACTGATCTCCTCGTATTGAATTTTCGTGATTTTAAAAAGCAACAGTTTTAAATATCACGATTCATCACATAAAATACAACTATATGTATGGTTTACATACTACGGGATATTTATATACATATTAAAAGGAAAGAATACAGAACAATAAGTCAAGTCCTTAAACTTGTTTGAAACGTGTGATGCTGATTATATATCAAACTGAGTAAGATATAGGTCTACTGGCGATTTCATACGCAGACAAATATACCTTTAATTTCATTCAGCGTATGTTAGCTTAATGTGAAGGTATAGGTGATCATCGAAATGGACAGGCACGACAAAAACAATATATACATTATATTAGAGACAGACGAAAAGAGAAAAAGAGTTTATATGTTGTGACTAAGTTTGAAACGGTTGTCATATTTTAATTAAATGTATTCTTTGAGAGATGGACGCATTTGCCAGACATCAGTATCACAGAAGAGAAAGATAAATATTTGCACAATTGAAAGCTCTATCAAACTCGACTTTGCAAAAAAAACACATGATGTTTTAGTTCTTAACATCAGGGACAAAGCATATCAAAATATCACATGTAGCTGAATCTAAGCTTAGATAATTTAAACGTTTATTTAATATTCACTTGTTTATTGGAATTTGTATGTTTTACTCATGTACATTGCGTCCATGCGTTTCTGCTAATATTGTTTATGCATACCTGAAATGTGTTATAAAATGTGTTCAATATTATTCATATATTGTGCAATTTGACGAAATTAGTTGCTCGCTGCTGTAGTGTCAGCAACTTATGTAAATTTCGTTTCTCTCCCTGCCGCGCATTTAAGAACGTAACAAAACGTTGGCCACCCATGATACTGACACTCAGCTCCAACCATTTTCACTGTATATTTTATAGACTTTAGCTACAGGTAGTTTATAAATCAATGTCATTGCTTTAAAATTTTAACATTTTTTTTCACGTTTGTAATAGTGTATGCTTTCGAGAAAGTATTATATTTCATTTTAAATTGCTTTAATGCACGTGTTCATAAGTAGTCCAATTGCACCATTTCCCACTCTGCCGTTAATCGATTAATAAGAAAAGCAATGACAGAGAGAAAAGAACAGGGTCAAGCTATTGAAACAAAAGTAATACTGAAAATTAAACTGAATAATAAAAGTAAACTATATTATATGAACATATATATGTAATGCATTTTCAAATCGATCATTGAATCTACTTCAGACGTGCTTGAAATTTAAAAGCTGATGACACAACATTTATTCTTATCCAAACAATAGTACTCCAAAGCGAACAAGACACCATACAAATATAATAATATGTGCCGAACCACTATTACCAATAGTCTATGTATGGACCCTAATTATATAATAATATTACAGGTAACATATTCCGATTTTAGGTATAAGCTACCGTACCATCATAATGTTAATCACGTCATATGATGGGGGAAACAAATGCTTGTCAGATAAATTTTCCCAAGCTAGAATTAGTTTTGTTTCATCAAATATATATATATATATATATATATATATATATATATATATATATATATATATATATATATATATATATATATATATATATATATATATATATATATATATCAAGGGCTCTGATTGGTTGAAATGCTTAAGTGAAGCCTGTGAGTACTTCCATAGTGTATACAAATAGCTTACATCTATACTATTAATACAAAATATTCATACAAATTTTAAAAACACAAACGACACAAAAAAGTAACAATAATATGCTAACCCAATTAGATCAACTTTCCATAGGTTAGAGACTTCGGTTTGGCCTTATTTAACTTATATTTTAAATTTTCGTAGAAAGCGTTAAGAAAACGTCTGTCCACATTTTCTGCTCACACACACAGACACACACAGAAACATATATACACGCAATTGATTATTAGTATTATTATCAACGGTTCCGGTTGAAAATGTTTAAAAGAAGCCATACGAACTTCATTGACGAATAACAATAGTGCACGTCGATTAGTAATATCAGTGTAATAAGTATATACAGTTACTTTGAATGTATTTTATTCAATGTATGATGATATGTCAACATACTGCAGACATTTTAGCCAGTATATATGCAGTATAAGAGCAACAATCAGTATTCATAATCATTCAATATTAAATGGTAATTTGAATTGAAGTCGAATGACCAGTACTCAAACTAATAATGTTGAAGTATTGCAAATGTATTTGAAAGACAAGCTCAGGACCACAGTCCATGTCCGTGACATATTGCTGATGAAAGAATGGAATAATAATGCCGCTTCCATGACATATCCCGGACTATATAAAACCAAATATGATTGCAATGATGTTTCTACATTTTGTTTTCTTTTATTATTTCAGAAACATATACCTGTGTTCAGCATGCAGGTAGGTCCAGATATTTTATAACTTTTTCAGGTTAAATCCTCCCTAAAAATGCAAACAAACCACAAACAATGTATTAAACGTGAGCTCGATTTAGTATATTTCTTAAGAAACATGATTTAAATTAAATATCAATCCAATAAAAGTATTTTGTTTCGTGTATGCAAACAACGCAGTGATTCAGCATCCAAATTCACAAGCCCATATCAGCAAGTATCTAAGTCAAACAAATGCCATAGCAGAGGTAACGCAAGTTTGAACTCACAATATTATTTGAAAGGATTCTAAATGACAGAGTTTTTTGTATCAGAAATCAATCATTCCTCTAACTTGTATGGCGTCAATGCTTATCTCCAAGCAAGCAATAGACAATTAAGTTCGCTGGCATTTTATTGCAGCAAGATTTTGAACCATATAGGAATGTTCAATATTGTGCCGATACTATCCTTGCACTCTCTAGTAAAATAAGAAAGTTACGTCTTAGAAGCTGCAATATTACATCACATATTTAATTACATTATATATGATTCACATGTGCCTTAAAAGAGCACTGGAATCCAAAGAAAGTCTGGAATCTCACTTTGGCTTGTTTACGTATGTAAAATAAGCGTGACAAATATACATAAATTAACTTGTTTGGAATTTCAAGGGCATAATGTCAAAATAGCATGTCGTTTCGTTTGATTGATTAATAAGTTTTATCAATAACTGAATGACAGCAAACTTCGTTCACTCACAACAAAAAACAAATAGTGCATGAACCAAACGCATTACAAAAGTATAATGTTTGCTCGATGTCAGATGAAACTGTTCATAATAGATCTATCAAATACTGAAAATCTCTTTTCTCAATTGTATACGAAACAATACCATATTGTATAAACGAATACCATAAACTACATAATTAGAGGACCGAATCCGGTTTCGTTTACAAACCTTTCCGTTTTCTAAGTACGTACACTCTTATTATGTATTTCCAGCAACACGAATCATTATAGATTCTTGACGTGTCATAAAACCTCCATGAACAATGGCATGGCGTAGCTACAGATGAAAAAACAAAAACTGATCGACAGACTTTAGAGATATCACATGTAAATGAAAAACATTAAAAATTCCCTGACTAAAGACAGATATATGCTTTATCAAAATGGAGCTGTCTGAAACAAAACAAACGGTCCTTTCCCAGTCAAACAAATATGTATAATGCCACTTTGAAGAATACAGACATATCAAACGGTATACGCAAAACATCTGCAACACCTTGTTTGTTAGCATTGAAAATGCATTATCGCCTATTTGGGAAGTAAGGCTGACACGAGACGTATACAGTCCTCACAAATGAAACCGACTACACTTTGATCTTGCTGAATGCATGTAACTAGCTACATGTGAAGGGCTGTCATTATAGCGTTAATGAACTTGAATCAAACATCACAGTCAAGTCATACAATGTTATGTTAAGCTCGCATCATCTGAGTCGTAGACGGCTGATCAAGTGACGTGTAGGGAGAGATATGTTTTATATCAAAGATAATAAATGAATTCAGGAGGACTGAGAACAACTACTTCACTTGTTTTCGGAATGAAATTAAATAAGCAATCGAAGCCGAGGTATGCCAGTTTTAGAACAACTACTTCACTTGTTTTCGGAATGAAATTAAATAAGCAATCGAAGCCGAGGTACGCCAGTTTTGGACTTAATAGCAACATATTTATAAAAACATAACAAGGTTCATGAAATTAATGATGGTGGCAACTCTGATTTGGACTCACCTTTGGCAGCTTGTGTTGTTGCAGAATTATTCTGTTTTCTCATCTATACAGACCGAATATTAAATATTTGACAACAATGTCGATAGAGAAAATAACTCAAAGCAACAAGGCCATTCAAATAACCAGAGCTGAAATAATGCCTTGTTTTTAATCTTCAAGATGTCGCCATTTACAACTCGGACTGGGGTATCGTTACCAGTGTTGTCTTTCATCAATACTCAGAATATCAATGACACCGGTTCTGCACTAAAAACCTTTTAATATGTTTACTAGAGAAATACACCTATACTGGGAATAGTAAACAAATCAAATTGTAACTTCGCTTTGGATTAACAGTCTACATAGTTTAACATCACGAAATAATGTTATACGAGATCTTCAATATAAATCGTTTAGATTCATTTTGTCCAATATATATATATATATATATATATATATATATATATATATATATATATATATATATATATATATATATATATATATATATATAATGTTCATTTGTCAGTTTTGTTAACTATGAAGCATAACAGCCAGCTAATCGCCAATATATTGCGATGTTCACACAATATGTGGCTAAATCGGCTAAGCACGTAAACTCTGCATTCAAGAAAGAAAAGGTAATGTTGTGGTTGTATATTACTACTATAATAAGTGAGCATCACTTTTTTAACAAGGCATGTATGGAATGCTAATTAAGAAACGAAGTTTTACATATGTTTCTTAACCTTATATGATAATATAGAGGATTATTGCAATCTCAAATCTTTTATCTGTGGAGAAAAGCCGAATTAAGCAATAATAAATGAGAACTAATGACAATGGATTAGGGACTGTCTTTACGTACGAAATCTTAACGAATACAAGATTGAAAGAGGCAGAACCTTCAACAATAGCACAAGGCTCAAAGAGTGACTTCATTGAATGGTGGATGATACAACAAGAGGACATGTGAACTAATACATTAAGCACGTAGATGCTAATTATGACTTACAAACGATAACCGTTTGTAGTAAAGAAGTTTTAATAAAGTGAGACGATAAGTGAGAAGATAATTAAGGCATCTACTTAAACATAGATATATTATGTTGTTTAAGATACTTTTTCTTATAGAACTCAAATGCAAATCCAAATGGGAGTGACACTCTGAAATATTAAAGAACAAAAGACAAGGGTAGTACTGATAAGGTATTCAGGTCTACTAGTATCATCGTCAAACACAGCGCCAAACTCAAACTCACTTGCTCGAGTACATATTCAAGCATTGTCCTTTTTCCCAAACATATTTTACTTCACACATGATTCATGGAGGCATCCATACATCAACATGGTGTGGATACACTGAAGCCCTGACTGAAGCCCTGACTGCAACTCAAAACTCTCAACGGAAAAACTAATTAATGTTGCACAAACTGACAAGACATCATTGTCTTCTTTATGAAGAAAACATTCTGCAAACATAATCCACCTTCTCTCAGCTAAATGTTAAGCGTTAATACATATATTGATACAGGAAAGGACCGAGTCTCCTGTAGACATATATCATGAAAATTAGCACATAGTATACATGTAGACCTATAATACATTACTGTGAAAGTGACACAATCACTATTCAAGCACTCGTACAATAATACTGACTTTCATGGAATTTAGGTACAGCGATGATATAGCACATTTTATATCTTGATGCATTTTGTATTATTGATGTTTCTCTTTCCACGTCACTGTCTTAGTTATTCTGAGACGTGTCTTCTGTAATATGTTTCAAAACCATGAATAAATAATCGATAGATTATTCAATAATTGTACATTAAATCTATCTGTATTGATTGATTGACTAATATATTCTACTGCTCTTTAGGCACACATTTTCAGGAATCTGAGAAAACGGATTTATGATGATAATAGTATCAATAACATTAGTATATGGAGGTGATTCTGAGGGTGCATACATGAGGTGCTGACCATTTACACTAGCTTATTAATGACTCGTGTTAATGATAGTAGTTTAAAATACCAATAACACTATCGATTTAAAAACTGCTTCAATCTATGAAATTTAATTACAAGCAATGTTTGTTAAATTGTTTTTTTTTTCTTCAATTTTTCAAGAGTGTCTTCTGGTAGCGTTCATATCAAAGAAAAAGATGAGTGTAAACGCAAACTTTAAGTTTTTGTGGTAGGAGTTATCCAGTTATTACGGAATGATGTTTAAGAAACGTAAAAGGAAAGATGTACTTCAAACGACTGAAAGTCTAATTTAGCATTTTTTTTCTCTTGCAGATTTTGAGTGCACTTTCTTCCGTAAAGGTAGGTCACAATTATTTGTAACATTATAAGAAATTTAATGCAATTATCAATAACAGTAGGTTTCTTCGGAAGGGAGCAAACGCAGCACTTGTTAACAATACGATGTGGACAAAGTATGAGTTTTTGGGTTTAGTAAAGCAGCCTCGATTCTATGCAGTCCAATATGTTAAACTAAAGTTTCTTATAAAAACGAAATAATAACTTTAATAAAGCTAAAACGAAGCCTCTAACGAACCGAGAGTCACTATTGGGATTACTTAATTGTGTTACTGTTTTTTTGTCGTCGTTTCATTTTGATTTGTGCGCGCGTGCGTGTACCCGAAATGACACTATCTCTGTTCCTCTCCAGAAATGTTTTCAAGGACTATAAAATAATATGGACTATTGTATGTTTATTCTTATAAACCCACGTGGGGTTGACTGAGCCTGACTAATATTTAAACATAATCACGTCCATATTACAGCTACAAACAGTTTGATGAATATTACGTAACGTGTGAGTATCAACTCAATTAAATAGTTCAGTTGTCTCCGATCACTTTCGAAATTTGTGTAAACCGCCGAATAACATAAATCACATCTGCAATGTTATGCCTACCTCGCGAAATAGCTGGATTAGACTTTTTCCAGCATTACATAATCTTATACAACTAAAATATTAATAAATCTATCAAGATCATCTATGTTTGGCGCTTCATCGATATCAGTCATAAAGTCGATGCCATCATCATCATTTAATAATTTTGCATTTTCATGAAAGTCTGTCACAACTTCATATCATAATTGATCATCTACATACGGAATTATTAAGTTCAACTTGTCCCATTTTAAATATGGAATTATAAAATTAATTACCAGGGGCGTTTAACCACTTTCAGATGGACCGATGATAATCATTCGGTGATATCAAACTACTTAACTACCAGCATAATTAAACATAAGAACTTTATGAAAAATTTACCTGACAATATTAATTTGCATAAAATAACCCTCCAAGGATCAGTGTGGCGGTGGGATGTTCAACTCAAATCAGGATCGAATTTCTGCATATTTCTTCTACGAAATATTATGATAATATTTTCAATATTGGAGTAAATCCAAAACACTATCGCGATCATATTTCAGATATAATATATCATAAGGTGACATCAACGACGATATCATAGTCTAATAGTAGGATTTGTAAACTGTCATAACATACTTTTTTCTGCATATTATTTTAGTACCAGTATGCTCGTTGAACGGTCAAACAATTTGTCGATAGCTGATTGTTCTTTTTCTTTCTAGTCATACATTTTACCAGTGATCGATATCTGGATCAACCGCAATCCGTACAACTCCTTGTTTATATACTTCACACGGGTTTACAGCAGTTTATATCGCTCTTCTTAATAAAAAAGCACATGACCCACAATATTCGCTAAAAACCATTTTGCCACTTACTTACTCCCATACCTGTGGACGTCACGGACATTTGTAGCAAATACCGGAGTTGGCATTTCATATTATCTTCCATTATTTCAACTCAAAATAAACAGAATTTGTCTGAATAATAAATGTGAACATTAATTAAATATTAAATTTAATGCATAGTGTTCAGCGAGAAGGTGATATATGAAACTAAACAATCCGACGTATGCGGTGATTAGATCATGGCATCATTAACACGACACAAAAACATTGTAAACCATCTATTTGTTAATACACCTGATGAACTGATAGATTTTGCAATGAGTGATTTATTTTATTTACATGAATATTATTATAGATACTTAAGTGGATTAAACAATTCGGTTTATTTAATAGCAAGTAAATCACAATCGACATATTGAAGATGTAAAGCTACAACTAATATAAATATCTGCGGGGTGGGTTAGTTATCAAACATTACAATAAATTGTATGTGTTTCTATCCGACGATGATTTTAATCTAGTATTCACGGGGTTTATCGGTCAATCTTCTGTAACATAAACAATTCCGTGTGAACGTATCCAGTATTCGACCTTGACACAAAATAAATCTGCAAGACGGTTCTCGTTTACTACGACGATGAAATTTACTGAGGCTAATGAAAAGATCAGCATCGATGAAATAATTACATATTGTTCAGGGTTATGTGATCGTCTTGTGTTCTTTTTCGAGACAAATACATGTTCATATTCTTTGTAACTCAGCGCCGTATACAAAAAAGAAACAATTATTAAATAGACGCTACACTCTGTAGATGAAATTATATATGATTAACATGTAAATAATCCTTCTAGGGTCGGTACAATTATCTCTCGAATGACCCGATAAGCCACCGTCTTCTAGGAATTTTTCTAAATCTTGGTATAGGGAAAACTAAAGGGATAGAATGTAGGGGCAACGGTGGTATCAAGAGAGATACAATAAAGATAAAAGTCAGCAAGTAATTAAAAACTTCCTAGGGCTCGGCGTGACTGATAATCATGTCACAATCCATGATCATCTTTTTGCGGATTTGACTAAAATATTTCTTGCACTGACAGAGAACTTAACAATTGCGGAATAGATTAACCGTTCAGAGATAATCAAAACATACTTGTAAAATCTGTTAGCGCCATTATGGCTACCATGATGTTCAGAGGACAAATGCTATAATTGCTTATTTATGTGCATTCGGATTGTTATGTTGTGGTGTGTCCTAGATGTTTTGCGAATATAACTGTTCCACGTGGAGACATCAGCAACGACTTCGATACATTTCTACACGGGGAATATAATAATACTACAAATGCTGTTGATGCTATTAAATTACATACGCAAAAGGAGATCTAAATTACAGTCGGTATCAGATGAAGTCTGATTGGCTTGATTATTCAAGACATTTGCGAATAAATCCGTTGATTATCGTAATATGGCATCAACATCCGATGAAGACGGTCTTAGGTATCATGTTTTTTTAATACTGACTACATGGATTGATCTGGGATGGGAGCATCTGAGGCAGCATAGAAAGCAATAAAACCACATCAATCAGTGCTTATTATCAGCTACAGAGAAACCTTCACGGAATAGATACAATCTGATTATGGTCTTGAATCGTATTGGATATTACCGGTGACATCATCCGTCAGCCAACCAATAAAATAAAAATAGTAGTTCAGGTTGAATCGCTGCGCTGCGTGAAGGTTATCCCTCGTGTTTTTTTATCGTAGACGAGTGGCACTTAATCAGAAGTAAGTGTTTCTCGTCTGTGAAACACAGCCGAGTGTGGTGGGATACATTCACGGGGATGGATACTGCGTGTTAACTAGTAATTGTTCGTGAGGCTAATGCTGACAACGACGACGACCTAATATTATTTCGTGATCTTTTGAAGCGATCTGAGATAAAATTGACCATTAACAACTATAAACGCGATCCTAATAAGAACTTTATTTTTGCTCAGTCACATGAAGATAATTTTGCAAATTTGAAAAATACACTCAAACAAAGATACCGCCAGGTGATATTGGCACGCAATGAATCTCATACGAATTATTTCGTTGAGAAATTTGCAAAACAACTACAGCAGGATATTCTGTCAAGTAGCATCAAAGTTACACTGAAAAAAAGATTTTCAAAATATAAACCGCGCATTCAGTAACATGGACGTTGAGATTTACAATCACACTCGAAACAGAAGTTTGTATCATCGATGACAATATCAAACATTTGTTTGTATTCTCAGACGAGCTGGGATCAGTCAAAGCTTCGAAACAAGCACTAGAAATATTCACATGCATGAACGAAATCCATTATTCCGCGGCGATCAAAATACGTGACAATCTTTCACTGACCCATGATGATATCATTAGGACAATAATTGAGCGAGAAAAAATCCTTGACGAAAAATATGTTTAGGAATCCCACAATCGGTGAGATAAATACCGCGTACGGTTATGAATTTATCAGTAACATAATCGATGAAAACAAATCCACGATGTATTTTCCGCTACAATTAATATCAATAATGAGAAAAACCCGTTATAAAGTAATACAAACACCAGTAGACGAGTACGATGTGTGAAAGGAAGAAATAAAATGCATTAAAAATCCTCAGAAGAAGAAATTAAAAATGATCCTTTCGTCGAGGAATTTCTCAAGACCAGTATCGGAGCACAGATAAAAGAATCCGGACAACCTGACACATTATGTAAAATATTATCAAGAGGAAAGATTATCACCATATGAAGCGAAATTAAAGTATCTTAATCATACATTTATTTACAAATGTTATATGCTTCGAATTTAGATTCAGTTTTTTTTTAGGAATTGGTTTATACCTAGTATTTTGATTACACACAGCGACACCCATAAGATGTCACAATGTAGTTTGTGCACACTTATCAATGAATTGTTTAGCCTTATATTTAGATAAAAAACTGAATTTTTTTATCCTCTGCTCTTATTAAAATTTAGCAGTAGTTTATCAAGGGAATTTTTATTTCGATTAAAGCGCAGATGCCATTTTCGTAAATAAGATTAAAGGACACTTTATATTAAACGCGTTCTTACTTCAGTTATCTAAGAGTGGTTCAACAATTCTATGGCCAGGAAACGTATTCAAGTTTTTGTTTCAACAAACTCGAATTCTCTTCCAATAAAAATCGAACTGGTTTAAAAGTAATTTTTGCTGCGTTTGTCTTTCAGGACATTTACACAAAGTATATGCCGGTAAGATCCATTTTTTTCCCAAACTCTTGCATTGCTCAAGCAAAATGATAAAGATTTGATAACCATAGTCTAGGGTACATGCACTAGGCACATACATTTATGAAGGGTACATTCAATAGTCACATCCATTTATGAACGATCCATCCAATAGTCACATACATTTATGAAGGGTACATCCAATAGTCACATACATTTATGAAGGGTACATGAAAAAGTCACATACATTTATGAAAAAGTCACATACATTTATGAAGGGTTCATCCAATAATTTTACTTGACATTGTGCCTTTACTGTAAATTCTATTTAGTTTTGACACATTTATTTTAGTATAGATGCAAAGGAAGTCCTGGATCTAGTCTATTATTATAACAAGCTTACAATTTGAAATTGTTTTTCAAATAACGTGTCTTGCAACAATTATTCTCTAACGATGTGAAAAAAATTGTTTGCCTATATCAATTAGCCATGCATATCTTTTCTAACGGAAACATTTGGATATTCCGATTGCTAAAGATTACGATGCAGATCGGCCTTATATTGTATATAGGCATTGCTGTACTTGTCAACGTTCAAAAACAAATGTCTTATTTTATCAGAATTAGCAGAGAATACATATATGATTTACTACACATTTCAAAATGATAAGTTATACAAATAACCCCGATTGGCAGCATCTTTGTTACACCTGATCTCAGAACTGTTACAGTCTGCACATGGGAGTTTTAAAACCAAAGCTTTAAGAATTGCATGAATAATAACATATAGCAAAGAAACTAAAAAAGCGAATCTTCCGCGTCCACCTCCTCCTACTACAGCTACTTATAAGAAAACATAATAATAATAATAATAATAATAATAATAATAATAACAATACTACTAATAATAATAATTGTTGCACACATCTTTATTAGCAGTATTATTATTAATAGCATAAAGATTGATATTAATTAAAATCAATCACACTAATAGTAATTACAGTACATGAACAATACTATAAATGATAATTAACTTAATTATGCCATTAATTGAGAGCATAAAAACGTCGGAAAGATCTATCTCTAAAACATTCTCATACCACATTTGGCATATCAGTTTCTGTAGCAATTCACATGCAAAACAAAATAGAACCATGTATATTTAAATAATGTTTCCTGTTATTTCTCTTTCAGGACAATTTAAGGCCATACCTCCTGGTAAGATAAGATTATGTTAGGTTTGAGAACGAATGCGCAAGGATGTTTATTTTTCAAGAAAAAAGCTAATACATTTGATTGCTTGATTGCGATATAAAAAATCAAAATTGTTAAATATACAATGGTAACATGTTGGTAACAGTAAGATATGAAGCTTTCCAATAAACGGGAGATGTAACTGGTGTATGTTGATGATAAGGTGTTGTAAATAATGCGCGGTATTTTCATTAGATAAAAATGCCCCAAAGGAAGGCATACAAGTTATAGTTTAAAATAAAGATTTACTTCCTTAAGGAAGTCTAAAATACAAGTGATATGTATAGTATCAAAGAGTTCCCTCATGTCATGTACATTATAGTACTTATCACGCGTAGTTTGCATGTCAATACCCTCGGTCATAAAGTGCTTAACAGTGAATGGTTCATTGCAAGAGACGCATTCTGGTGGATCTTCAGTTTTTAGCATATTGGAGTTTGTTATGTATGACTAACCAATTATGATTCTTGCAATGACAACCTCCTCCCTACGGATAGTACTCTAGGAAGGAGTCCATTTAGCCAGGGTTGGTTTGATGGCATGAAGTTTGTTATTTGTTGACTGGATCATACGATGACATCTGCCACTTCTGACGCAGGTACTTTTGATACAAGGTTTAAAATCAGCGAACCGCAATTTGAAATCAGATGATTCTTGTTACTGAGCCATCTTAGCAGCGCGGACTGCTTCTTCATTACATTTAATACCAATATGGCTACGTAACCAACAGTATACTATATTGTAGGAGGTACTAAGCTCCGCATTTTTGACGAGGAGATCGACTAATAATGGATTATCCAGTTTTCTACTGTGCAGCGACTGAAGCACAGATAGTGAGCCACATAAAAAAATAATGATATATACAATACGCGCTCTTTTTCGATACATTTCAGAGCAGGATCTATTGATCAGATTTCCGCTGAAAAAATGGACGCATCGTTTGGCAAATGATCTTTATTATGTGTTTGCCACTAACGACGACCGCAGCAGCCTTTTCATCAAACTTTGATCCATCAGTATAAAGTTTAGTTTAATTTGTAATGTGTTGAGGAGTTTGTTATAAGAGTTCTGGACGTTCCGGAAGATGGCAAAATTTGTTTCAGATTTGTTTCCATCGTGTAAAAATCACTTTGAGTTGCATAAGGAGAAAATGTCGTGTTTTCGAGACAAACGTTTTCTGAACTGTCGGTATTGAGATTACTTTTGATATTGTCAAGGCTGGATGAAATGAAGGTATGGCATTTGCTTTATTTTCATTTAAAGTTTGGAATTTTGGTTGAAAAACAGCCAAAAAATCAGGGTTCAGAGGGTTGGTTTATAATTTGAGAGCGTACTGTGCAGAAAGAATTTATCTGCGATGCGAGAAAGGTGATTTATTTGCTTCCGCGATTAATATATGTGTATGTGACCATTAAAACATAATCAGCAATACGTGCCATACCACTGCCTCTATAGAGCGCTAATTACTAAAGAAATTTAAGCATAAGAGTGTATATCTTATACATTATTTCAATTTATATCACATTATTTGTAGAGAAATGTCGAATGAATACATTTTAAATGACACATAATGACAACGGATTAGAAAATGTCACTTAGTTTGTTAGTTATCTCAAATACATCTTTGCAGCTTGAACTCTCAGTGATTTTAGTAATGTAGAGGGATAATTTTGGCTAAATGGACTAGCGGCTTCATAGATTTGCTTATGAATAGTGAGTCTGTTGGAAAGACAATGCCTCTCTGCTTTTCGGCAATGCCTTTTAGCAGTGCAAAGCTTGTCCCTAACACTGCTGTACCATGGAGAACACGTTTTTATTGATACTCTGCATTTGGTGGCTGGGGCATGTTATTCAAGTAATGAATTCAGGCAGTTATCAAGCTGTTCCGCTGTTGGATGTAAGAAAGTTGTTAGGTTTTCATGGATATTGTCAGATTCTCGCGGGTCACAAGCGCTACTGATTCTCGTTATGTAAGAGATGACCGCCCTCTGTATAATTGCCCGGTTCGAGTAATGGAATGTATATGGTAACCAGAGATGGTATATTGAACAAAACAACTCCGAGCCCTCGTTAAGATAAATAAACAATTTAATCAAATACATACACAATGAAATTCCCTTTCATTAGGTATACACGCGGTTTAGAAATAAACTTTCACCGAATTGCAAATAGATTTGAAATATAATTAAACAAATTTAGCCGTTATATTACTGATAGTTAAAACTCATCATAGGATCAAGTGTCCAATGGAAGGCAATGATTTTTGTTCTATTTTCATAACCTGTTATCCTCGAACCACGTTCTCTGCTCAATTCAATGTTGAGCTAGAAGTTCCTGTCCCTCGAGATACTGTTCCCTCGTGGATGGTCCGCTTGAACTCAGACTTGTCCACTGTATCAATGTATACACCTCTCGATTTCTCATTGACAATTCCCTTTTTCCCGTATTTCACTTTCTTTCCCGAAAAAGCTATTTTCTTTCTTCCAAAAAGAAAATTAAAAGAACCTAAGTCTCTCGTTACACTGATCATAGTCGAGACTGTCCGTTATTCCTGGTTTGAATAATCAGATATTTCTATCATTTTACGGCTAGTAATTAACTAAACATGTCTTCAAATGAAGTTAAACTGGGGTTGCCTTGATCTAATACATTATACATTGTCGCTAAATTATCCAAGGCGTCAAAATTCGGTGAATTCGCATGTATTCTTGTAAATTAATAATTAAGGAAATACATTAAATTCTTAGAACACAATCATTACTCAAACAATATGATTAATTCAAGAAATAACGTAACACTTCCTATCATAACTCAACATAGTGTTTTTGCGACATAAATTAACACTACGTCATTATTAACTAAGAATTAAGGTACGAATTTTAATTCATAATTCAAAAGCACATTATTAAATTAATGTATCAACAAAATCATGTATACCTGTAAACGAAGCAAACATTATATCAATTACATCACAATAAACGTGGAATTGAGACAAATACCTTGCGTTTTCGGTGCGTCACTCACTTGCTGGTTTTGGCGGATTTCGACTATGCTTCCTTGACGAATGGGTTTCACTCAAATCCCATCCGGAGCCTTTTACACAAATAATTATACACCTGTTCCACTCTTGTAGAGTAATTGGTAAACAATGAATTATAATTTAGCTAGTAATATATTATATTCTAAAGATTTCTCGTGCAAAACATACCCCTTATTCAACCGTGGCCAATCAGAATCAACTGTATTTTCTCGCACTTTCCTTCAAAAAACGCTTACGCCAGCGTGTCAAGATGGCACGTTCTGGTTTTAAGTAACAAAACCTCTTTTTTCCTTCAATTCTGACATTTTCTTGATAAAATAAAACTTTACAAGGTCACGTCGGTCAGTCAGGCTCTGGATAGATACGGTTAATTAGCACAATGGCCACATTCTACTATACAAATCCTCTCTCTCTCTGGCACGATGTCTTGTAAATTTAACTAATGGCTATCTGGCTACAACTAATGGTTTGTTAATAGATCGACCAAAACTTTTGCACCTCACATGCATGAATTTGGTTCTATTTATCATACAGAGGTTTCTCTTAGTAGCAAATAGAGGTGTAGGGTTATGGACTGATACTTCGAGATGGCATAGAATGCATAGGTGATCCGACGCAAGTTCCTGGGATACAAGGGTGGATGGCAGATTATCATCAGGTCTATAAAGATACCAGTCTAAAATGTAACCAAATTTACGGGTAAGTTGATTAACTGACTGTTGAAGATTAAAAACATGAATATAATCTTGGAGTTGTGACGTGTATGGTTTTCCATGACAGTCAAAGTGAAAGTTGAAATCTCCAAGGATAATTAGGTTACCACCTATTAAATTTCCATACTCCAGAAGATTTGGAAACTGCTTCAAAAAGAGATTTGGTCAGCTTGTTTTTTCTACTAGGAGGAGGACGGTAGAGACAGAAAAAGGACGGACCTTTTTTCCAGTGTGATCGTTGTTTGGACCAGTTCAAACGATTTGTGGCAAAAATTGAAGTTTGTGTTGTATTTAAGGAATTTGATCATGGAATTCTTTGTAATTACAGCAATTCCATCTCCGCAAAAGTTGCGGGGGAACGACTTGATGAAGTAATCGCTGGGTGTTAAATACGCACATTTAGTTTCATCAATTAACGAAAGTAACCATGTTTCTGTCATGAAGAAGACGTCGATATTCTGGTCGTTGATAAAATTAACAATTTCTGTGCCCTGTGATCCTACTGATTGAGCTTTGAATAATGCATTACGTGGTATCGTTGGGACAGTTGTCACAACGGTTGACGATTTCAGATTTTTTTGGTTAGATTTTCCAACACTGTATATTTTAAAATCGAAAACAGGCATTGACCTGTGACTTCTCAACTCAGCCTTACAAGTTCCCTTTGATTAAATAGTATTTGATTTTTCCCAATAACTATTTTCCTATAGCAGCCTTCTGCTGGTCCTTTCTACGTTATCTCCTACCGTAATAAATTTCCCACTTAATTTTCAGAATACATTTATATTAATGCCTTGCTCCACACAGTGTATGCTCTGTGATAAATGCAATACCTGCTACATCCGTCTTATGATAGGCACTTCATCACAACACAAACATTCATCTTCAGAACGCATGGCCTTGCAATATCTCATAATCACACCTGTAAAATGAGCTAAACATTCATGCATGAGATTTCTACATAAATATCATTTATGCTAGAATTGAACAACATGTTCCTTATCTTAGGGTGCTATTATCTCTCTCTCTCAGTCTCTCACTCTCTCATTCTCTCTCTCTCTCTCTCTCTCTCTCTCTCTCTCTCTCTCTCTCTCTCTCTCTCTGATATAGATACAGTAGGTATACAAATATCTGTTTGTTAATTAAAATCTGGTTGCACTACGCCTGAATGCACAGATGTACTGTACAACATACATGCATTACCTATGAATGCAGATGTACATACGCGCACACATGCATGCCACATGTTGTAAAACAGGACAAAGATGCTAGCAATGCATATGTATTCTTATGAGTCAATATACTGATAATGTACATTATACACTGGGTTGCACATATCTGATCTTATATAATGTCTACACATTTGTTCTGCTTGATTTAAACCGTTATATTTCAGTACACATGTATAAAGGGTACAATCAAGGAATAATATGACTTTTCATTTGTTAAGTTAGGAGAGAGACAAACATCCAATAACACGTGCATATGGACACATTGCCTAAGGAAATAGTGATAGTGCTATTAATGACCCATATTAAATGAATGTACACATCTCTTCTTGACAAGAGAATGTGTTTATGATGCGGTGATGCCAGGTCACGTGATACTATAGATTGCCAAATTGTATAATTGGTCCGGTTTTAAATACAGATAGGCGGGGTATAACATTTTAGTGATTTGAGTGTTTGGTTTGTTTTTTGTTTTGTATCGGCGCACCAGTACTTTTTGGCTCTTTTGGCCACATAATACGTTGTATGTCTAAATGTCCAAAATTAGTAAAGTTTAGTTTAGTTTAGTTTGTTTTGTAACGGCGTACAATCACCTTTAATATATTTAGTGCCATATAATAAGTTGTATGTACACTTAAAGGTTTAATATCTACCAGCTATATAAAAGTAAATCATCCAAAATGAAATGAAAAGATATTACTAAGATAAAATATGATGCTTCCCAATTAATGGGACATGTAAATGGTGTATGCTAATAAGAACAGATGACAATATATTGAAACAAAACATTAGATAAAAATAATCTTGGTTATAATTTGGAGAAAAAAAAGGTTTAGTTATTTTAACAATTCTAAAATACAAGTGATATGTATATTATCGAAAAGTTTCTTTTTTGTAGTTGTCATTCAGCAGTATGCATGTATTTTTATCGATAACAAATTAACAAAATAATCAACGTATAATGAGCAATCCACACCGGGAGTCTAACACTTGGTGATGCTATTGATTTTGACATTAAATAGCGTCACAGATAATATACTGCCCTGGGGCAGTGCTAGTGCTCTTGCATGTCTGAGAGTGTAGTGCCCACTCTTGACTTGAATTCTCTGACTGAGAGAAAATTGGATATGAAAGAGGACAGACGGTTTTTCAGACCCAACTCGTGCAGATCATTTAGTATCCCATACTGCCACGTTGTGTCATAGGCCTTTTCTAAATCAAAGAAAACTTGCTACCAGATGTTCCTTCTTTATAAATGCTTCATGAATAAATGTTTCCAGTATAACCAGTCTACGACCAGAACTGAAGCCAATATGGAAAGGAGATATTAAATTGTTACCTTCCATTTACCATACTAGCCGAGAATTAATTATTCGTTCCATTGTTTTGCAAACAGTGCCTAGTAGTGCAATGGGTCGATAGCTGTTAGGATCTCCGGTATCATTACCAGGTTTGGGATTTGGTATTACTGATGCTTCTTTCCAGCTCTCATATATTACGAGCAATCCATAAATCATTAACAATTTTCAGTGATAATTCTGGGAGGTGTTTCAAGAACTGTTAATGTACTTCATTAGACTTAGCGGACGTATCACGGGCCTAGCCTAAAGCCTCGATAATCTCCAATAGTGCGAACAGTTGCTTTTAACTTTCAGAGTTGTTGGATGTGAATTTTAAACGTGACTTTTCTGTTTGATTTCTTCATCTTCTGAAGGTTTTTAAATGTACAGATGATGAGGGTTTTATAGTAAAATGGTCTCCAAGAATATTTGCTTTGTCATGTTTGGAAAACAAAATATTGTTTATTTACAGGTGTCGAGAGAATTGTCTTGTCTCTTTCCATTTTTTTCGAATAGTGTCCCGAACTGTTTCATTGAGGAACGAGAGTGTAAAGAAGAAATATATTTCTTCCATGATGCATGTCTACTTTCAATGAATGTGGTGTGAGCATTTACCTGGATAATACGGTATTTACTTCGGGTGTTGGACGTTTGTTGAATTTGTTTTAATGGTTCTCGGCGTTGTCTAATGGCTTCTGTACATGCCTGGGTTACGCAAGGTTATGGGGATGTTTTACTGTTCGGTGAGAAAATTAAAATATATTCTTCTGCAATTGCGATTAAAAATGCTGTATGTGATTAACAGCATTGAATACTACATCTTAGTTTAGTCTGATTTTACAGAGTGTTTCAAACGTAGCGAAGTCGCCCTACTTTATATTTCATTGTGGAATTGCATTTTCAATGTTAGAGTTGATATTTTCAAGGTTGATCGGAAAGTGATCACTGATGTGAAGGTCATCAGCGACCTTCCATTCATAGACCAAAAGCAGCGAAGGCGAGCAAATTATCAAATCTATACACGTGTATGTACCCGTTCCTGGGTGTAAATATGTCGGAGATGTAATGTTATATAGACACCAATCGTGTCTTGAAACGAAATCTTCTTCTTTGTAGCCTCTGTCGTTTGTGATTTGACCCACATATAATGGTATGTGCATTGAAATCCTCGAGTAAAACGAAAGCAAAGGGAAGTTGTTGAATAAGTTTGTCTAATTCGTTTGGTACTAGGTTGGTGTTTGGTGGTAGGTAAATAGAGCAAACAGTAATCACTCGATGTTGAGGGACGCTTACAGCAATGTTTGTTTTCAAAAGGAAGACTCTGTGATGGGCTCTATTGTTCACAACAACAATAACTCCTGAAGCCCTGTCAGCGTTTTGAAAGTAGATGTTAAACAGGGAATATGTTTTAAATATAATGTTATGTGTGTCTTTGAGGAATGGATGCTTTGTAGTATTAATAGCGTTGAATACTGTATCATTAGTTAGTCTAGTTTAACATAGTGTTTCAAACATATCCCTGTCGGCCTACTTTATATTCTATTGTGGAATTGCACCATCAATTTAGGAGTTGATATTTGCAAGGTTGATCGGAAAGTGATCAATGATGTGAAGGTTATCTGCGACCTTACATAAGCAGTGAAGGAGAGCAAATTGTCAAATATTTCCACCGTATGTACCCGTTCCTGGGTGTAAATATGTCAGCAAATTTGTGTTATATTGACAGCGGTCGTGTCTAAAAATTAAATCTTCTACTTTGTGACAGCTCTCGTTTATGTGATGTGATAGCCATAGTATACTATGGGCATTAAAATCCACGAGTAAAACGAAGGGCGCGGGACGTTGTTGAACAGGATTCTCTAATTCGTTTGGTACTAGTTTGGTGTTGGGTTGTAAGTAAATAGAGAAAAAGTAATCAACCGATGAAGAGTGACGCTTACAGCAATGGCTTGTGAATTTGTATTTAAATGGATGACTCTTTGAAGGGTTGTACTGTTCACAACAACAGGGACTCCTCCTGAGGCGCTGTCAGCGTTTTGAAAGTACGTATTAAACAGAGAAAAGTTTTTTTAATGTAATTTTATCTGCCTCTTACAGGGATATGTTCTGTAAAAGAGTACTGCAGGATCGTGCTCATTTAAAAGCAGAATAATATCATTGTAGTTAGCTTTAAGTCCTCGACAGTTCCATTGTGTGATAGTGTGCTTCATTAAAAGGTAAGCTGTATATTCTGGAGATAGGTTAGACCATTCGCGGATGAAATTGTTGTTGTTATTTGTCTGGAAGAAGTTCGGGAGTATATTTGTTTTTAGTCAGTTTGGAGCAACCTTGAGTACATGAAGAAGTTTCTTCTGCATCCCTGTTCTCAAAATCTCCAAATTTGTAATAAAGTTTGATGGGATCATGCAAGCTCTTTGCTGCTTATTTTATTTGTGATTTATATTTCTTTCTTAGTGATTTTGGTCATATGGTGTTATAAAGGTGTTTGTGTAGATGCCGAGTTTTTCTGTGGTTGGTAATGGGGAATATTAGAAATTGATGTTGAATTGAGTACATCCGTCTGTGTTTGAGCTTCCTTCTTGGTTCTGGAATTGTTTAACTACAGTGGAGAAAGACGGTCAAGGAACGGATGTCTTTGCCAGGAAAATGTTTATGGCCGCTGGATAGGGAATGTTTGATATGAACTTTACCCTTTAATCTCCTTCTCCTGTTTTCCAGTATCACAATCCTTGGAATTAGCGTGGTATTCCTTGCCACAGTATACTCAATGCGGAGTTGCTCTACAGTCAGTTTTCTGATTAGAACGGACGCATATTTTGACTTTTGAACATCGTTCTTCGTGATTGCCATATTTTTGACACTTTCATCATCGAAGAGGGTTTGAAATGTAGATCTCCAACTTCACTTGTAAAAACCCAACTTTGACTATTTTGGGTAATTTTGGTTTGTTGTAGGTGGGTAGAAAAATCATGGTAAAGTTAAGCTGATGAATTGTCTTTCAATATACAGATCTAGAATAACATCACCAGTTGTTTTAGCTGTGATTTGATGGCAGATTTGTTGTTAATTATTGTGTGGAATCATCTTTCACTGAATCTCCATATACTGTTACAAACATACATCAAGATAATTATTTGTGAATGTCTTATTATGGTATTGTTCTTTGTGGATCTTGCTACCGTGCGCAGGCTCTAATTAAAATTATTACACGGTAGCATAACGGTACTATTATTAGACAATTTATATAGGATTTTACGTGTACAATATGATGATAAATACCAATTGGTGTGTTTTCTTGCTTGAAATCTATCAGTGTTATCTTGATCATCACTTGAAGATTGAGACTGCATATAATTAACATCATCATTAATGCTAAGAATAGCAGAGTCATCCCTAAGTGTTTCAAGATGGTATCGCTTTATGTCTGTCTCGCTGGCCATGCTTATTTTTGTATACAAGGACTGGCTAGTGTTGCGTAACAGGACCACGTGATCTTTTGTCTCATCAAAACTCGGAAATACTCGGCAATTTACGGAATAGTGGGATCTACTTCATAATATAATCAATATCCATTAACGAAATTTATTTTTTGTAAACATTCCTATCGAATTATACTTTCTAAAACATACGTGCATAAAAGGGATATTTTCAGGTATAGTCTGTTTGACAGACAAGAATATTTGAAAAAGCAGAACTTTTAACAGTAACACACGATACAAAAGGTAACTTAACTCGGTGGTGATTGAACGTATGAAAACTCTATACAAAAAGATTAAACAATTTCAAAACTTCCTTGAGGAAAAAGGCACAGAGGAACTTTAATGTTAAGTATGGCTTTCACAATTTATAAATTTTAGCAGCAACTGAATTTTAGAAATATGAGAAGATAATGAAAACACCTATATTATACAAACATATATATATATATATATATATATATATATATATATATATATATATATATATAAACATTCATGAACAGAAGCCAATGTTTTTAATAATAGATCGAAGCCAAATATATTCAGTTTGTTTGCATCATCGACCGGGACAAAGCCAAACAAACTTGCTCGTGTACATCTTCAATAATTGTCAAGTTTCCCCCAAATATATTACAACACTCTCGATTCGAGGCGGCATCAATACATCAAGACTGCAACTCAGTTCATCGGAGAAACGGTTTACTGCTGCACAGATTGTTCCGACATTAATGTCTTCTACTGGAAGAAAACATTCTGCCATCAGATTGCATCTACACTCAGCAGAATTCCATGTTTAACGCAAGTATTTCTACTGCAAATGTATAGCATATTATTTAGATGGATATGTTATCATGAAGATTCCATTGTTTTTAGGAGGGATTGAACTATAAACTTTAAAATTTAAACCCATCCCGACCACCCGTCTAGGAGAAGTAGAAGAAAACTCAGTGTATTGCATCGGAAGAGCCTCCGCTCAACTACCTGTATCCTGTTCTTCCACGAAACGAGTCATAACCCACGGGTATGTTTGTTGGTAGGTCACATTGAAAACATGAAGCTGTTTCTTATACATCCGTGATTTCAATGTTACCAAACATTTTACAGAGTCTGATTGGGTCATCTGGCCCATTTTGTTGCTTCTTTCCTTGAGATTTCTGATGTGTGAGCGTACTTCATTGTTTGATTTATTGTCTTCACTGGAAGGGATGTTTTCTACGAAACATACGGACAACAATGACACCTTCATTTTTAATCCCCTCGACGATTCTATGTCGTATACTAAAGCCAAGTCACGGCAATGTATGACTCCTTTTGATGTGTTAAGTGAAGTGTGATTTAAACAGGTTACTGAAATGTCGTGCAAAGTTTTAATTTTGTAGATTGTGTCTGTATGTGCTTTGTGTTCGCACCCTACAAGCAGACCACCCGATTTAAGCTGTTTTCTTTCTCACTAATCAAAACATACTCTTTCAGACTGTAAATGTTGATAGTACGGCAAGAGTAGGTGCACTGTTATAACTCCTAGAAGTTCAAGGTAACTTTGGGAGAAGCACAAAAGGTTGTTACTAAACATTAACTCAGAAAAGGTGAAAAAACAACAATTAAGAAATAACTTATATCCCCGGACAAAGATTGTAAAACTGAATTAAAAAGCTTAGTTGTAAGAATCAAATCCGAAAATAAACCAAGAATAAGTTACGAATTCATTTTTTAACAGTCCTCGTAAAGACATATTCTAAAAATATACAAGTTTAGTCCTGATGGAAAATCCAAGATAGAAAAAGATGACGTATGATGTAGTCTGTACTTGACAGTGTAAGATAAAAGACCAAATTGGCAATGTATTGTTATAACATCTGTTTTACACTATAACTACTGTGTACAACAGAGGCCCGTTCAAGGGGCATGTGATCATGTTTTATAACCCTTTCGAAAAAATATTGTTTTGTTTACATCTGATATCACGGAGTCCTGTCGTAACCCTGACAACAACCGATCATTTTAAAATAACACAACTTGTTTACGTCACTTCAAATAATACTGAACAAACGTTAGGATCTACGTTTGCATAATGTGTTTATTACGAAATGGTCAAGTCAAACAATTTTTGAAAAACTTTCAAATCTCTAGTAAACAAAATTACATTATTTTGATATTTAAAACAGTTAAAAAACAAATAATTATTAAAAGTTACACACAATTAAATTTAAATAAATATATATTAAATATGTAACAGAGTGCAATGCATCTCACATACAGTTCAATGAGTTTATCTTACTTCAATTATACCAGTCGGTCCTAGATTTATAATGTTTGAAAACATGAATATGCACTTATTCTATATTGATGTGAGCTTGAGATCTATTAACTTCGCTCAAATAAGCCCATGTTCGTGTAACTGCAATAAGTATTACTTATGTCAAGCACAATAATGCTGCTAATAATAATATTAGTAAGTCTAAAAACAAAACAGTAATGTAAATAAGAACAATGAAGAAAACAAGAAAAAGAAACATAGAACAACAATATACATTTGTTGATTAAAACATATGTCCGTGCTGAAAGCTCTTGATTAAATGAAATATTTGGGAAAATACTATTTTTGTTTCAAGCAAGCATTTCATTGTGGCTATCTATAGCAATAATCGTGATTGGGTTTTGAACGGATGTAGGTCTTATATTAATTTTTGCCGACAACAACGCAATGGCATAGACAAAAATGTTAATACACATGCAAACAAAATCAAAACAGTTCTTTAAAAGCAGATTTCCTCTCCAGTTTTTTCAGGACCAGCTTGAGATTTACAAAATGAATTTCACGATAAGCAAATATAATCATTAATAATTTCAGTACCAACAACAATAATAATGCTAATATTAATAGCAGTACATTATCAAGGGAATTCTCAAGTATGTTCAAAATAAGACTAAAATACACACCTTCTTGTAAGTGTTAATCAATTATCAAAGAGTGTTTTTATTGCCTGTGTCGGTTAGAAACGAAATGAATGGGCAGGATATATTCAAGCTTGTGTTACACCAAACACAGTGAAAATCGCATCCAATAGAAGTCGAAGCGGTTTAAAAGGATAACTTATACTGTCTTTGTCTTTCAGGATGGGAATTTCAGATACATGCCGGTAAGATAAACTTCTTTTGAAACATCTTACGCAAAATTAAATAGTGTTATTTATTTTTTGCCGTACTCTAATTACATTTTTTGTTTTCACACATTCATTTTAGATGCAACTGTATTTATTGATTATATAAATTATTACAACATATTAATATTACTGTCAAATAATTCGTTTTACAATTTCATTTCTAAAACAATGTACAAACTTTTTTATCTTCCTCATCACCATTATTAAGTAGAAAAGCGGTGTTAAATTTGCGTTTTCATATTTTTTATTGTTATTTGTGTGATAGATAAACTATCTGTATTGATTGATTAACTAATTTATTAAGCTTATCCTAATGTCCCTTAGAAGCACGCTTTCAAAAAATGGATTTATGATGATACTATTATCAACGACAATATGGTAATGAATCGGCAGATGCACACATGAGGTGCTGCCCCTTTTCACTTATCATGAATGATAATATGATATATGGCCTACAGTAATTAAAACTGTACATGTATTATTTCAACTAGTTCATTTTAACTTTTGCGGATGATAGAAAATAGTCTTTATTGACCAAGAAAGTAATGAGCCGAAGCGTCATATGTTGTTTTATGTAAACATACACATTATATCCCGGATATTTCATTGTTAAACTTGATATTTAGGCCTCTCAGCAAATTTAGGGATTTATTTAAAGTAAAATGTCTCGGCTGCAAAAGATAATTTTAATTTGGCAAAACTGCCATTTTCTAGTTACGATATATAGTTTATATATATATATATATATATATATATATATATATATATATATATATATATATATATATATATATATATATATATATATATGGGTTTTAATTCCGGTTATTTTCCCGTCATCACGTGAGTCATCATGGGTCTGAAGGCCTTGTTACATAAATTCACTTATTTCCAAACTGGCTCCCATGAAACATTACTTCCTAAAACTCAAATCAGTTAGCGAGTCCTAGGTATTTAGATCGTCCGCCTCGTATGCGTTTGGTCGCAGGTTAGAACACAGACTGAGTCATACCAAATACGTTTAAAAACGGCAGCAGCGGCTGCCTCAGTTGTCGCTCCACACTAAGATATCAGTGTTAGTACTTGTCTGCATGGTGTCACAATAATGAGACTGGATGGGACATGATTCTACACTGAAGACGTTATATCAAAATTACTCTAATATTGTTACAGCTGCCTTAAAAGAACTGGCATGCACACATTCGATTTCTTTGACTTGAATTCATTATTTTCCAAACTAGCTCCTGTTAAGAAATCGTTTAGAAAGCAAACCATCACTATTAGTTCACTCATAGTATAGTATAGTATAAACTGGCTAGTATTTAGGATGTATTTAGTTTAATTGATGTTCAAGTCAACGTCTATTGTAGTTTGTCCTCCTTGATATGTCTCGAAATCACGGAAAAATATTCGTTAATTGCTGAATTTGTAAATTATTTATCTCTCTTATTCACTGGTTGACTAATTGGTTATGCATATCTCATTGTTCCTGTTGAGGTTCGTTTTATGAACTTTGAAACAACTGATTTATGATGACGAAACGATCTAATGTATCATGTCATGTTCTTTCAGAACCTGAGTGCAGTCAGAGATATCTTCTCATTCCTTAGGGTAAGGCATCATTCTGTAAAAATATGACGCTGTACGCAGCAGGAAAACCCTAGTGTATTTTTGACCACATAAACATATTGATTCCAGCTAAGTTGTTTGAGATGGTGATAAAAAAATCAGCGATATCACAATGAACATTTGATAGAATGATTATTGTGTAAACCTTTGATGAGATAATCACTGCTAATGCAACAAAAGTATATGTCATCTGTGGCATATATAATGTTCTTTCCTTGCAAATCATTTTATTTTTTAATTTTTAGCGATGCTTAAATACTTTTAGGTTTAGAAACCAACATAATTAGCAATAACTGAAACTGACCTAACCTAACATTGATAAAAGCCTGGTTTTTGACAAAGACGAAGGTTTTAACGAAATTGATATTTGCCTTTTAACATTATACCTGCCCATATTTAAATGTAAATGTATTGTTCTAGCCCTATCATATCATTATTCCACGATGGAAATTATCAAATTCTAACATAAAACGTGCAAGTAGAGCCCAATCTAAACGAGGCGTCATTGTTGCAGTCAAGTCCGGTGGACTGGGACATTTCCATTACACAATAATAACCTGATGCTGACGTTCCAAAGGCTGTAGTTGATAAGTCGACTAATTATTTTAATATATTTTACAATTGATTTTGCCTTTATAACATTAAATAGAGGCTTTCCAAATCAGTCAAAAAAATTGCATCCGTGAACTGCAACCCAATGAGTAAAAGAACGACATTTATAATATTGAATATTAATAACGCACAACCAGCTGACAACCTCATTTAATCCATCCTTCAGAATAAAAAAAAATATGTATCTTCAGTTGATGGGCGAGATCAAAAATGTTTAATGGCGTTATCTTCGAGTCACTATCATCGTCATTCCGCGTCCTAATCCCCGTAGGTTTTGGATGAGACTTTCCGCTATTCACACAAATAATGGTCATATAAATCCAGCGATCCTCATTGTCTTCGACCCCGAATTAGTCTACTAATATAAAATATAAAATATTGGATAACACGCTCGAAATCCTTCGATATATATTTGAAATCCGATGTCAATGTCCTAATATTTTTGTAATGCTTCGATTATGTTCACATATGGTCGTATATTAAGATTCATTAACATCATTAATACAAACAAAACTGAGACCATTTGATCGCGACTATGTTTAAACATTGTCATGGTTCAGCAAACTACATCACACTAGATTCGAGAATACATGAAGACAACAATAAATGCAATGACTGCGAGCGTTTGCGCCGTGGTGAAGATACTGTTGCAAAATTCACATGTCTTCTTCAAGAAGAAATATTCTTCAAACAGATTCTACCTTTACTTAGTGGAATTTCAAGCTTTAATACACTTCTTCCTATTGGAATTGAAAAGCATAATACATGGACTGAGTCTCCTATATTTTGATTATCAACGGATGTAGAAAATGTGCGTTTGCAACATAAATATTATCTTACATGTGTTTAAATAACTCACTAAGTTAATCTGCATCACCCATCGCAATACCTCACCATTAGAACAACCCTAGAAGATGAGGCGGTTTGTGAGCGTATAGGTGACGTTACCAAATAGGTTGGTTAGAAATTACATGTCAGATATTTATTTAGGATAAGAGTGCGTGTTCATTAGCGGTAATATATATTTTATAAACTACAAACCTTTACATAAGTTCCGTTTGCTTACAACTCACCTGTTGTCTGCAAAATCATTGAAACTATAAGTAGGCTCATTGTATTAATTTGATTCATTAGTTCCATACATTGACTTTGACAATGGCACTTATATGGTTGTATGGAATGTCAGGAGTAATGTCATCGACAATATCTCTCGGCAAATTACTTGATTAGTGTAAGAATGGAATTGCAGGGAAAAGCAAAAAAATATCGGTTGGAATTACTGACATGCATCTTTTACAAACATACTTCGATGGTATAACACTTGATTCAGTGTAGCACGCTCTGACGAAAATAGATGACAATAAACTCTCTATGGCATTATTCCACCTGTATATCATTATTGAGGTATGATCAGATAAACTACATTATAAGTCTAACCAGCATAACTAAAATGCACTGCGTACTGTTTCCAAAAAGTTTTTCTTCTCTATCATATCGCATAAGTGTATAACTTAAAATACCTTTTCACAAGAGATATTACCGTTCACGACGAAAAAAAGTCACTGTAAAATAATATATCCGAAGACATGATACAAGATGCATGAGATGCACATATTCTTAGTCTCTTTAACCCACATTCAATATTACAGTGGATCAAACGACATTAAAGGAAACTCTGAGCTTAACAAACGTGCACATTCTTAATCCACCAAAGAAGGTCGCGAAGATTGCAGAGTAATACACATGCATGATGAGGAACTTGTTCCGTAAAGAATGCAAATACCACCTGCAATAGTTCAAAATTAATCTCTTGATGATAACGATATACACCGGCCAATTCGTACACAATGCTTGTTAAAGCAGTACTAGTAGCTGTCTCATTTGTCGCTCAGCTTTAAGAGATCGTAGTAGCACTTGTCGGCCTTGTGTCACGATAATGAGAATAGGTGGGACATGATTCTACACTGAACACATATCATGTTTCTGTAAGTTTGTTATAGCTGCGTTAAAATCACAGGCAGTCACACTCATTTCAGTGATTTGACATGCAGCACGTGTGTATTCATTGGCATGAAGACCATTCAATTATATAAATTCCCCATTTCCATAACTGTATCATATTAGACCAATTGACTAGTAAAACCTCAATTGGATATCAATCAATATGATTCTAAGATGAGTATATTATTCATATCCCATCGCTCCCGTTCAAATTTTAAACCGTGGATATATGATGATAAATCTATCTAATTTATCACGTCTTGTTCTTCCAGGAGCTGACTGCAGCATTCAAAGACTTCGCAGCCACGATGGTAAGTCATCGTCCAGTAAAAATATGATCAAGTAAGAGTAGTTTTTTAAGAGTGTATTTAATAATCGCTTACTAAAACGTGAAATGTACTGAATATTAATTTTGACGTTGTCCGATGCTTTCTTTGTAATAACGTTCTTCAACGAGGATATGCACATTTCATTGAGACCATCCCGTATCATTCGAACGTTCATACCGTCTGCTGAAAACGCGCCGGTTGTATGGTTTCGTGTCAGGAAACGTACACGAAGAAGAAGTATTAATATAAGAACTATTGACTGAGTAATTACTTAGCATTACATTCTGTAGGACACCACATCTAAATGATTCGCATGAATCGGTACAAAAGTGAAGCAATACTTACACGTTCAAAAGGATGTATTTCTGAACAATACATCTCCGCATATATAGCTCGATGTTACATTGCATCACGATCCTCATGAAAAAGTATGTGATAACTTGAGATGTATCTGTATTTGTGCAATCCGCATTTCACTGTCGACATAAGCGAATGTCTCCAATAAATGAGTCAATTCATTTAAACAAACTTATTATGCCTTGTAGTTTCAACGACGGCCGTCACAATTGTTGAAAGCTTCCATTGCAAGCATTTTCAAATATGACTGCCACATGCATATGTCATCCAAATATAAAATATAAACTTGATCATTATTAAATACCTCGTAAGAAAAACCTGCAGTGATTGACCTTGGAATACGAAATTTGCTAAATTAACAGAAAAAACTGTGTGAAAATTAAATTACCCTAGGTTCGCAAATTAAATATCCCAAGTATTATTTAACATTTTAAAAATCTGTAGAGAAATCAGCAAGCTATTTAACAATTTCATCTAGCGGGAAGATCCTTATATCATATCCTACCAGGGAACATTTAGTCTTCTTAAGAAAAAAATGAAAATGTGATCTTCCTGAGTCATTATCTTCTTTAACAAAAAGAATATGTAGCGGAAGAGAATGACTTGCATTGAAATGCATTTGATTTTGATCAGCATGATTGTATCAGACATGTCAATAAAGGAATTGAACTTAAAATGCAAGATAAAATGAAATGAAATGAAAGTTACGAAAGATTGAACTTACCCAATCTCATCAAGGGTCACATTTTATGTCATTAATATTTTAGCTAGTTATGTACGATTTTTACATCAAACACTTAAAATATACTGCCCATCAACCCAAGAGGATTTAGAAAGATTTCATCACACTTTACTAAATATGACGCGGTCATAATGTTTCAATATAGATAAAAAATGGGATCAAGTCATTTATTTACTTTTGCTTGCTGCTAGTGAATAAGTTTAAGAATCTATAGGATTCAGTCCCTTTGGGCATGTGTTTACAAATCTTAACAGATAAACGTGTTTTAAATGTGGTTGCTGTAATTAAAATTCTCGATTATATTGCAAATTTTAACTGTTGTTGTCAAAGCCACGCATGGTTGCAAGAACTAATATGCACTATACATAGTCAAAAGTGAAATTAAGGTATAGTACGAATTCCAAGATAAGAAAATGAATGCGTTATCAATAGTATTCATGGAATGTAAATAAGTTAAGGAGTTGATAGAAGTATCCAACTTAAAATAGCGTTAGTTGTACATGTCCCAAAACGTGTGGATTTAAGCGAAGGAATGCAATCTGATCGTACTGATTTTAACAAATCTTCAGACTTCTGAAATTATGAATAATCTGGACCAGACATTTTCACAATTGCATCAACAATAATAGAATAAACAGTTATTGTTTGAATGTGAGGACCTATGGCCAGATGTTCCTACAGTTATTACTTGAATATGAGAAATTATGGCCAGATGTTCCTACAGTTATTACTTGAATATGAGAAATTATGGCCAGATGTTCATACAAGACCAAATACAAGTTTATATGCAATTGAATACTCCACACCTGCGAAACAAACCCGCCATACAGGATGAATTGTCTCAAAGAGGAATACTTGAAGAAATTGACTGGAGTTGACGATCGTATACTTGTTCCGAAACCAGATACTATTTTCCGCTTGTGCACTTAATATATGATTTTGGCAAATTCCTCTTCCGGACATTTCGACATTCTTGACTCCAGATGAATTGTATCAATATAAAGAGATGGCATTTGGTATGAAAATTTCACCAAGTACTTTGCAACGATTAATGAATATCAGTACATCTGGTATAGATAATTGTGATGCTTAGAATATAATTCTATTAATTTTATTTGATAATACAATTTCTAATATAAACACCGAATGGTACAGACAAAGGCGTTTCAAGTAAATTCACCGTAAACCGAGGAACTAACAACATCGAAGCATGATTGTATACTTTATATAATTTGTATATTTCCCTCAATAAGAAAAATTGATCCGGGCAAAGACGACATTAAAATATTATGAACTGATATAAAATATTTAGTTAAAAAACAATAGTAGTCATTCATTTTAGTCATATATGGAAATATTGCAAGCATTGTCTGAACTACTAAAACAAGTACTTCTACTACTGCTTATTTTACTCCTACTCCTATTACTAATTCCTCTACTACTACTACAGCAGCATCTACTACTACCTCTAATAATAATAATAATAATAATAATGATAATAATAAATACTGATGTTCCTGTTTTATCAATATATAGTTTACTGAACGCGTATTTTCTAGAAACATCAGCAATATTAAAATAGTATTTCTTATCTTCAATAAACCAGACATATTTATCGCCAATAATAATAATCATCAATGGCATTTGCAACCACCAAATCCTTTTAGGTCTGTGTAATTCAGACGCAAGCGTCTTCATCTCTGTCCTTTTTTTCTGAACCTAAATTATCCTAGTAAATGTCTTGTTAGAATAGTTTATATTTTGTTTTAATTAATTCTTGCACTACTGCCTGGTCGAGTCGTCCTCTCATTCCTGTTGGTTTAATGTTATGTAATTCATCTATCATTATTTTATTACATCCATGTTTAGTTTGCTCGTTATTGCGATATTAAATATCATGACGCATCGCGGCGTCATCAGTACATAAGATGTTATTATAAGGCTTATGTATGTTCGGGCAGTGGATTGTCATCTTTGTCCAACTGTGTATCTAGCGGATGATGTTGTCATGTGTATTTGTGACCGGGCAATGTTCAACTGTAACTATTACAATTGCCTGCAATTTCGTTGAATTTTATACAGAATAATTATTATTAGAAACATTTGTGTTTCGTAGAATCTCTGCGAAATACCTTTTATTAGGTACAAAAATCACTAAATGTCTGCAATGTCTGGATGATGATGCTAGCGTTTGCATAATTTGTTCACAATAACAAATGTCTTTGTTGTGGCAATCATGACTGTTTAGTATTTGCTATTGGAAAAATATATGAAATTACTGACCTGATTTCAGTTGCCGTCGGCATTGGTTTACTTATAATCTTGTCAGTGATATTTTTGTCCGCCCTTAGTTCCTGCCGCAAACGGGGCACCAGTAGCAATTGATTTGAAGGCAGAAACGAAGTAAATATTAAAGGAAAAGAACAATTTTACAATTTCTTTTAACGATAATTGAATTACGTTAATTACGTTAATCTGAAATATTAAAGCAACATATACTTCACATTTTTTATAAATAAAAATATTCTTTCTTTGTTGAAATATGTTAAAAGTATGGATGAAAATTAAATGCTCTAGGTAAAGGTCACCGGCATTATGGTTTTCATGTCAGAAATTTGGAGATTTGTTTGGAGATTTTTTTTTGCTAACTTTGCCTCGTCAGATAGATTTCACGCATGCTGATATTGAAAACTTTGACCCATCTATATTTGATGTGCCTTTTGAAGTGGAAGAAGTATTACAAACTGAGTTGTTCTTTCGTTTGAATGAACCAACACTAGTACAGTTAGTTCCCAGTTGATCAACAGGATGACTAGCAGATAAATCAGCCCTTAAGGCTTTACCAGTTACGATGTTGATGTTGGGTTTAATGGTGAAAGGCTGATTTATAGGCCTACAGGATGATCACAAAGCAAAACCCTTCGAATCATGTAAGTCTCTAAAACATATCAGAACAGCGGTATTCAAAATCTACCAATAAAAAACACTAAATGGGGTACAAAACTTGTACAGGTAGATTTATTCATTCATTCTATAATCATAATAAATTAACTATAATAATAACATTGACCAGTATACTGGACTGTTCATTAATATAGGCATAAGTAATATTGCTTGATACTTAATTTGTTCTTATCTGTTTTCTTAAATTATATATTATAAAAAGGCAATAATCTGTTTATTTGTACGCAAAGAGGGAGAAAAAAATCATTCATGCATTTCTATACAAAAAGAGACTTAGCTTGTTTTTAAGCGAATAAAATGTAGTTTATCTTTAAATTAATATTTGTGACAGCATCAAAAAGTAACAAATTTGTTATATAAATACAAATTATGGAAAGGAGATATGCAAGAATGATTCTTCCCAATGGTCTAAATATTTCAAATGTTATGCAATAGCTTCCACCAAGCAGAACAATATATGACATTCAAAATGAAGCAAAGATAAGAATATAAAGATAGAACTTAAGTCATCTGAGTCTGCACATTTGGCCCAAATGTTAACCATATTTTATGCCAAAGCAGCCACTAAGGTCACCACAACATGACAGAGGATACTCCCTGAAACCCGAGCTAAGAGATATCATAAAAACACTTTTAGAAATGTTGGAGCTATTATTAATTGCTTTCTTCAGGTTGAATGTGGTCATTCAATTAATATTGTTACAGACCCTGAGTTTAAAAATCAAACGAAATGTTAAATGGAAAATTAAAGTTGAACACAAAGAATGCGTTATCAGGATGAACTCGACACATGCCAGTTATTCCTTCATCAGACATGTATGCGATCAATCAATACCTGATGCATGATAATCCTATCACACTCAGATACAGGGTTTGGTTATACTTCTCCATCCACTATGTTACACTTGGTTTTAGAATTCCACAGCCAATTAATACCCACCAGTCTCGAAATAAGATTTGATGAAACAGGGGCTGAATATGTCAATTTGACCCATCAAACTATGGAAACAAATCATCATGGAGACTTAAATGCTAAGGAGGAACATTCTGACATGGTAATGTATGCAACTGGTGGTCAAAACTGCCTAGTCAGGTCAGTACAATACTACCTCACACTCATTAATCCAAGAACTGAATCACTGTTTTATCACATTGATAAAAATGCTTTTCAAAATCCCCAATATTGTCAAATATGGTACACCACAAAATGCGTTGGACAGAGACAATTAAGCAGTTTTATAACTGACATATGCAAAAATACCCATATATCTGAAAGATATAATGCTCACTCTCTTTGTGCCAAAACGTTGAATGCAATGGTCAACACCAACCTTCATGCTAGGTACAGTATGTATCTGTCTTGACCACTCCAATGACCTATCATTGAAACCATAAACAAGACCCAGCACTCAACATAAACAAAAACGATTAACATTCTTTCCAATTGATGTTCAAATGTATCATTGTCTGCTCAAGACTCTTTTGCAGTACTCACTTTCATGCAAATGTAAATGTTCAAATGACCTCAACAAACTCAAGAAACCTAAATCAAGAAAATGTTCAATCGACCCCTATAAACCCAAGCAGTACATATCAAGTAATTGTAACTGAATCTGCTCAAAATCTCTATCAAACTCTATATGCTAATGCAAGTTCATCCAACCATCATTTTAAAAATCCACCTTCCAGTTTATTCGCAACTAAACAAAGTAAGTGCGAACAAGTTAAGAAAATACATGATATGCCAGTTCAGTGTCACTATCCAGTCTAGAACAATATTTTTTTAACAAAATCATGTATAACTCCTAGTACGTTTTTATGTCAATTTCTAAGTAATAATTGTATACAAATTTTTTACAGTTATGTCCCAAACTTAATGAGAGGGATATGGTTTTGAACCATTATTACTAAACAAATCATGGACAAAAATAAAGAGAGAAAATAAGTACTCAATTAGTTTTGAACTCTGTATGTCTGAACCAACAAAACTGATCAAACACTTTCTATAACCTAACCTCATACACCTACATATATTAGTTAAGCCTGTTTATATACACGAACATAGATTTTGAAGAACGAAATTAGATCACTCACTTGTCAGAGGAGTGATGAATATGGCAAATCACACTAGCAGTCTATGAGCGCATACATTCTTGGCCATGAATCGTGTCTTTAAATGTCGAGCTCAACTTTGAATACACGTGTCTATTAAGGTAAAATGTCCAAATCATGGTAGCAAATTTCTTACATCGGTTTCCATTGAATCAAGGACTGGTATTATGATGACTTTATTACGATCAGGCAGGACAACGCCAAGTGATATAAATAGCTACGTAAAAAAAACATGTATTATTACGCTCAATTAAGATTTATGTTTCTTACTGATGGAAACAAAATAACATAGCAAAGAATTGAAATTTCAATTATAAATTATAAATTATATTTGCTGTGTGAGTTGGCAACTGACAGTTTATACCACGAGGAACGCAGAAAAAACAACGTTAAACTCTTAATAGAATGACGTACATGGTCGCCACCATTAAATAGTGGTAACATCAAGTAAACGTGTAGTCGACATCATTTTTATTTGTATGTCTAGAGAAAAAATTGAATATCAACAAATCAAGTCGTTGTTTTCCTTCTAATATGTTTATATTATGACAAATTGCTTAACCAATTTCATCATCATTGATTATTACACCTTTGTTCGCTATGCGTTGTTATGTGTTTACTCCATCATATCTTCTGGTTTCACACTGTACAAAGGTTCCATTAAAATCTATAAGTACCATAACATTTCATTTGAGAGAAATTTAATTTCTTCCTCTTTTGAGTTAGAAATGCAGTTAATATACAGTCATTTAGTTGTTCGCAAATACTACATGTCGTATGCAAATCCTAAGAACATACAATCTATTCATATAAGTTATAAATATATACATCATTGAAATACTCAAGTTTATTATGCTTGCAATTTCACTTAATGAATATCATACCAGATTCGTCAGTTTCATTCTTATCTTATCAGCTGATTACTTATATACTAAATACCCTTTATTTCGTATTTACAAATTGGTCTTCACTTAGGCATTTAGGCATTTTTCCAAACCACATAATATAGCTTTTAAAAGTTTACAAATAATGAAGAATGAAGAAAACAAAACCACAAAACCACAAATAATAATAATAATAGTAATAACAATATTCTTGCGCGAAAGCTTCAGTAATATTGAAACTAATATTGTTCTGACTATTCTTCTTCTTATTATGATCATTATTAGTATCAATACCAACAACAGTAATATTACTGGTAATATAAACATATTTAATATGATGAGTAGTAATAGCATCAATAGTACTACTACTACTACTACTACTACTTTTATTATTACTTGCATCTAGATGCATGTTTCAGAAGTATCTATCTTATAGTCGATTGTCAGTAAATGTTCATCTTAATTACACATATTGTCCTGTCCATGAATCAGAACAGCGCACGTTTTGTCATTTATCTACTAAGCCAAATGAAAATTAAATGCTGATTATGAAGAGATCGTTGCTCAGGATTAATACTGTTTATATGTATATTGCCTAAACCAGAGCTCATACTTATCGTTTTCTTTAACGAAAACAGGAAACCATATAAATGAAACATCCTCTAATATGCACTACAATATATACCATCATAACCATAGTGGTTGCATAACAGCATACCAAATTTGTGTTTTTCCAGTTGACGTTGATATAGCAAAGTTTCAGCATAAACGCATTTTATACAATCAGTACTAGTAGCATATATAAAATCGTAACTATACTAAAGTGAATAGCACGTATCTCTTGGCGAAGTAAAGTCCAATGCCTATGTCAAACATATATTTAATTATGCGAATGTATTTCTACCAGTACCACATTCACGTATACTCTTATTCATTTAAATGTAGGAAAATACATTTGCTCTACAGTGGTATGACCTGCCTTGCTTTTTCAGGATTACAAAACGCTGATCCTAAAGGTAAGAAATAGTTATTTCTCAACTCGTTTTCAATTGGAGCAGACAACAATGGATATTAAGATCATACCATTAAATTGTGACATAAAATGAATTTAAGAAATTTTAAATGTTTTCTGTCAGATCTTTACTTATTGTGGCAGGTATACTCACCAGTGACACATGAGATCTTCCCCTCGTAATTCATGATTTTTGTTAGGAATGTTATAAAGTACCTGATTTCCTACATATCTTTAAAAATACGATGATGTTTACTTCTTCTTACACAAATTGTTTTCAAGGTCAGACGTAGCAAAATTAATAAGTAACAACAATAATAATGACAAAGCTAAATGCGTTTTGATTTAAAAGAGTAAATTATGTTATGTAACTTACTTGAAATACTTTATATGATAGCTAGTCTACCTGCTATAAGTCAGGCTACATTTTATGAGTATTAGTCTGCGTTTAGGAACAAAGCGTCTCAAGCCTGGTTTGCACAAAGCAACATAAAATGGCAATAAAATGTTCACTATAGAAAGTAAATGTTACATTCTTAACATCTTTATCTTACATCTCATTTTCCAGATCTTGGAGTCGGTAAGTCGTATATTATTAATATTGATTTCATGCTTGTCAGGAAGTTATGTTCAAATTTAATAAAACAATTAAACTTGTCCAATCAACATTTTGTACAATGTGAAATATGTTTCGTTCCTTAATATATAAAACATTTTATTCTAGTAATATTTCCATTAATATATCAGAAACTCTTAGAATATATGAAGTTTAACATATAAATATATCCAAGCCTTGGTAATACTATCTGTCCGTAATGATAGCAAACACAATATTAGTCTTGCTACTAATAGTATGATAGTACCGCTATAACTAAAACTGAAATCACTAATACAAAACATAATACGAACATTGCTACTACAACTGCAACTAATGATACACAGCAATATAAATATAATAGCAATGCCGAAAAAAGCATGAAAGGAAACGGATGATGCAAACCTGAACATTTTTCCATTTGGTACTTCTATTGCACAAGCTGACCATATATGTTGGATATGTACTTCAAAACTCTGGAGTCATTTTAATGCTACTTGGATTGTGGCATCGCATGTTAGATAAATATATGAACGTTCTGTTTTGACAGAATATTCTACAGAAATAGTAAATATTTAGATAGTGTAATGTGCATTTACCTTGCTTGTGTTGGAACATGAATAAAGTTCGAATCAATATTATCAGCAACAAATATATGTCATGTCTTGTTCTTTCAGATGATTTCTCCATTAATAAAGGTAAGATATAAAGTTGTCTATCATTGAAAATGATTACCAAGATTAATCAGGTTATTGTAGAATGCCTTCATTGCTAGTTAGTATAGTCCTTCTTCATGCATTCTGCCCAAACTATATGCAATGATTATGATACCGATATGATATTCAAACACGGTAACTGACAAACAATAGTAACATCAGCAATATTATTTGTATCAACAAGGATTAATAATATTATATGTAACTAATTTGACTATGATAAAGAATATGAGATGCAGTTTATTTTACTTAAGTAATATTATAAACAAAACTCTTGTTAAATAACCGTTTATTTCAACATATTGATTAAACATATTTTCACACATGGACATTTCAAAATAAATACTGGTTGTAAGGTTGTCATTATAACTTTAGTGGTTTTTTTTCTTTGCTTATACAAATTTGAAAATCTATCAAATCTGTCTAACTCAAAACGTAAGCAATCGTAATAAAACATATAAAATAACATCATAAATGTTGTTATAATAACATCTACATTTTCTATTCCATTCCTATCAGCTCTTTGGATGGGTAAGTGCGTTTTCGTAATTGTTTCGTCATATATTAAAATAGCTAAAGCAATACTCTGTATTGATGTTCAATGGACTACAAAGACAGACAATTTGCCAAACATAATAAGAGATAATGTTTGAAAGAAATATAAAAAGTATAAAAATAACTCATTAATTGTACATATTACCCAATATTGTACTAATTAATCATCCATGATAAATATTGTTTATCGTGAAGAGATAACATGATCGTATATGTAATGCTCCATCTTTACATATTATCTTATAAATACATCACATAGAATATGGAACACATTTGATTGAGTCTTTAAATTTTTCCGGTAATAATACTAATGATAACCGACATCATGCGAAATTGCATAATGAATACATTATTTTCTATCAGACACATTTACTTCCTGCGCATGTTAGCGATAGTCCCTTTTAAAATTAAAACAAAACAAGTTTGTCTGCTATTAAGTCTATTGTTAAATGATGTATGCAACAGACGAAAAGAAGATATAAGGAAATTGCAATACGCAATTTGTACTTTTTGATCTTTCATTTCACTAAGTTTTTTATCGCCAACAAGCAAATGACATATTTTAGAATCATTAGTTACCATGAAAATAATGACACTACAAATAAGAAGTTTGAAAATAATAATAATAATATGAAGAACATTAACAATAAGAATGCCTTTATATGTGGAAAATCAAAGCACAACAATTAGTTTGTTAATTCCTATTACCGTATGACTGTTCCTAAATATTAATTGTTCTTATCCTATCCATTAGAAATTATCACTTGTAAGTGAAAAACGTCTTAGAGTTAACATATATATTATGTAATAATGACTAATGTTTATTCTCTTAAAGAGAAACTTAAACAGTTTAAATCATGTTATTTCAGTTTTCAAAGCCGAGACTGTATACGGTACGTAGCTGGCTTTTATATAACATATAACACTCACAGGTATCAAATGTGCATAAGTAATAGTATTTTAATATCAGTATTATAGTATTAGTAGTAAAGACATAATATCATATTGACACACAAAATTACTCTGTATAAACAGAACTATTACCTTCAATACAAAATCAAAGATTTTAAGCTGTTTTTAGTGCCCATCTTACATGGCATTCTTAGTGGTTATAATACGCACGAGCTGGAGTGTGCCAGTGTGTTCCATTTTGATTTTTAACGAACGAAGATTGTATCAGCCTGCATCGATCATGTTGCAACGAGTTCTGCACAGTATTATTGTATAGTAATATCTAGCACTGGGGCATCATGCAGGAGCAATGCAAGATTATATCCATCCTAGTCAATTTATCCTGAAACCAGGAGAACCAGTCCTAACAATAACCTCTGTGTAGAAAGCATGGCAGGTGCAAATACAATTTGTATACATTTGTGGCATGAATAGTCTGGGACTCGAACATGCGATTTTCAGCATCTGAAGCGGATTTTCTGACGATCTAGTCCACAGGCAGGGTCAACATGATCTGGTGATAACTATATATTTTGCGTCCTTTGGTACGCAAGCTGAAATGCCGAGCGACATGCTCTGTGCTGGGGAGAGTTACGAGGCCCCCCCCCCCCCCCCCCCCCAACACGTTCTACTGCAGAAAACTAAATTCCTTACTCAAGTGATTGTAGTGGTTATCAGAGTGAGTGTGCATTCTTTTGCTCTCACCTTATTCATTATGCAGAAGAAATATTGACATCCTGATTACAATGTTTCTATTACAAAGTAGCGTTATGTGATAGATGTTCGCAGCAGTGCATCCCATCATAGTCTGGTGCTTCAGCAGTACTTGCAGACAATGGAACAAATGGATGTTTGCATTAGGCGATGATTTTCTTGTTTTGCAGCCACAATGAGTAATCAATATATATCCTAACTGATGTGGCAGAAGGCGGGAAGCAAGCGTTTAGCAAACTGGTCGGGAGAAAAATCATGAACAAACGCTATATCAATTGGGAGAAGCTGTAATTATGCTTAAGTTTTCAAGGCAGTTTGGATAAATAGTACCGGATAGGGGTATCTCCGCCTTAGATGTCTCCATTGCGTTGTGTTTTATTTATTAAGGTGATTTTTGTTTGCTATTTTTTTTTATCGCGTGCGCTTGCGCAAGACAATTGTGATATGATTGAATGCATCGGCTTTAAACAAAAGTTTGAAAACTTTACAGCTCGGATAAATCAGCGTCATTTCCGAACTTTCACAAATTTGTATGCATTCATTATAACTTTAATTTGAGGTACTGCATGGTTACGTAATAACATTATATTTATGGTGCGTGGCTGATCTAGAGAGTCAGACCCTTTGATTCTGATTCATTTTTTAAATAATATTTGAGGAAACGTTTTTTGATCATTCGTGTACTAGTGTAATTGTTCAGCAGGACCAAATTTACAAGATTGATATTGGTGTGATTTAAATATTTTGAAATACACCTTACACGTCCATTTTGTACATTGCAGATGGTGGAAACGGCAGTTAATTGGGTAAGTGGCATTTACTGCTTTATTGATTTAGTTCAAAACACGGAAATATGAAAGGATTGCAGAATCCAATGAGGTTGATGCATATTAATGTATTATCCAACCCGTGTATAAACAAAAAACACATATACGTGCACCTCGTCCGGTCATACCTGTGTTATTGCATTATTCGTGTATTCACATATTGAACGACGCATGTCTGATCCATCTCCGTAGAAAACATCAATATCATTCATTCACTTTATTCCAAAGATTTAGATTGTCGTTAAGTGCAATATTTTACCAATCGATAAGACAATATATAAAATATGACAAGAACTATAACGATGAAGAAAGTCAACAATTAGTTAATGTCTTAAAATTAACAAAATCATAAAACATCATAAGAAAAGTTGCTGGTATAGTGAATAGTCACTAAAAAATTCAAACTTATGAGAAGCCAAAATAAGTTGGAGGTGGTCACAAGAAGGATACTAGAAACAAAAATTAAAATTTCAGCAAAATAATATAAGGTGAAGCAGTAAGTCTATGAGGACACCATTTCAACCAAGATTCTCACACTTTGAATATATGCAACGTGTAACGTGATATCGGAAAACATTCGCAGTGCAGCCAAATATTTAAATTGTACTCCATGTGTGTAGGACCACTTTATTTTCCATTATAAACAAAAGCATGCACTCCACTCACAATCTCATTGTCGCAAGTATTTGGAAACTTTATGGTGAAAATATATTGCTCATAAGTATTGGTGACTATTTTGGCATTGGGCATCGCATATAAGATTTTCATTTGGTTGCAAGTAGTCGTATAATTTATATAAGCTTTTACAAGTTATCATTTGATATAACTTGCATAATCCGGTAACATAAATAAGGAAAACTTGCATCATGATGCAAACTGTTTATTTATTGTACTCGTAAGGTGGTATTGCTGATGTCTCGAAATATAGTTGCCTTTAATTTAAAACAACAATGTAAATCAAGGTCTAGATATTAATGTGCCATTTAATACTTTATAATTTCTTTGGGTACTTCATTCAGGATTCGGAAAATTCTGTCATATCACTCGTTAGCTAAATGTGACAAAACTGATTATGGCATTTGCACTATTATCAACTGTTCAGTGCAAAATATATGCTTCCACTTTAAATACATACTGGATCAAAGGCAATTATATTCTGGGTGACTAATAATGTTTCTTTAAACCTGAACCAATATTTCTACTGAGATTACTACTGATGTTACCACTACTGCCACTACAACCACTACTACTACTAAAATACTAATACTACTACTATAACTACTACTAAAATACTACTACCACTACCACTAAAATACTGCTACTACTACTACAACTACTACTACTACTGCTACTAAAACTACTACTACCACTACTACTACTAAAATACTACTACTAATACCAATACTAAAAAAATACTACTAATGCTAATACTACTAATACTATTACTAGTACTAAAATACTACTACTACCACTAATACTGCTATTACTACTACTACTACCACTACTACTACTAAAATAATACTACTACTACCACTACCATTACTAAAATACTACTACTACCACTACCACTGCTAAAATACTACTACTACCACTACTAAAATACTACTACCACTAATACTACTAATACTACTACTACTACCACTACTGCTACTTCTATTAATAATAATAATATTAATTTTAAAAAATGATATATAAAAATGATAAAATATAATTAATAATGTAACTAATAATAATAACAAAAATAATTTTAAAGTTTAATTTTAATTTTAAAATTATAATAATAATCATGAGAATAAAACTATCAATTAGTATTATTTGTATAAGCACCATTAGGATTGGAATGTGAACATATGCTTGCGATATTCACTCTCGCACACATTCTAATAAGTCATAATATTTACACAACGCCGGTAAGTTACTAACATTATGTATAGTTTAGCGACATTATTGCAGCCTTACTGTACACCGATATATATCTGCGTATATGCTGTTTCGGCTGAAGTTATCAATACAAACATTCTGAACCAAGGCAGGCAGTGTAAAGAGATCGGTATAAGAGAAATACTCACAACTGTGTACGTGTATATATGGACATACATCGTTTGCGAAGAGATTAGTGTCACATCGTATTTAAAATCAATACCTCTGATACCGAATGCATGCCCGTATTCAATTGCAGTGAACTATTATGTTTCGACGATGTGCAATTAAATTACAATAATTGTTCATACACACTGAAAGCTTTGTGCTTATAAAAGGACAACACAAGTACACATGTCCCATATATTCATGTTGTGAATAACTGTGACCATGCTGTTCTTCAAACGTCTAAATCGAAACAGTCGCGATTGACAACACATATGATTTCTTATGTTTTAAAGTTTAACTCACCAAATAAAAATTTAGACAAATATGATTATTTTCTAGAGACTGGTACATCTTTTTAAATTGTAATATTTAACAGGTAAGATCATGATCGAAAAAGATTAAGGAATGATTTGCATTTATTTCAAATTTACAATGTTTATTAACTTCTGTACAATGATAATACTGACAGGATCTAGTATTTTCAACCACTCATATTATTTACAGAAGGAGTCAGATAATTCTGTATAATGGCAAACTATGAACCAAAATGTTTTCCAAAACATTTTCATTTACCTGTATTACTATTTCAGACCGTGGATACATTTCTCAGCAGGGTAAGTCCTTTGCCTTTGCATGTTTTGACGAAGAAGGACAATATAGATATATATGTTAATCATAATGTATATTTTTAGGGGGGATATGAAATCAAGAGCATGAAACATACATAATTGACGCCGGTAACTGGTGTACATTAAAATGGTGTAAATCGAATCATGTTTAGGTTATTCTAATTCATTTGTATACTTATATTTTTTTGCTATGATGACTTCGAAAATCGTTAACAGAGTCTATACAAAATAACATTGTCTGTCAAATGTTGACACTATTCTCTGAATAGCGTGTCAAAATAAGTCATCTAGTTGCATAGGTATATGCAGAAATATCATTTCTACTTATTTGTTCAAATATATCACGTGCTTATATAGATATTTAGGTTTACACGTGCAGTGAACTGATGTAGGCAATATATATTTTTGTATCGTATATATATGGATAGTGCTTAACTACAGACTCTACCAAATCAAGAATGTATTCATGTTTATTATCCATGCCTATTTAAAAGTAAGAATGTAGCTACATTATTTTTATTAATGATAACAACAATGTTCATACCTCTAAAAACCACCATGATTACGGCACACTCAGAAACCATCACGAACTTGTATATATAACTGCTGCATATCTAAATGCTGTATATATAACTACTGTATATAAAACTGCTGTATATATAACTGCATCCCTCGCAGATGTTTTGATCATATCATGAGTTGTTTATCATGCCTATATTGGGATGACGATTGACGATACTAATAGAAGATTAACTTTTCCCTTTATTTATTTTGAAACTACTTCAACAATGCAGATTGATTACAAAGTGCATTGCACTACCACTACTACTACTACTACTACTACTACTACTACTACTACTACTAGAACCACTAAAACTATTACTAATATTAATAATATTACGAAAATGATAGTATAAATCATAAGTAATAATACCAATAATAATAATAAATGTTTTTATTATGATGATGAAATTATATATTGCTGCATAATGTAACGAGCATATCAGAGCGAAGGAAAGCTGTAAGTTTTAACAATTGTGTTTGTTCGTTGTCATACAGATGGAAAAGACTAGAACAATGGAAATGAAAAATGTCAATAAAATCATAAAACGTTTGAATTATATTGTATTTCTCTTTTTTATAGCATTTTCGTTTTTCTCTTCATTTTCGGCATTTGTTTATTTGTTTGATTTTTCAGGGTGTCAACTATATATTTCCTGTGGTAAGTATGAATATATGCTGTGTGCACAATGTATGATGTGTATATAATATGTGATATGTATTGTGTACACAATGTATGATGTGTGTATGTACAATGTATGATATGTGTATGTACAATGTATGATATGTGTGTTGTGTGTACAATGTATGATGTGTGTATAATATATGTGTGTTGTGTGTACAATGTATGTGTGTTGTATGTTGATGTGTATATAATACATGATATGTATTGTGTACACAATGTATGATGTGTGTACAATCTATGATATGTGTTTTGTGTGTACAATGTATGATGTGTAAATACAATCTGATATTTATTTTATACAAGGTAGAATATGTGAAGAATGTTTGAAATTTTGATTGCCTGTTCATATTTTCTCAGGAAACAGCAACCAATGTCACCAAGGTAAGTCTTATCAGACATCACTCATATACTTATACAGTAAGACACCATCTCATACTAGTTATAACGTAAGTTTTACATTTACTTGTTTGTGGAGACTTACTTTGAGAGGAAGCATTAAATAGAAACGATTACTTGACTATTTGCAAAAGAAAAAAAATCTTAGATTATTTTAACGTTCTTCATCGACGTCCAGGATACCTCATTGTGATACAACAAAGATATTTGTCACTTTTGCACGTTTAAGGCTACTGACAACGCAATACATTCAACAACAACATTACACTCAATTAAATGCAACTTTTCAGGCAACTTACAGGATTATTTTGGATTTAATTTACAATAATCTATGTTCCTCTTCAAATTCAATTATTTGTTTCGTTACACAACTATTTATTACGTTATACAACATTTGTTGGTTTTGCTTATTTCTGTTACTGAGTTTAAGACCATATAGTCGTAACACTATTCAGAACCATTAGTAATTCAATATCAAGCTAAAATATCACTCTAAATGGAACATACAGTGTTTGAAGGATACACTGACTATATCTTTTGTATTTTATTTTAGTTCCTGAGATGGATCCTTCAGGTGGTAAGTTCTACTATGTTCATCTGCGTGCGTTTTCATGGCAATATCCATTTACACTTCAAAAACATTTAAGTATTACAACGTGATCAAGTTTGGTATATACAGAACGTTACGAAAACATCAAATCATGGAGGAATCAGTGTGGCAACATGATAATCAATAACAGCAATAATCCCACAATACTTGTAATATGGTCCATCACTAACAACCAACTTATATTTCACGTTTTTAGTAAGGTTACAAATGACAAAAAGTAGTAAAAAATATCCCATGATTTATATCCATAGTTTAGTCAACTGGATTTTATACTCATTGGTAGGTCAAAAGGTTGTTTCATCTGTAAACCAAATAAATTCAATCCTAATGCGTGTTTCCTCGGACAATTCTGATATTACAAAAAAAGTCTGCTATTCCTAAAGTACCAGCGTAAGACACATACATGTATAAAATATATATTTGAAAAACCATGAGACAAAAACGCTCAGCTAGTATAGTTAGTTTAATTGACCCTTTAGTGTTCTTTGTTTTGTTTACTAAACGTATGTCTCTAAATATTTTCTTATTCAGTATCGATGTGCAAATATGCACTTCCGTCATGGTCATTGTTAATAATGTTACTTTTATTTTATATATTCAACCTGAATGTGGCCTATTACACATACTCTACCAGACTCGAGCCCTGTTCCCACGTGAAATCGTAGTATTAAAGGGGGATTGTTGTTAGATATCTTCATGATCTTAAAACATAGAGAGCTACAGGAAAACGTGAATGCTCCTCAGTGCGTATTTAATCATAATACACAAAAAGCAGGCACACCATGAAATACAACGTTTTAACGATTATTGTAGATATATTTTCAGGAAATCAAAATTAACAGAACTAGCGATATATAAATGCAGTTAAAAATTTAATAACGTTTAGCCAAGCGGGAATAATCACGTGATTTGTATACCCACTTGTTGTCAGACGAATATGCAAACCAGAAGACTAAGTGTCATATAAAAACGTTTTTGACCAATCATACTTGCTCCATTTTCATAGTTTATATTACATTCCAAACTGTCATGTGGACATACATATACAAAAAAATAAAATGATTATATGAAATATGACCAATATTGGGCACAAAATGAGGTATAGCGTGTTTATTTGGAGAACAAAAATATTAATTGTGTTTATAGCTTTCTTCATTTTATTGAAACATTAAAACAATGCTTGATAGAATGAACGTCTTAGACGTACTGAAATACATCACATTTGATGTTTTGATGTCTTTCAGGGTGCAAGGATACTTGTGGACCAGGTAACACTAGACTTTCTATTTCATGTAATGAAACTGAGTTCACCTCTGGGGTCTCTCCGCATTGTCTTAGTCCAGTAAGGTGCGCAGATTATATGCGCCAAATGTGAGATGAACAATCCTCATTTTCCTTTCTGTATTTCGACCGCTGTAGTAGGGTTCCAGACAGCTGCTACATGCTGGCTAGGAAAGTTTATAGCAGGAAATGTCCAAATCCATAAACGACCCTAATGGCCTGAGCCGCATGTGTGCAGAATTTTGGGTACGGCTGTCAATGTACCCAAACATGCCGCTTTGTCGACTTCCCTGTCGCCACATGACTTTATTGTGTGATGAAATGGGATAGGTGGATGATAATAATGAATTGCGCGGTGACTTTGTTTTAAGTGAGGAAGAGATGCACATTTCGTAGACTTCACTCTCTCGCCCAAAACCACCTGGGTCCTGCCGCAAGACAATGTCAACACCTTTCTTTCTTACAAGACTGTTATCTTGTATGCTCTCATAAATGTCGCCCATACTGATTACCAACCACTGATGTGCGCATACACAATCGTATTGTTAACACTATAATCGAGATTTAGGGAGGTTGGAGTGTTAAGGCCATGATAAATATACAGGCGACTTATAACTTAAGTGGAGTGCAGAACATTATTACATTACGCATCTTCCAGAATGCCATATGAATCCGGAGTGATTTGTGCAGTTAGATGCACTTATGTTTATATTGATAAAATTTGAAAGCAATGCTCTAATTAAAATAGAACGTATATCCAGGAGGAGACAGTGATATATTAATTAAATCATATGTGCATATCCTGTACGATTTTGAACTAATCGTACGAATATATTGGCTTTTACTATCCAATTTCCTTAACATTTAACTAGAAGACAGTAAATACAAGATTAAAGCATTTGTACAGAAAATAAAAGAAGCAAAGGCCTGTCTCCTGTTTTTAAGATAACTATACAAATACAAAAATTATAAATGTGCAGTTGAACTGAAATTGAAACTTAAAATAACATGTATGATATTATAAATGTGCGGTTCAGTATGTTATCGATAGTATACAGCTATTCGATGTTGTCACTACAATTCGTAATTATCAAGAAATGTATTATTTAAATATACGTAAGTTTTTGCTATCTTGCAGTTGTCCTTAATGATACATACACTGTAAATTTGTTTATCTATTATATGGCTAAGATAGTTATCGATGTATTCAAGATGGTACTTTATAATCGAAACTAATATATCTTCGAAGACATAATAATGTGTACTTGATTCTTCCGTAATTGTTTCAATCATTTGTTAATTGTTATGAGTACCATGTTACTAGAAACAAAATTAAATGCAATGAGTTAAATGTATAATTTCTAAATATTTCAGTCAGTTTGTAAATAAATATTTGTCCTAGCAAACTGTTAATATGAGCATATAGAGAACCAATCTAGTTATAACGTTAGAAAAAGATATAATAATAATAATAATAATAATAATAATAATGAGGACTTTGTATAGCGCCTAATAATTCGAAGCTCTAAGCGCTTTACACCATCAATAATGATATGACTACACTACAGAACAACACATGACAAAAACAATGAAATTGGAAAACATAAAAACATATGCTGAAAACATATAAGATACAAAACATGATTAGGTCGCTAAGTTTGTCCCTGCAGTCGAAACAGGTGAGTATTGAGAGCACTCTTAAAAGGGACCACTGTGTCTTTGTGTCTAATTTCAATGGGCAATTCGTTACACGTCGCCGGGCCCTGGTGTGCAAACAAACGTATACAGACAGAAGAGACGAAATATCAAGATGCGATTTAGAAATGTATTGACACACTGAAATGCATTTATGTTTTCCTTTTCGTATTTCAGAGCTTCCAAATTGTCACATCATGGGTAAGTAATTATTTGCATAACCTATGGAGAAAACTTCCAGTTTGATCAGTTTAGCAGCACTATTTACAAATATGTTCCTGTTCCTGTAATAGTGCATGTGCATGATCATTTAAGGAAACGTCAGACAGTCATAACCAAACACAATTCATTTTGCTGAAATCGGTATTTCAAGCTCATAATCTTTGTCCTGCTGGTCTAATATCTTATTCAGTCCGTATTTCCCATACAAAACTATGCATGCTGTTTTCTATTGCGAATGTGGTGATACGTTCGAAATGGTATGAATGAAGTGCCTCCAGAACATATATGTGACAATAATAATGCTTCTGCAGTTATTAATTCCCTGAGATTCACCATATCTAATTCGATATCTGCCATTTTTTTCACACCTCAATGTTGCCAAATTACAATAAAGGTGATACAATTTGCGTGAGTGTCTCAGAACATACCCTCCTGAACATCTCTTAAAAACAATATTTCGAAACCATTACGCAAATCATTTTAAAATATGCCAAAACAAAAGAAAATATTAATAATTAAAATGCATACTAATTTGTGTCATGTTTTATTTTAGGTCACAGGCCTACTCTTGCAATTGGTAAGTCATGCATTTATTTCCTAAACACTTAACGCAAACAAACACGTATTGCACGTGGTAAATAAAATATTGTGCTAATTTCACAAACACATAGATATACAGATATACAGATATACATATAAATGCTATACTTGTTAAGTATTTGTTCAGAGATGTGGGAGACTATGAAGTGGACTGGTCCATAGTACATGTGCATGGATCATTGTTGTTCTTGTCATTATTCATTTCACACTGAATTAGGAATTTTATCCTAGCTGTAGCACAAACAAAATTCAAGTCAGCGACATTAAATGTAGCTAACACTGTATAATTTATTTCACACGAAGTATTTTAAACTAGTTTCTTTAGCTACACTTAATGACGCTGAACTGAAAATGTACTGATCTAGGGCTGTACATAGAATACACATGACCATGTTGTGTGGAACGAACTAGCATAATACCAAAACGTTGGACATGTATGCGTGCGTGTCTTTGTCTTTCACAAATGTTAGTATAGTGTGCTCTTGAAAAGGGATTGACCTTACGTTTTTATCGTTTTGCTATGTTGTTCTTGTTGTTTGAGTTAAGAACAACTATGACTGGAACAGCAGAATACAACAAGGATTTTTTTTAAAAGTAGTTCGGATCTCGCGGACACCTTTACTGAGACAACTGATATGAGATGATTAGACTGAGATAAGAAAAAAGGTTAGCTAAACATCTAGATTTCTTTTTCACATTGGTGAGAAAAGTATTACAATGTGAATGAAATGAAGGAACTTCTTGATACAATAAACATCACCTGTTTTATAGAATTCCTGAAGGAAGTGAACATTTAATCTAAGTTTTCTTTTTACCCATACCATCCTACCGTCTTACGTTCAACAAGTTAATCTTCATATGGCTGGTCCATATGAAACCTATTTTTATTTTTAAAAGATTATTCATATAACATATTGAAGTACGGCATTGACCTTCACATCAGTGTTCACATTCTAATCTCCTTGGCAAATATGAATGCTACAATCAATCAGCCAAGAACACTTTGGAACATAAAGAATGCTGAGTGGGCTAAGTTTAAAACACTGTAAATATGCATAATGATACGTTATTCAAGTGTAACTCAACACATTGCGTCACTAAAGAATGTTAGAAATCCAAAAGATAACAATTTTGTTTGAAAATGTGAGGTAGCAAATAGTCTTGCTGATAAATTCCGTACCAATTCTTCATCATCTAATTATTGAGAAGATTTCAAAAGATTACATTTAAATTTCACATCCAACAACTCGGAAAGTTAAAACCAACTGTTCGCAGTGTTGTAGTTTATGGAGGCTTTAGAAAAGGCCCATGCTATGGGCCTGTCGAAATATATTACCTGTTCTTAACACACTTTCCATTATTAACATGTCTTTTGAAAATCTTCAATGATTTATGGAGTACTGGTAGGATACCTACGATTTGTAAAGAAGCTACAGTAATACCAGTTTCCAAACCAGGTACAGATAGCACAGATCGTACCAACTTTCGACCAGTTGCATTGACAATCTGTGTGCGCAAAACATTGGCACGAATGATCAATTCTCGGATGCTAAGTAGTTTACAAACTAACAATTCAATATACTTTTCCTAAAGTGGCTTACATTATGACCGTAGTACCAATAATCATATGGGTAGTCTGGAAACATGTATGTGCGATCCATTTATCAAGAAAGAAAATCTAGTAGCGGCTTTCTATGATTTAGAAAAGGCATATGATTCGACATACAAACTGACCTGCACGATCTGGATCTAAATGGCCCTCTTACATCTTAAACTTTCTCTCAGACAGAGAATGCAAGGCGTGTGTGGGCTCTACCCTCTCAGATATGCTAGAGCAAGAAATCGGCATGCTGCAGGGCAGTATTTAAAATGTGACGCTTTTCAATATCAAAATCAATAGAATCAACAATCCTGGTGTGGATGGCTTTTTATACGTTGAACATTTAATAAAATATTATCGCTCAGATCTCTTGCGTACATTTGAAAGACAACTACAACAATATATCAACAGGATTCAAACGTGGCCAGTACTAACGGTTTCAAATTGTCGACATCAAAACGGTATGTAAGCATTTGTCAGTTGCAAAGAAATCATTATGAACCTAAGCTCATGTAAGATGGAGCACCTCTTTCAGTTGTTGAATAAACAAAGGTTTTAGATATTATCTTGGACAGACAGTACGAACTGGAAAGCTAAATGTTTGCAATATCTATGTCCACTTAAAGTAGTAGTGACTGGGGTGCTGATAAAAAAGTATTTTTCAATTTAAATAGGACGTTTATTTGCACAAATCGTGACTGTGGTTACGTTGTTCTTGGTTCATATGGGAAGACACATTCATGATCAAGTAACAAGATCTTGGATCTGGGAGCAATTAAGTTTTCTCAATGAAGGGATCACACCATCTTTGTAACATCATACAGAATTGCTTACCGACAGTACGATCTTAAATTAAAATCATACCCTCTGAACCCTGCTTTTGTATTCTGTTTCAAACCAAATGCAAATTGAAGAGAAGATAAGAGAACTAAAGCAAATTCCATGCATTTCATTGTCATTAGAATGCTATGCAGCTATGGCGGTAGAACAAATAATCTATATAAGATTCAGAAACATTTTGTCGCCGATAAAACACCATTGGATCTTTAGAAAACCAAACGTTTGTACGTTACACGATGAAAAAAAAATATGTGATCAAATCCTCCATCTTCCACATCTCATCATTAACTCCTCACCGAATTTAAAAATTAAACAAGATTTAATACTGACAAATCAAAGGTTGAGGTAAAGTTTGTCGTAGCGTTTATTAGTGGGAAACGCTTACAATTGTTCGCTTGCAAAATGGTACAATTTTGTCAGCCTAACTAAGAGCAATAAACCTTTCTCTGCAAATATCGAATACAAATGTGTTCCTGTTCGTGTGAAATTAAACGTTATAACAAAGGATATACAGTTACCTCCACAAACAGGAATACAGCGACGAATGCAGTAGCACACATATGTCTGTTACAGTCGACAGCATCACCGTTCAAAATCCAGGCGATTGCTGATAGTCAGTACGACAAGTATTTGAATACCGATGAGGCGAGATATATATAGTTTGACAATTTGTTGAGATTATTGCCAATCCAGCTCTAATTAAAATCCAATGCGTTCAAATTATGAGTGCTGAATGTGTTGATGTGCCTGTCGTCGACTTTGACATGGTAACGTAAGAACGGTCTACTAATAAACCACAATAATATATTCCAAGATATCTAAACCTGAATTAATAATAATTCCTGTTAATTATCTTAGTTAAAAAATATTATTGGGCACATTTTAATTCAAGGAGATAATGATTTGATGTAGTAAATTTTGCCCAAAAATTAGTACTGAACATGTTTCCAATATATCCGTAATTTTAGCGTAATATATTCCCATCCTCATTTTAGGTGCAAGTGAAGCCAAAGATAGAAGAATCTAACATCCCTGAGGATACAAGTCAAAATACAGAGGTAAAATGTTGCACTTATGATATGGAAGAGTAGATTTTGTAGTTTTCATTTCCTCGTTCGCGACGTCACGTTTCCATAGTTCGCGTAATACTAGCATCGGGCCTCGAACTGTTCTTCCGTACAACAATTCCAAGGGTGAAAACCCTAAACGTTCTTGCGGTACATCATTGTACGCGAACATAAACGCGTTTTAATAGCGATCGCAGTCTTGCGGACGTACCGTACACATTTTTCGTAGCATCTGTGTCAGGGTACCATTACGGTATGGAGTAGTGTTCAGTTGTTTGATGGATAACAACCTACTGATTTCACCCATGAGGTCAGAGGTTAATTGGGCACCACAGTCCGTAAAGATTTATTCTGGCACACCTACACAACTGAAGATGTCAACCAATGCTTCAGCCTCCCGTTTCGTTTCAATAGTTGGCAACTCTACGGCTTCGATATATATGCACAATCCACAAGAGTAAGAATATACCAATGATTTATTTCGGCATCTGGTTGTATTGGTCCAACAATATCCACCTCCACTGTTTTAAATGGTGTATATATTAATGGCATCTGTTATAACGGCACCCTTGGTACCCTTATCTTTCTCGGGGTTTTCTGACATACGACCTACAGAAACGTGTGATATCGCCATTAACAACAGGCCAGTAGAAATAAGCAGCTACCCTGCTGCCTGTCTTTGCCTTACCTAGGTGTCCTGAAATGCTAGACTCATGTCTCACCCTAAGTACTTGAGATCTATAACTCTATGGTACGACCATTTGCCAATACCTCTTGCGCAAGGGAGTAATAAACACCATATAAATTAGCTCTTCTTCCAAATGAATGTCGAGCTGCCCCCATCCTTGCAATGTTTAATTGTGCCGGACGCGATTTTCTCAACAATAGTTTTGATAGATTCGTCACGTTCTTGTCCTCGTTTGAACTCATCACGCAAAATTTCGGTGATTCATTCAGGGACTCTTAATTTTCTGAAACGCATTTTTCTTTCGTCGGGTTTGCGCTCGTTTTTTGACTGCCAACCAGAGCCAAAAGTGTCTTGAAATCTGCTATGGTTGGAAGACGGGAACCTTCAACATGTCAGATCGTAGACCGTAAATAGAGGAATTTGCATACAAATTGCATCAACAGTTCCAGTTAGGAAAGGTGTTTCTACCGTGATCCTTGCTTCAGGAATGTGACGATTGTCTGATCGAGTAACATACATGGGGACACCCACCCAAGCATTTGGGTACACTGCACGAGACTACTCGTGATCACTACACCTGTGCAACAGTGTTAGGTAATGCTACTTCCCGACCTTTCATGAAACTTGTCGGTACACGCGCGTTCGGGTAAAGACACGTGCCAAGTGAATGAATACCTGGTTATACCTGTAAAATATTATGAGATTTACCTTTACTTTGTATAGCCATGGCTACCTTATGCATAAGTTCTTTTCATTTAGGACATTTGCATTGAACATGACCCCATTCTTTACATAGGTAACATTTTATAACCTGACGATCTATACCATTAACTGACCTACTTGCCTCAGCTGATTTCACAAGTTCCCTAAGCATTGGTCTAGTAGGCTGGTTTCCATACTTAAAATCTTTTGAAACCACGTTCTGGGTTCCCCCGTGACTATCGGCAAAGAAGTCGGCCTGATTAACCCTATCCTGTACGTTTGAGAAGACTTTCTCTTTCTCCCTACTCGCATTTGCTATATCTAAACGTTTAACGGAAGCCTGTTCAGTGAGATCGTACCTTTGTAGATGTGTTTCTTTCAAGATGTCGTAATTAAGCATCCTCTCTAGGACGTCTTGATTATACATCCAATGCCTTACCTTTTAATAAAAAACCAAAATGCAATGCTCAGTCATTTAAACGTAACTTCTCGTTCTCTGAATACAACTCAAATCGATGAAAATAACTATCCATGTTATATTTTTCATCGTCAAAGCGGGGTAATTTAGGACCATTTAATTTGCTACAGGCAGAATCGTGTTCTTATATATACCTGTTGCTAACTATACCTTAAATTCATGATCTCGTTGATTTTCTATCACCAAATCTTCTAGTCGTGCCTGGTTTTCCCTTTCGAACATTCTATCTCTACTTCTTTAAACAGTTCCATCTGATCCTCTGTTTGCCTTTTCCATTATATCTTTTCATTTTCGACCTGTTTTTCAACTACTATCTTTTCTTTTCTAATTGTATCAGCTTCTTCCTGGTCTCGAGTAACGTAATATATTCCTTTTCTCATTTTAGGTGAAAGTGAAGGAAAAGAAAGAAGAAGCTAACAACCCTGAACATATGGGTCACAATATGAATATGCATAGAGAGGTAAAATGTTCCACTTATTATACGGTATAATACATTTTGTTAAAGCACATTAGTTACACAAATCTTTAGAACCCCAATTATTGGGCACATTGCAATTCAAGGGAGCAATGTGTTGAATAACTACGTCTAGTCCAAATGCATGCTGAACACTAACATAAAACCGATTCATCCTAAAACATTTAAACGCTAGATGATCTGCACCATTTTGCATTCATCGCTCAATACTGCATCAAACACAATACTATTCGAGTCAACAGCCATTATAACTGATTGGCCGACATTTGAAGCTAAATTAATTCGTGCATTATAAATATTGTCCTTTAACTTTATAAACGACTGTTGACATTTTGTGGGTACAATCATGCAAAATGGACTGGACATGTACTCACTACGTGTAATGATAGGAGACTAAGTAGACAACCTATTTCCCATGTCGGGAGGGATATGATCCTGGTAGTTGAGCAGCGGTTTTCAGATACAAAACTATAATATGGCATCTTCTTGTTCGGGTTTTTGAAATGCGCTGCCGTGACTGGGCTGGATTCAGTGGCAATGACATCAGTGACGGAATGATACATAAAGTGTTACTTCAGTCCTTAGAATTTGTATCAAACGAAGCAACAATATTCAGGACATCATCACCTTTATACCCAGCGTCAACAAACCAACAGTACCCAGAGTTTTCAAAGTTTGATTCTTACAAGTTAAGGTTGAAATATGCATGCCAAATCTAGTTCGCGCTTCAACTGTCAAATGAAGACCGCTGTTCGAGAAGCATATTATATTTCTGATGCACAGGCGCTTCTCATCCGGAATCCGAGTGCAGAGCCAGCCGCACTGCGTTAATAATGGCAAGGAGCGCCATGCTAACTCAAAGGAGAGTGATACCTGTAAACGGGAGAAGGCAAGACCGAGGGTTAAGTACACCGCCAAAATCCAATGTCCAGATGTCAGAAAGCTTGTACAACCTAGTACCTTCATCCCTGGCCTGTGTTTCTCAAACATAGTGAAACACATGTCAAAGACATCAAAAGAAAACAAACTCAATCAAGCCACATGAATCTCCTTACATCGCAAAAGATTCTGCATAATAAATCTCCTAATAAGTCAATATTGACTCAAACAACATTCAACAAAACTACACCGCCAACATCTCCAAAGAGTTTTAAGAAATAGTTGCATACAAAAAGTCACCAAAGGAGTCGCGGGAGTTTTGGAGAATATAAGGATATGGTTGCAGTAGAAACGTTTCCTCAGGATTGTTCCAGACCTACAACAAAATTGTAAACCCGTTCCTCCTATAAAAAAATGAAGCCATATATGTATCATCGAAAGGTCCAACCTAATTACATCCACTCCGATTTACAAATACCAACAGTGGCCTAAAGTTTGAAGATTTAAATGCTAGACAACATGTGTGTTTATTGAACCCCAAATTACTGACATATTGACAGCCAGAAACGGTTACATACACTTGTATCGATTTGAAGATTTGTTCTCCTTCGCTACTTTTGGGTTATAACGGGAAGGTCGCTGAAGATCTTTACAGCGATGACCATTGTCCAATTTCTTTTAAGAAAACCAATGATACAACTGATTAAAAGATTCAAATATGGAATTTAAAGAATTCCGACTGAGACAAATTTGCAAAACTTTGCACAGCTAGATGTAACAGTGATACCGTTTTAAACAGCATGGACCATTTTCAGTGTTTTACTTCCGTTTCAATCGAGATTACAGAATAATACATTCCCAAGTTCTCATCGAGTTGAAAACCAATCCAAAATGCGTGGTTCACCAAAGATTGTAAAAACGCCGTTTGACAACGCCGGGAAGCCCCAAGAAATTTAATAATTGTCCATCAACCGAAATTTAACTCAGCAGCGCATTGTTTGGGCCAAAGCCCAACGCACAATTATGAATGTAAAAGATCATGATGGAACAAAATTGTTTCAACTTTAAAGTCTGATACCTCTGTAAAGAAAGTTTGGGACACGAATCCCAACATAAAAGGAAAGGGAAAACAGACATCTTTGAAACATTTTGACATTAATGAGTATTTTTGAATTCCGAACAGTTCATAGATTTTCTAAATATTCCTCAACGTCTAATTTTTCAGATGCCTTCCGAAGATTACAAAATCGAACATAATAGATGCGGCTGAAATTCACATCGATTAACTAATAAAGTTATAATCAATCATTTACACTGTCAGAGCTTATGGAATCGTTGAATAGAGTCCATAAATCATCCGCTGGGCCTGACGAAATACATTACAATTACTGAAACACCTACCAGAATCAACAGTAACCGATTTTCTCGAAATCTTCAATGATTTAAGGATTAATGGTAACGTACCAATACGATTGAAAGAATGATCATACATATCAGTCTCCAAACCAGATAAAGATAGAGACACCTACCAATTTATTTATTTGACGAGCTGTGTGAAAACAATGGAAATATTACTCAATTCTTGGCTTGTTTGGTACTTGGAAACTAACAATTTAATAACTCGTTTCCAGAGTGGCTTTCGTTTTAGCCGCAACACCAAAGATCACTTGGTTAGACTTTTTTTCCTGACGCGTTTATCAAAATGAAACATTTAGGAGCGGTTTTTATTATAGAAAAGGCCTACGGCAAAACATGGAACTACTTTTATTGGCACATCACGAATTAAAAACCTAAATTCTTGAAATATTTATGTCAGCTTAAAATAGTACCGCAAACTGAAAAAAGGGGGGGATATAAAAATCATCTTCATTTTATATTCAACGTATATCGGCTTCTATCTAGAATATGGTGGCGTTGATTATGTTCTAGCTTCGAGGTCATATGATGAAAATGCTTGAACCAAATTCTCATCAAGGAATATGGCTCTTTATTGGATCATTTAATACATCCCCATGTGAAAAAATTCTCGCTGAAGCGAAAGAGCTATTTTAATCACCTAAATATGTTGACCCAAATCTTTCTTTCGTAAACACCAAAGGCTGAATTAGATCCAGACCTTAATTTTAAACTAGTTGCAACATAGCAACTAAGATATTTCGTGAATCTAACATCGTTTGTGATTTTAAAAAGAGAGATAGAGCCTGCATTGGATACGTGATAAGAGACTGTAAATAGTTTTGATGAAGTTAACAAATTTATTTCTAAATTTTATTCTTCAAGTAAAATGATTGGTTGTTGTCAAGGTCATGTTAGAAAAACATGATGCAAACCAGATTATGTGACTTGCATCTGTTTTGCGTTTCAGTTTACGGTATAACCTTTGCTTGAGAAATAATTTCAATGCTTTGGCTTTTACACTTGATGTCAAGTTTTTTGGCCGTAGCCATTTTTGAGTCATTTTACTTTTCATTCAGATCATTTTGAATTTTCACGATTATTTAGTTTGTCTGGAAATATTTGAATGCTCAAACAAACGTTTTGGACGAAGACGGTTTTGCAAATATTAGTTCAACGGATTGATATGTTTTGCGTTTCTTGAATTTTCATCGGGACTCAAACGTGACATCATTTGAAGATATCTTTACTAGGACATTTACAATTTTATTCGTGGATTTGATTCCTGATATATTAATTGTTTCCATTTCTGCATTGCGTTTCCATGGAAATAAAACAAATTGTTTAATTTTACAAAGCTAGTTGTTTACAGGTTATCTCTGTTACTATCTGTTATAGAATAAATCAGTAACTATATTTTTAAACATTGATGTAACGTACAGAAAACATGAAAGTCAAAATATAAGAACAAACATTCTTTTAAGTTCAGATAAATATAAAAATGTCATTGCATTATTTAGATATATCCTACGTTCGCAGTGCAATAAATCGAACAATTTCAATGAGGAGCGGGCTGATTAGAGTAGTAATGAAAAGTTACTTACTTAAGAGAATCATTTATTTATGAAATGGACAACGATACATTGAGTAGGTACAACGCTTCTAAAGTGTTTGATTCAACTGCTTTGGAATTACCTTTCCGCTTGATAAATCATATATAGATAGATAGATATATAGATAGATGCATGCATATCTGCATACATACATACATATATAAAAGGGTGGATAGAGAGATAGGCATACATATATATATATATATATATATATATATATATATATATATATATATATAGAGAGAGAGAGAGAGAGAGAGAGAGAGAGAGACAGATAGATAGATAGATAGATAGATAGATAGATCAATAAATAGATAGACAGATATATGTGTGCGAGTAAATCTAATGTTGTCAGCTCTTGACTCGTATAGTATTGCATTAAATATAAAAAGGAACATCCTTTTAATACAAATATGCAAATGGTTCATGAACATAAATGCATTGTCCATAGTTCAAAACAATTGAGAAAATATATTATGTGGCAGGTCCAGATTTCATTTTAAGTTGTATAATGTTCGTTTGGAATACCGATATAACCAATATATCAGCATACACCAAATTAATGTAGACATTTATAGTAATGACTCATCCCTTCGGCGATTAATTATCCAAGTCAAATACACCCATCATTTTCCTAGCAACGTATTACGCCACTATTTTGCCACGTATATTTCTGTTATCATGTTTTCCTGTTCATAGCTATGTTTCCCTAATGTCTTTCTGCGAACAAAGAATCCGCTCTTCCAGCTCAAACGAATCCAAACTGCCTATTATATATATATATATATATATATATATATATATATATATATATATATATATATATAATATATATAATAGCCACCAATGAATGGCGAATTGTCTAAAAATTCATTATATAGCTTATATTAATGATAAATAAAATATTTGATAGCAATACCTATTCTAATAACAAATACGTTTAAGATTGCATACTACATTTCATTGTAAGCTTCAGTACAAATATGCTAGCAATACTACAAAGCACATTCGAGGTGATGTACTGTGTATCTCTCTGAGAACAATCTTCAATAAGAAAAATCTAATGCAGCTTGTTACAAAACATGTTACTCATTAACGCTGTACAATTCCATGACATTCTGATGCAATGCAACGTGGTTAGTTTGTTTTAATAACGCGTACAAATCTTTAGTATGACATAACATTTTAAGTCATTAATTGTTATACATACATACATACATACATACATACATACATACATACATACATACATACATACATACATACATACATACATACACATTGATATGATAATCTTGATGATGTATCAATATTAGATATGTGTTTCCATCTATTTCCAGGCCTTCAGAGGAACGAAAAGAAAGGTAAGTTTTCCCATCAGTGATTTATTTGTCATATCTTGTATTATATTGTGAACCCCACGGTTGTATTCTACTTGACTGTAAGTAATATTATATCGTTCACTCCTTCTATTCTCTCTTCTAAATAAGGTATTATCATTATTATCGGTAATATAATTAAAAAGTCTTCCCATTGTTTATCGTCACACGTATTATTATTATTATTAGTATTATTATTATAATTCTTATTATTATTATTATTATTATTATTATTATTATTATTTACCTCTGTTTTTGCATTTTTCAGAGAACGTCTGAGGTGACAGCTGAGGTGACAGCTATGAATCCAAAGAGGCTATGCAAGCAATTTTAAAGTATTCTAGGACATACAAAGTTTGAGCCAACATAGTTTGATTGCAGGCAAAATAATCTCGTAAATGAATTATCCTCTTTCATTTCATTGAATGCTGAAGTATACAAATCATGTCTTCTATGATGTGACACACTTTAATATGTGACATAAGGATATATGTCTTTCTTTTGTGAATGTGGCATGTGTTTCTCACACTGGAAAACTGACTTTTTTTAGTATTGAGTCAGCGATGTCAACGTTTACGTACAGATTTCACAATGGTCATCATAGGTGATTTATAACAAAAAGTCACTGGCAATGAATTCTCTTATTTTTTATATTATAGGGAACATCTGAAGTCTGTTATCAGCTAAGAATATTGTAGCTTTCATGTAAGTAAACATTTTCCATAGCAGAAAATAGAATAATGTCCAGATTCATGACCTATGACAACTGTATAATATTTTTCTCACCATTTGGTGAAATATAATGATATAATGGGTTGTATTATTTTGTAATTAAAAGCTGAAAACACATTTTTCCTATTTGTACCACATTTTTACTTGTACTACTCAAAACTAAAACTGCTTGGTGATTTTAAATAAGCAAATTTAAAAAGTGATTTTGTCAAATACCATATATTTCAGTGTACAAGTTACAGATAGACTATGCATGGCAGCCAGTAGAAATGGTGGAGGAAGAAACAGGGAAAACCCTGGGAAGAACCACCAACCCACGTGAAGCTACAAGTAGGCTTTCTCACATGACCAAATTAGGCAAATCCGAGACTCGAATTCATGCCGACAGAGGTGAGATGGCATTGATAAACAACGGTAAATGCTTTAGATCTTTTGGCCACTTGAAGACCCTGCAGTGTGAAGTTTCATACGATTGAAAATATTCTAAATTCCTTATCTGGTGTAACATTTAATATTTGAATTTCACCAGATTACTGCATAGAGATTGTTTCATTCTATAATTTCTACCACAAATAGCTGCTTAGTTTACATGTAGCTTACAATTATGAAAAAGATTTAGTATATTTTTATTTGGCATGCATTTCATTAAAAATATTCATATTGAATAAACTGGTCTTAAATAATTTATTTTGGAGAATTTAACTTGCTATAAATATGTACTGTTAACCTGTAATATTTTTAATGATCCATGACAGTTTATCTGAATAATACTTGAATCACTGTAACTAACCTGGCAATGTAAACTGCATTAAGAAATTTGAATTTATTTTTCCTGCTGTAAACTTTGTTGTTGGTGAAATTTTGCATAGGGCTTTTAAATATTAAACTTAAACTTTGTCGTTTTCTGTGACTGCATATGAAATGACATCAAAGATTGTCCAAATGATTAGCATTATCTGATAATCAATGTTAATTGCCCAAAATCTTGATTTGATGACAACTCAGTGTTAAGACTCACCATAAAACTGTTGTATTGACAATTCTAATGTTTAAGGTTCAGAATTAGTTATGTATATGAATGGAAGTTTTGTAGTTGCAACTTAGCTAAATCGAAGATCCATCCTGAGAATTTATAAAGTATGTTATATGCCCAACACCAACTCAGGAAAAAATGGAAAAGCGCACAGAAATAGTTAAATTTATCAAAGACCAGAATATCAATGTCTTCTTCCTGACAGAAACATTGCTAATAAATCAGGCGGATTTAACGCCCACCGCTTACACCATCAAGTCGATCCCCCGTCTCTCTTGCAGAGGTGGAATTGCTGTCATCACAAATAATTCTATGATACAATTTCTTTAAGTACAACACAACCAAACAACATGCACACTGGAACATAGGTAAGTCGATTTTTGTTGTCTCTATCGCCCTTCTCCTAGTGGAACAAAAAAAGCTATCTGAATCTATCTTTTTGGAGCCGTTTCTGAATCTTCTGCAGTAGGAATATTCAATAAGTGGCAACTTAAATTATTCTTGGATATTTAAACTTTTACTTTGATTGTCCTGGAAACCGATACATGTCAAAACTCCTTTATTCCATTTATGTTTATAACCGTAAACAGTCAGTTAACCAACCCACCCATAAACTTTAGACTAGATTCACCATAAACCTGATGATAATATTCTGCGATCCACCCTTGTATCCCATGAACTTGCATCAAATCACTTCTGCATTATATGCCATATCGACGTATCAGTCCCCAACCCTTCACCTTTATTTGCTACTAGGGGAAACCTCAGTATGATAAATAGAAACCAACTAATGCATGCCATCCAATACAATCTAACAATTTGCTGACTTCCTATAGCAGAACAATTTGTTAACTGCCTGAGTTCATTGCTTGAAAATTATGCCCCAGCCACCGAGTGCAGAGTATCAATACAAAAAGTGTTATCTGTGTAATTTTTGTGTTAGGGACCAGCTTCGTATTGCTATAAGACATCGCCGAACAGCAGAGAGGTTTTGACTTTCCACCAGACTCACTATTTATATACAAATATATGCAACTGCAAAGAAGAACATCACCAACATAGTCAATTTAGCCAAATTATGTCAGTACAGTATAAAGATCATGTAGAGTTCCAGTTACAAAGATCTCTTCGAAATAACTAACAAACTAATGTCAAGGAACAAATGTAAATAACTACCAAGTACCTGCTCTCCAGAAGACTATCTGGACCCATATGCAAATTTCTTCCATGACAAAGTACAAACCATTAGAGATACTCTTCACAACACAATTTAAATTGACTCCTCACCATACAGTTACGATACAGAATTTCAGCTAGAACCATTAGGACCATTTGAACCTGTCCCTATGGATTTAATATTATGGAAAATCATGATGAAGAGTGCACCAAAGTCATGTGAACTTGATCCAATTCCAACATGACAGCCGCTTGAGTGCTTAGATCCAATATATTTCACTAACTGATGTTATTAAAATCTCTATCATCGTGGGAATTTCCATTATGTTTCAAAACTGCCATCATCAAGATAAATCCCCCTTCCACAATTGAATATAAAATTAAATTTATTCTATAATATAAGGATGTATATAGGAAAAAATGACAAATATATAAACAAAAGCATAGATAGACTGACATGAAATTATCTGTATGTCCCTTCTATGTGTGACTGTAACATGAAATTTACTATATAATGTAAGAATATATAGAGGAAAAGAATGACAAATGTCCAAACAAAAGCATGGATACTGATATGAAATTAGCTATATGCCCCTTCCACATTTGTAGTAAGATTATAAGCGTAGGAAATCTGGCAAAGAGGTTACACTGAATGCATTCATTAGTCTTTTAGAAGATAAGAAAATGGAAGCAGATGTATTTATACATGGACAGGCCTTTGATATATAGTAAAATTTATGCTGACATGCTTTGCAATTTGCAGCTACTGTTATAAAATATTGTTTAAGATATTTATGTCTATAACTGCAGTATTTTTATTCAGATGTTTTTTATATTTAATATTTAATGCTGTCACAAATGAAAAATTTGCACAAAGAAAAACAAATTTAGAAGAAAATAAGAGCATTTATGTTAACTGACCTTCTCGCCAATCTCAGTGAATGCCCTTGGTTTGGCAATAATGTTTAACTGCTCCATGATCACCAACATGTGATCTTTGTGAGCATGTAGTTCTGAATACTTCTCCTTTGTCCAGACAGCATCTGTAAAAGAAAATGAATGGATTTTAGATCGAGCACGAAAGTTGTAATAATACATTATTTTAAAACATTCATATAGAGGGTGATAGATTTCACAAAATGGGATTTGCAGTAATTGCATTCATTCAAATATGAATACAATTTTTATGTTCAAGAAACCGTTAAAGCCAACAAGTAAACCCCAAAATTCATGAAGTCGAAACATTCATGTCATATGTTGGAAATGTTCTCATAATAATTCATCTTTAAAAACCAAATTTATTTAAAATGACCAAAAACAAATCTAGTTTCTCATACTTTGGTGTGAAGCTGCTGCATTGAATTTCAATATCAATAAACGAATAATATAATATAATAATAATATATTCAAGAAAACCATTAAAACCAACAGAGTAAAGAGTAAGAAAGTGAAGTCAATCATTTTTGTATTCCATCTTTACTTTGACACTGACATAAGTGACGTAATTACTTTAATAGTTACCTTTAATTTATTCACAGATAATCAGGTAATCTGTCATAAAAAGAGGTCGTTCTAAACAAACTGTCTTGTTTCACATTTTCTGGCACCAGATCACAACAATCATCACTGATTACTGAAGATGAAATGTCTATTCTTTATAGAAAAATGGAGTCCTAATGATCCTCATGGGGGAAGGATTCACAGCAGACAGGATTTTAAGGCAAAGGATATTTCTTGGCAATGCAAGCCAGTCAATTAATTATGATCAGAACTAATGTTTTTTTGTAAACAGTAAGAAGACATTAGCAGTACTTGCACCACTTGATTGGAAAATTGCGTTTCTTGTTTAATATGAGGCAGCATGAAGATTCATCATGTGTGGGTTGATTTAACAGGCAAGAAGACTGGATTTTCCTGGAAATCTCTGCCACCATATGTAGAAGATCATTGCCCCATAACATGTATCACTGAATAAAGGTCCTAATGTATTTCATCAAGAACAAGGAAATCAGTGGAGTTGCATGAAAGATGTATTCATCAAGGACAGTTTAAATCGAGTAGAAATTGTCCAGACAATACAATCTGAAACTCGCATGATGAACGTGGTGAGCTTGGCCTTCCATCTCATCGCAAATAGGTCCACATGACGCTTACCACAGTAATGACTGATTGACTGAACACTAATCGACTATTCTTTTGTAATGAGTTAATTGAGATAGCATAGCATGATGTGGCAAATTTAAATGCAGATTTATTGATAACTCCTCATGCAACAATGCCAAATGATGTACATGCAAACAGCTGATTAAGTTCCTGGAAAGCATCAATTTTTCCTTACTATATTCTATCTCCTGCCATGTAAGAAAGGAATTTGCAATGGCTGTACATTTGAGAAGGCTGATGCACAGGAGCACTTTTGAAGTGACCAAAAAATGTTCACTTCCTGAAAGGAGTGTTGGAGATAGGCAGACGTGCTAGTACCTATATACATGCCTAATGTGATCTTCTGCAGCTGACCTTGCAAAGACATGCTAGGCAGAACTGAAGAAAGGTCATCCAATTCACTGAGATGTGTTCAGATAGAGTCCAGAACTTTGTTCATTTATTTTATTATGAAACGTTTCGGATACAACTTTGATAAAAGAGTCATTTGTAGAGGTCTCATGAACAAATAAACAACGAGATGAAATATTCCTAGACATAAATCTGACTCTTTCAATGGATGGAAATTATGATCATGAAGGAATATTTCAAGGAGATAATATTAATCAAAGAGGAATTGACCTCCATGTTCCCACGAATGAAGTACTTGAATTGGAGGGATTTGAACTATCATTGTTGGCACATATATGGTCCAATATATTGAGGACATATTTACAAAAGCAATGAAAATTGAATAAATAAATGGAAAAATGATAAAATGGTAAACAAGCCAGCCATGAAATTTGATCCAGGTGAATAATGTTGAATAAATATTATTATGCAGAAACAATTTTTATTATATTAACCATAATAGTAACTTTTACCTATTGACTTCAAAATCAATATGCTTTTTCGTTACAGCAGCTATCACTGCATAATATGCTATGGCTTCTCTAGCCAGTCAGTATTGATGTCACACTAAAATGCTCACTATTTCTATTTATGTATTTAAAAAATACCACTTCTCCATTAGGTCAATATTTTGGTCATAAATTAAAAAGCTATAATTCTCAGTGCAATAAAACATACTTTAAAGATTACTGCCATCTCACCTATGTCTGCGTGGGTTCGAGTCTAAGATTTGGCTAATGTAGTTATGTGAGAAAGCTTGCCAATAGCCTTTCATGAGTTGATGGTTCTTTCCGGGAAGTCAAAGTGGGTCTGATATCAATTTTCTGAGGAGTTCAAATTCACATATATATTCAAACTGTACAGATGAAAGTAAATCTTAGAAAACATTATTTTTTTCTCTATTATTGTAAAGTTATTAATGCCCTCTCCAAGATCATATATGCATAAAATTTCTTTGCTTGCTCAAAGGTCATTTATACTACCAGTATTATCCTGACAAGACAGAAAGAGTGCAGGTTCAAACCAAACAACCAAACAACTGGACCAGTTTGGGTCAGCTACCATTTTGTATGCATGGTCCTGGCTTTCACTCCAATTGCCTGACCAGTAGACTGATAAATAAACTACTTGACATCTGTTGTTGTTGTTGTGCCATAAAACATCCATGCAAAGCAATCATCTTCCCACTTCATTTACTAAAAGTGAACTATGGTTGCATGGCGCCGTAATACACCCAAGCAAAGCAATCAGCTTCCCACTTCATTTACTGAATGAGAACCATACTTGCATGGTGCCATAAAGTATTCAACCAAAGCAATCATGCTCTTACTTCATTTACTGAAAGTCAACCAAGGATGCATGGTGCAAAAAAACAACAAAAATAACAACATAAAGTTATGCAATAGTTAGATAAAACACTCCATATAATCACTTTTCTAATTTGTAGCTGACTGCTATATGTCACTGTAAATTTGAACTGACCACAATTAACAATTAGTATGCGAAAGTAGTTGATGAATCATGCATTTCTGGTCTTTTTCCACAGCCGAGTACATGCTAAAATATATTGCAACAAAGAATAAGCTCCAACTGCCGTAGCACTAGACTGCTAAATAAATTAACAATGTTCCTTTACCATACAACAGTAGACCAAACCAATCATTTTACCTCTTAATTTATTGAAAGTGAACAATTGCTGCATGACTTAATTTCTGTCCTATGTGAAAATACATGTGTAAGTATTAAATAAAACTCACCAAAATGAGGTTAGATAAAAATTAGATTTAAATTAATAAAACAGTATGCAAAGGTAGTAGATATACCCCCTACTGTAATTGACTGCTATATATTGCTGTCCATTTGAACTGACTAAAATTAATCAAGCAGTCTGTAAGGGTAGTAGATATACACCCTACCGTAACTGACTGCTATATACTGCTGTCAATTTGAACTGACTAAAATAATCAAACAGTATGTAAGGGTAGTTGTTCATGACCTGCTGGTCTATGGCTACTAGGTGCTTTTAATATCAGAACAAAAATTAGGCTTGATAATGAATGTGATATTAATTACTGTTAGAATGCAAACGAGATCAAATTCAATCTAGTCACAACAATCAGAAAGGTATTCATTTGCTTCTGGTCATTAACTTTTTGCATGGTTGGAAAATTATGAGGGTCGGGATCACAAAAAAATGGAATGTCTGTAGGTTTGGGCTAGTCAGATCTTGAAGCATTTTGGGATAAAAATATTTTGTTATTGTTCTTTCCTAAAAGCTAAAAATATTAATCATGAACCGTAATTGAGACCATTGGCATATAATATATGAAATGCCATAAAACAATGTAAAAACTTGTAATAACTCCATCTTCACCCTGAATAACAACAAAAAAATGTCAACATCATTTTCAGGTGTTCGTTGGGTTAGGTCAGTTTGTGGTGGGCAATATAAACTATGATGTACATCAAAACACAGCAATGGGAATTCAGTTTCCAAATTACATTTAACACATTAACTCCTAGTGCTGAGTATACGGGGCATGAGGCAGTAGCCTACTTCCATGGTCTGTAGTGTCAAGGTCAAACAAGACACACTAAAGTGGGTGATATTATTGAATGGTAGACAGATTTAGCTCTACAAAGATACCACAAAATCTGGACAATTTAGCTGCATTACAAAATACAGAAGGAAAAACCTAATTTGTTTAACTGTTTTTGTTTTCTTCACCTAAAATTCGCCCATCGTCAGACGCCGATTTGGTGTCCAGATTTTAGACTTTGTGTCCTCAGATCAACAGCTAACCATACTGAAGAACACACAGACAGTTGAACCTGTGCAAAAGGTAGGATCAGGTGGATATTTTGAATAAAGATTCTTCTCCATATGAAAATTATAGGTAAGAGATGACTAATGGAGTCAACTTTAATGTCAGACAGTAAGAGAGTCAACCTTAATGTCATACAATAAGAGAGTCAACCTTAATGTCACACAATAAGAGAGTCAACCTTTACGTCACACAATAAAAGAGTCAACCTTTATGTCACACAGTAAGAGATGACTAATGGAGTCAACTTTTATGTCACACAGTAAGAGAGTCAAGCTTGATGTCATACAGTTAGAGATGACTAACATAGTCAACCTTTGTCACACTGTATGTGATGGGTAATGGAATCAAGCTTTATGTCATACAGTTAGAGATGACTAATGGAATCAACCTTTATGTCACAGAGTAATAGATGATTAATGGAGTCAGTCTTTATGTGATACAGTTAGAGATGACTAATAGAGTCAACCTTTGTCACACAGTAGGCGATGGGTAATGGAGTCAATCTGTATGTCACACAGTAACATATGACCAATGGAGTCATCATATTATGTCACACAGTAATATATGAATAATGGAAATAACCTTTATGTTACACAGTAAGAAAGTCAACTTGTATGTCACACAGTACCAGATGATTAATGGAGTCAACATGTTATGTCATACAGTAAGAGAGTCAACCTTTATGTCACACAGTAATATATGAATAATGGAATTAACCTATATGTTACACAGTAAGAAATAAATCTGTATGTCACACAGTAACATAAGACTAATGTAGTCATCCTTTATTTCACCCTGTAAGACAGTCAACCTTTATATCATACAGTTAGAGATGACTAATGGAGTCAACCTTTATATCATAGAGTAATAGATAGGTAATGGAATCAAATTTTATGTCATACAGTTTGAGATGACTAACGGAGTCAACCTTAATGACACACAATAACAGAGTCAACCTTTATGTCATACAGTTAGAGATGCCTGATCGAATCAAACTTGATATCATAGAGTAAGAGTTGGATAATGGAATCAACCTTTATATAATGCAGTAAGAATGACTATTGGAGTAACATTTTTGACTTGGATTTAGACCCTAAAAGATTCATGTTGCCACTGAGAAGGGTTTGGATTTTTAAAAAGTGTGATTTTGTTATTAAAAATCTAACATTTATTTTCAGGATATTACCCTTACTGATTTCATCTTTATTTTGTACATCTTTTCACACTTAAACTTCCACAGAGTTATAGAAGAGAATGATTGTGACGATGTCATACTAAACTGCAAAGAATCTCAATTGCTAAATTTTACTTTCTTGTGCTGGTATAAAGCTATAATTTACTGGCATTCTTTGACAGAATGACACCATGCAGAATGTACAACTCAAGACTGCAACCAGTCTATTGGTACACAGTAACTCCTACCTGAAGGAGATTATTGTGCCCGTTTCTCTTTTTTCTATTGGGACAGTTCCTTCCTTGTTAATTTTCTCCACATCTTCACGAGAAATCACCTGTAAATACAAGATGGCAAATACTGCTGTTGGATTGAATTGCTGAACTTGTAAAAAAAAATGTCTATGTTGCAATCTGGTTTTTTTTATATATAAAAATATTTTACTTTTGTTACTTTGACCTTGACAATATCAATATTCTGATAGGTACAGGCGTTCAAATGTGACCATGCCATTATCCATACGAGCTGTACACTTTCATGTTCATTACCTTAGTCATGTGTTATAAATCCTCCGTCATTAACAGCTGGAAGAATATCAGAGCTCACATACATGTTTTTTAGACATAGGTCCAGGGCTGGTGACTTAAACAATATCACCAACCACGACTCAAAAATCCACAATCCCATTTCTGATTTACATATGCCAAAAATTAGAAACAAAATCATATTAAATTAACTTGTGTGATTATTTGGATAGTCCTAAATTTCATGCAATCTCTTTCTCCAGCTCCCGAGGTCAGCCAATGTCTACATCCTCTAACATTGTCCTTCTGAGTAGATCAACAGTGTCTTTATAAGCGTCTGAAGCACGTCTTGATTGATTCAGTTTTTTTTACACTTTAACGTCATTCATAGAGTTTGAAGACTTCAATAGACGTATGATAAGTAGAGATCTTCCTAACAAATAATTCATGAAGATAAATATTGTTTAATTTACAAGTCTTCAACAAGTGGGAAGAAGGAATATGGAAAAGATTTATTCCTACTTTCCTTGCACAGAAATAAGATTTTTTGGCAACCACATTAAAAATGAAGGACAGGCCCCACATTATATAACCCACTCATTAAGATATGTCATGATGCTGACAATATGACCCAGTTACCCAGATTTGGCATTGATTTCCTGAGTCACATAAACTTACCTTTTTGACTGTCCCTGATGATAATTTTGTATTTTTTTTTTTAAATTTTTCTCCCCACTTGGTCTTATTTTGTAACCTGATAATGGTAATTGTTAATTCATTCATTTTCGGCTATATAAACTCTACACATCTTTAACCTTTTTCTTGCACTACTATCCATTTGGTCATGATTAACAAATTATTACATAAGATTGCAAGCAAGATTTTGGAAGACAATAAACATGGTTGTGTTTTAAAGTTTAGAAATGTTTAAATTGTCTGGTGTAAGTACATACCTTCAATCCAGCAGCCTTACGCCTCATCAGCTCTTGTTCCAGGGGGAGCCAACGTGCTGGTATCTCCTCTCCCCAGTATGGCTGCTGCGATGCTACTTCAACAAGGTAGGTTTGTCTTTTAGATATGAACGGATCTCACTAAAGTATATCTTACAGATCTCATGATTTTTGCCCTAAAAAATAAAATGCAGAATGCCAAAAGATGAAGGCAAATGCACATATTCGTGACTGACTGCTGAGGATTTGCAGGAATATTCAGTTTTGTGTTTTGAGCCAGACAATATTAATTGTCTTTTATTTATCAACATGCCAAGAAACAGAATCATGCAAACTATTTATTTTAAAGTTATTTTCTTGTAGATCTTATCATAATTGTGTTTCCTCATCTCTCATTTTGTGCATCTTAATTTAAATGTGAGCTTATTCAATTTCAAAACATTCTTTTTTTAAAATATGTATACAATGTAAACCCCTGGAATGATTTCTCTGTAAATCTGTCTACATGCCAACTAGCTATATGGTTCGGTTATATAAAGGCCATTGTAATAATAATAAAAACCTGTCTACAAAAAGGCAAGCTATACGTTTGGGTAAATGCCATTTAATAATAATAACCAGTCTACAAGCCAAGTATCTATCTATTTGAATTGGTTATTTAAACGGCCATTTTAATAATAATAACCAGTCTGCAATATGTTTTGGTTATATAAAGGCCATTTAAAAAATAATGAACAGTCTGTTATATGAAGGACCTTTGAATAATAATATTGAGTCTGCTATATGCTTTTGTTACATGAAGGGCCTTTTAATAATAATATCCAGTCTACATACAGACTAGCAATATGTTTTGGTTATATAGTGGCCATTTTAATAATAATCAAACAAGCATACCTATAGCATTAAAACTACCAAAATACCAGAGTTGTTTTAAGGGGTTTCAAAAATATATTGTCACTTTAGGAGCTTGCACTGGTTTTACTTAAACTTTAATAACTAATCAGAACAATTTTTCTTTCTCTGTTTGAATTATTTGATTTGTAATCAATTATTTGTATACATCATATTATAGATATCAAACAATACACTTTAATAGAAATCATTTATATTAATGTGCAATGTGCAAAAAATTAATTAGATCACCTTTACTTACAGCAATGCTAGAGACTAAAGAGGGCCTAATAGTGTTCACCTAGATTTCAAAGATTTACAAAGATATTTTCACTCATGATAAGGTTTGTTTGAAGGTTTAATAATATATGTCCATGTATCATATTTGATGAATGGCAAATGCAGCTTCACAGATATTCCTGTATCACTCTCCCAGTACCATTATAATACTTCATGTGGATGTCTATTTTACTAAATTAAATCTTGTGTGTGCAATCTCGTAATTCAGTCTATATTCTCTGTCAAACATTCACCCTGTAACCTTTAAGCACATGTTTAATTAGAATTTCTCATTTTAATGTTTCAATTGAAAATTCAAAAAACCTTCAACCACATAACCTATTTGCACATGCTTTATTAGAACTTCCCATTTTAATGTCTGAAACTGAAAATTCAAAACTGCTTTACTCTGATTGAATTGAGTCCTGTCACAAAGCTGAGTTACAGGCAACATATGATTGGTGTTATGACTGAATTTAGTCCTGTCACACAGTTGAGTTGCAGTGGATACATTATTAGTATTATAATGGCTAAATCTAGTCCTGTAGCTGAGCTGAGTTAACGGGGATGCATGATTGGTAATATGAATGAATCTAGTCCTGTCACACAGTTGAGTTACTGGGGACACACAATTGTTATTATAATAATAAGATCAGAACTCATGTGACATATATAAAGTTTTTCAATCAACAAACTAAACGAAAATATTATTACATAACAACTATACAATTGTATTATTGCTCATAATATATAGGAATGTATTCGCACATATAAAATGTAGGAATATATTATTATATGTCATATGCATAATGTAGGACAAGACTAACTGCACAGTCAGCAATAGTACATATATTCAGAAACATATTATAACTCCACTAATGCATATTCAGAATAAAATCAAGTGTCAGAATAAAGAAAAATGAGAGGAAGTTACGTTTAATTGGGTTTTATCTTAAGGGAAGATGGTATAGTACAGCTATTTGGATTGTGTTATTTAGTTGGGTTTTACTTGTACCTTGTAATTACATTTAACTTGTGTCATTTAGCTGGGCCTAACTCATACTCTGTAAATAAATCTGGCTTCTATCATTTGGCTGGATTTTCCTCATACCCTGTAAATAGATATGGCTTGTATCATGTGGCTGTGTTTTTCTCATACCCTGTAAATACATTTGGTTTGTATCATTTGGATGAGTGTCCTCATACCCTGTAAATACATTTGGCTTGTATCAAGTGGCTGAGTCTCTACATACCCTGTAACTACATTTGGTTTGTATAATTTGGCTGAGTCTCCTCATATCCTGTAATTACATTTGGCTTGTATCATGTGGCTGAGTCTCCTCATATCCTGTTAATACATTTGGTTTGTATCATTTGGCTGGGTCTTCCTTATACCCTGTAAATACATGTAGCTTGTATCATGTGCCTGGGTCGATTCATACACTGTAAAGACGTTTGATCTGTATCAGGTGGCTGAGTATCCTCATAACCTGTAAATACAGTTGGCTTGTATCATGTGGCTGGGTCCCATCATCCCCTGTAAATACGTTCGGTTTGTATCATCTGGCTGAGTCTCATCATACCCTGTAAATACACGTGGCTTGTATCATTTGGCTGAGTCTCCTCATACTGTCACAGAATTAGGCGAAAATTAAATTTATTTTCTTCTTGATTTACAAATTAATCTCACTATTTTCTTGGTTTCGTCGTACATGCATTGCCTGGGGTGAATAAGTAATTGTGGGTTGAACGCATGAGTTATTGTGTTGTTACATCATTATTTTTTTTCATTAATAATTTATTTCATAAATTTACATTATCTTTCACACTTGTGTTTGTGTTGTTCATTTAATCCACCATCCACTAGGGAAAAAAAAATGCTATAATGGTGTCAGAAGTGGGATCGCTGGATTAAGTGAACTGTCAATCATTTTTGTGAAAGTATACATTTAATGTTTATATTTGAGCGTGACCTTCTTGACAAGATAATACTCAAGTTGGGGTTTATTTTTGTTTAGTTTATCTAGGTCCGTGTGTCCAGTATAAATTTGTTTAAAGCATTGGTTTGGTTACCTTCATCAGGAAGATAAGGTCAGCCTGTTGTATATTTATATTTTTATATTACAATTTGTCATGTCATCCCTTAAGGACTTGGTTGCCTTAGGCAAAGAATTTGGTTATGAAGGTGAAAGTTTAAGGAAATTTATTCAAGAAGAACAAGCCCGGGAAAGGGAAGAAAGGGTAAGGGCAAGGGAATCAGAAAGGGAATCTGATGAGAGGAAATGGGCCTTTGAGAGGGAAAAGATAGAATTTGAGAAGGATAAGATAGAATTTGAGAAGGATACGATAGAATTAGAGAAGCAGGCCCAAAGGGAAAAGATAGAATTAGAGAAGCAGGCCGAAAGGGAAAAGATAGAATTAGAAAAGCAGGCCGAAAGGGAAAAGATAGAATTAGAGAAGCAGGCCTAAAAGGACAGGATAGGATGGGAAATGGAAGCGGAGGGAAAGCGAATAGAGTTAGAAGGAAAAGCAAAGCAACGAGATCATGATCGTAAGGTAGAATTAGTGACATCTGGAAGATAGCACGATTCTGCCTTTAGCAAGTTAAGGGGCCCCAAATTACCTCCATTTGACGATGAAAAAGATAACATGGATAGTTATCTTCATCGCTTTGAGCGGTATGCCGAAAACCAGAAGTGGAGTCAAAATGACTGGGCATTGCATCTTAGTGCTCTATTAAAGGGTAAAGCACTGGATGTATACTCGCGACTTCCTAGGGACGATGTGTTTAAGTACGACGTCCTAAAGGAAGCACTTCTCAAAAGGTACGAGCTCACTGAACAAGGTTTTCGTAAAAAGTTCAGGAATAGCAAGCCCGATAAGGGAGAAACCTTTGGTCAGTTCACCGTCAGAATTGCGAACTATTTTGAGCGGTGGATTGAATGTGGCAAAGCGGTGAAGACGTTTGAAGGGTTGACTGATTTCTTGCTCAGAGATCAATTATTTAATACAGTTGGGCGAGAATTAGATCAATTTCTGAAGGAGAAAGTCTTCACAAACGTAAAAGATATGGCTAAGCAAAGCCGATTTCTTTGCCGAAGCTCATGGGGGAACCCAGAACGTGGTTTTAAAAGATTTTAAGTCTGGAAACCAGTCTGCGAGACCTATGCCTAGGGAACTTGTAAAATCAGCTGAGGTAAAAAGGTCAGTTAGAAGTTATTCAGCGTGTGCAATGTTTCTTGTGTAATGCATGGGGTCATGTTCAAAAAGACTGTCCTAAAAGAAAGGGACTTGTACATAAGGTAGCAGTGGCTATACAAAGTAAAGGTATATCTGATAACATCGTACAGGTAGAACCTTGTATTCATTCGCTTGGCACGTGTCTATTTCCCGAAGCGCGTGTACCAACCGCGAGAGGGTTCGTCAACGGTCGAGAAGTCGTAGTATTACGTGACACTGGTTGCACGGGCGTAGTGATCAAACGTAGTCTCGTGCAGGATAACCAAATGCTCGGGTGGGAGTCCCCATGTATGCTACTTGATCAGACGATCGGTCGCATTCCCGTAGCAAGGATCACAGTAAAAACACCTTTCCTAATGGAAACTGTTGATGCCCTTTGTATGGAGAACCCTATTTACGATCTGACGATCGGTAATGTTGAAGGTTCCCATCTTCCAACCATGGCCGATTTTAAAATACCTTTGGCTCAGGCAGTCGAAACGCGAGCGCAAACACGGCGAGAGAAAACCGCGTTTCATAAATTAATAGTCCCTGAATCGATCTCCGGAATTTCGCGTGATGATTTCAAACAAGAGCAAGAACATAATAAATCCATCAAATCAATTGTTGAGAAAATCACGTCCGGCGCGATTAAACACTGCAAGCGTGGGGGTAGCTCTAGATTCGTACGCAAGAACGGATTAATTCATAGGGAGTTTAGCGCTCGGGAGGGTAAGAAGTATTGGCAAGTGGTAGTACCCCAGAGATATAGATCTCAAGTACTTAGGGTGGCGCATGAGTCAAGCATGGCAGGACACCTAGGTAAGGCTAAGACCACTAGCAGGGTAGTCGCTGAATTCTACTGGCCTGGTGTTAATGGCGATGTCACACGGTTCTGTAGGTCGTGCGACGTATGTAAGAAAACCGTCTGTAAGGGAAGTGTCACAAGGTTGCCTTTAGGACAAATGCCATTAATAGATACACCGTTTAAAAGAGTGGCAGTAGATATTGTAGGACCAATACACCCGGTTACCGAAAGAAAGAATCGGTATATTCTTACTCTGGTTGATTACGCGACCAGATACCCCGAAGCCGTAGCGTTACCAACTATTGAAACGGAAAGGGTAGCTGAAGCATTAGTTGATATCTTCAGTAGGGTAGGGGTGCCAGAAGAAATCCTCATTGATTGTGGTGCCCAATTCACCTCTGACCTCATGGGTGAAATAAGTAGGCTGTTATCCATCAAACAGCTAAACACTACCCGATACCATCCGATGTGCAATGGACTGGTAGAGAAGTTTAATGGTACCCTGAAAAGCATGCTGCGAAAGATGTGCGCGGAACGTCTGCAAGACTGGGACCGTTATTTAAACGCTGTTCTGTTCGCGTACCGTGAAGTACCGCAGGAAAGTTTAGGGTTTTCACCCTTCGAACTGTTGTACGGTAGAATGGTTCGAGGCCCGATGCGGATACAACGCGAACTATGGACTGGTGATGTCGGAACGAGGAAATAAAAACGACTTACCAGTACGTTTTAGATCTAAGAAATAAACTTGAGAGTACATGCCAGATGGCACGTGACGAATTAATTAAATCGGGGTGCAGATATGCCAAGTATTACAACCGCAGAGCGCGAAATAGGAAATTTCTTGTGGGAGATCAGGTGCTATTGCTTCTTGCAACGAGCTCAAATAAGTTATTAGTCCAGTGGAAAGGTCCATATGAAGTTAAGGAGGTAAAAGGTGACATGGACTATAAAATTGACATGGACGGTAATTTAAAGACATTCCATGCTAACATGCTCAAGTTGTATATCAAGAGACAGAGCGACAATGTTGAAAAGGGGGTCTTAAATGTCGTTTGTACGTCAGTCGTAGACGATGATGAAGCAGATTCGAATATCGAGAGTTCCCTTGAATGTCCCTTGGGAGTTGCGGGGGAGGGGATAGACAAAGTTGATGTGAGTGCGGAGTTGACGAAATACCACCGTCAACAGATTAATGCGCTCTTGGCTAAACACTCTTATGTATTCACAGATAGACCAGGTTGTACAACTTTGTTGGACCTCAAAATTAAACTGAATACGTCTGACCCTATTCGAATCAAGGGATATTCGGTGCCATACAACGCTCGTGAAGCTTTGGACGAAGAGGTGGGTAAAATGTTGGATCTGGGGGTGATTGAACCCTCCAACTCACCATATTCGTCTCCAGTAGTGCTAGTAAGGAAAAAGGACGGGACGAACCGATTCTGTATCGATTTTCGGCAGTTGAATAAAATCACTGTGTTCGATGCAGAACCAATGCCAGATATGGAGGGTCTATTTGCAAAGTTGTCGGGAAACCGATGGATTTCCAAATTGGATCTGTCCAAGGGATATTGGCAGGTTCCCATTGTCCAGAGTCCCGAACTTTGACGGCATTTGCGAACCAGAAAGGATTGTATCAATTCAAAGTGATGCCATTCGGGTTAGTTGGAGCCAGCGCCACCTGTTGTCGTTTGATGCGAAAGTTGCTGAAAGGTTTAGCAAACGTTGATAGCTTTGTAGACGACATATTCGTGTACACGAATACTTGGAGTGAGCACGTGTCCGTCCTGAGCGAGCTCTTCAATAGACTCCGCAGAGCGAACCTCATAGTGAGACCCACTAAATGCAGTATTGGTTATACAGATTTAGATTGTTTGGGTCATAGGGTCAGCGGTATGGGTCAGTTAAAACCTCATCCCAAGCAAGTTGAAGCAATTAGAGACGCACCAAAGCCAACCAATAAAACGCAGGTAAGATCATTTCTAGGTCTAGTAGGTTTTTATAGAAAGTTTATACCGAACTTTGCAGCCATTGCTAGCCCACTGTCTGATTTGACCAAGAAGGGGCAACCAAACAAGGTTGAATGGGGACCGCCACAAGATAAAGCATTTTGTGCTCTGAAAGAGAAACTGGTTAGTGCACCTATATTAAAATTGCCAGATGTCAGCAAACATTTTATTCTAAGAACAGATGCTTCTGAAACTGGGTTGGGGGCAGTTTTACTGCAGGAGCAAGACGACAGTAAGTTACCCGTAGCTTACTCGAGGAGGAAATTGCTACCCAGGGAGAAGAATTATTCCGTCATAGAAAAGGAATGTTTGGCCGTAGTATGGGGAATTGGGAAGTATCACGCATATCTATTTGGGAGAGATTTCGTTCTTGAGACTGATCACCAACCCCTACTGTATTTAAACAAGGCCAAGGTCGCTAACGCTCGGTTGATGCGTTGGGCGCTAACACTACAACCTTATCGTTTCCGTGTAGAAGCAATAAGGGGAGTTGAAAATATAGGCGCAGACTACTTGAGTAGGGCATGATGGGAAATTTGTATGAATTTGCCCAGTAATAAAATCCAGTTTGTAGTATAACCAGTGTAAATGTTGTAAGATATCATCAGTAGTTATTTTCCTTCTATTCTGTGTTAGTTTTAAAAATGTGAATATTTTTATTCTTGGGAGGTATTGTCACAGAATGAGGCGAAAATTAAATTTATTTTCTTCTTGATTTACAAACTAATCTCACCATTTTCTTGGTTTCGTCGTACATGCATTGCCTGGGGTGAATAAGTGGTTTTCTCCAAGGTAAGCAGTGTGTAACGATTTGCATGTGCCTGACTTCGTATTACTTGAAGTCAGGGAACACCAAGAATCACGGGGTGCACGGTAATCTTGCCGTGATTTCTGCTCACCTATTTGAGAGTATATAAGACAGAATATTTCTCATAATAATTACGGGACCTAAAGTATCTAATCACAGGATAGATAGCTCGTCTTTCAATCTCTAGCTAAAGGGCTGATGGCGCATCTGATGACGCATCTGATGACGCACCTAATGGCGCATCTGATGGCATCTCTGATGGCGTCTGATGGCGTCTCTGATAACGCATCTGATAACGTCGGTTGATAACATCTGATAACGTCGTTTGATAACATCTGATAGCATCTCTGATAACATCACTGAGAGCATCTCTGATAACATCTCTGATAACATCACTGAGAACATCTCTGAATTATAGCTGATTTATTGCGGAACATCTCTGATAACATCTGTTATCGTAGCTGAAATTGTTGCTGATTTATTGTGCAATCGAATTGAAGTATCTGACTGTCTGTCTGTCGATCTGTCTGTTCGTCTACATCTGTCGTGACGTGTAAATATCCGGAAAGCTAGATGTCCGAGTGTTGGAGCTGTCAAGAGTTATAAACATCCGGGGCGACATCTAGGGTATTGAGGAACGTTGGTTCTAGTAGATGTTGTATGCTGTCTGTACGTATAACTGTGGTGGATCCGTGAAGAGCAAACGGCCAATAAAAGTATTGGTCAACCCTAGGTCTTCGGGGAAACTGGGCGGCGATTCAACTGTGTGTGAATCGTACGGTTATACAGGGTCGAGACACATGTGTGTGTTGCAATTGTGTACAATTGAATACATAGTTGTATTTACATGGTTATTTCAGAACACAATAGTATTTCAAGGCATTGCATGATTCTCAATAAAAGCTAGCAACTTGATTGAATACCTGTATATGTTCGTGCTAGTTGTCGCAATCCATACGTGCGATAGTATAGTTTGATGTTTGTGTTTATTATCGTGATTTATACTTGAGTTAATATAACTTTTGCAAAGGTTCTTTGGATCTGTGTATAGTCCAAGAGATTCCTTTGTATCTGTGTTTTATTTTGTATTAATATTTCATTTATTCATGTATTGTGAATGGTTGTGATTGTAATTGTGGGTTGAACGCATGAGTTATTGTGTTGTTACATCATTATTTTTTTTCATTAATAATTTATTTCATAAATTTACATTATCTTTCACACTTGTGTTTGTGTTGTTCATTTAATCCACCATCCACTCGGTAACAATTCTGTTACACATACCCTGTAAATACATTTGGTTTGTATCATTTGGCTGCGTTTTTCTCATACCATGTAAATACATTTGTTTAGTATCATTTGGCTGAGTCTCCTCATACACTGTAAATACATTTGGCTTGTATCATTTGGCTGAGTCTCCTCAAACCCCATAAATACATTTGATTTGTATCGTTTGGCTGTGTTTTTTATCATACCCTGTAAATAACTATTTTGGAGCGACAGTGAGAGATAATCATGTTGAACAAATAATAAACTCCTTGTTTTTAGAGCCCCCTAAAGGACCATAATTCCACCAGTTTTATCATTCCCACCTGTTCTGCATGAAATCTTGTAAACAAATAACTCCCAATTTCTCTAGCTTTGGAGTAGGTCTCAGCCAGGTCACAATGGGCCAGCAGCATGATAGAATTTGTCTGACGCACAAGCTACTGGAGGATACAAATCAACAAAATATAAGATTTTTAAGTAGCCACTGTAGCAATCATATTGGATGTCTATGATAACTTAGGAGCAGTAGAAAGTAAATATTTAAATAAATTATGTTTCTCTGAGAACACTTACCTGGTCACATTAAGGCTTGGGATATAAGCCTGGTCCTTCCCAAATCCAGTCCTACAAAAATGACAATTCTTTTGTCTCAGAAAAAAGGCAATAACTCTTGGCAATTACTTCCACTTGCCATCTCCATGTGTCACTAGTTTTTAAGCTGTATGATAAAATAAAAGCGAAGATGCTTGCATAGTTTGATGGCTGGGAAGATGTTTAAGCAATTTAGTATTGATTTAGTATTCTCAGAGAAATAATTTACTTAAAAAATTGTTTTTTCCTTTAAATATGCTCTCTGCTCACATGCGTTTAAGAGAATGTGTAATAGAAGGAAACAATGCTGAGCATAAGATATCTGCCTCAGGTAATCTTCCTTGGAATAGTGGCTGGGTTTCCCATATGACTGATAATTCCTTATCCTCATTTGATAATTAGCACAACCTTCGGTCACATAATCTGTGACTCCTATATCCAGTTCCGATGATGATTATTGAAGCAAAACGATGTTCAAGATGACTGCAATAACAACCATGAGCAGGAGTATTTAGGACCAAGCAGACATCATACAAATACTTTTGGTAAAATATATATGTTCATGTGACTTTTCATTCGGAAGATTTGTGATAACAAAATTTAAAAGATATCTACAGTCAGAGGTCTCCTTAGGATTTTAAATCTAGGAGTCTAGGACTCCCATTTTGGTACAAATAAGAGTCCCAGCAGCAAGAGATGCAGTCCCCTCCCAGAAAATATTGAACTTTGCAGATTCGATGAACGTTTGGTTGTCATTGAGTTTAATTTCTCCAGTTTGTATAACACCAAAGCAATGTATTTAATTATCATAGCCTGATGCATAAACAGTACACTTCTCAAACCCATGCGCAGAATAGGCCACCATATCTCAAGTCATTGAAAAATAGGGGTGATATCACCTTTTGTCCAAACTTACTATTATTTTGAATATAATATTCTGGTGACAATTGCCCCTTTTCAATTGGTAAGAATTGCAGAATTATATTTTCATGAATTGAATTTGGTATGGCTTTTGCGCCAAAATTGGTGACTTTAGATGAGCAGAAAAGCATGACAGCAGTGTAACTCTTGTAGTCCTTCGGTTTCAGACTGCATTTGTCCATCCAAGGAATGATCATATTTCAAACACTAAGCTAGGCATCACACACTTTCTTAAACTTAGCTACTATTCCATCCAAACTGTACTTCTGGGAATCTGTTTGTCTCTGAATTCAGTCATTGTAAATTTCAGCACATTTTCTGACTTAAACTGCTAGTCGAAGTCTTTGAACTTGCTGCATAGCTGTTGCAAAGTGTTCTTTTGATTTACACTTAATAAACAGAACAGGCACATCTGGGAGTATCTTAACCACTCAATTCTGTCATTGTAAATATCAGCACAGATAAATAGATAAACTAATCAACATATTCTCACTCAGGAGGTTGTTGAAGTAGGACTGGCACATCTTTGAATTTGCCACCTAGCTAGAACTCCTGCATGGGAGATTTTATGCATCCCAGATCACATATTTTCACCCTAATACGCGTAATTAAGCTTTGATCAGACCTCTGTACAGTGGTAGCCGTACTAAATATCATAAATTTGTTTAGATGCAACATCAGTATGATCAGAACAGTCTATCAAGTGAACTAGCAATAACAATAATTTCAGGATGGCCAATGTAGCAGCCATATTGGATGTCTGAGGAGCAGACTTTTAAAAACAACTAGTCCATGACATGAATGTATGTTTCAGAATCATCCATGTAGCTCAGGAACAGTAATGATATCAAATTTACAGATGGACAATGGACAACAGGCCTTCCCATAAGCTCTTTTTGTCAACAACAAACAGAAATGAAGAGACCTAAAAAAAACAACTTATAACATTTATATTACTGGCCTTAATTGTACCTGTGAACTTTTATCCATATGTGTTCCAACCAAAATGACTGGGGACGCTGTCAGCTTTAGGAGATGATGCACATGAATGTATTGAGTTTAGCCAAACCTCAACTAGCTCTGAAAATAAATCATACACAATAGATTGAAAGGCATATTATCTATTTGTCCCAGAATCAATAGCTGTTTATATAAGTAAATTAAATTTCTGTACAAAATCAAGTTTCTTTTGTCAGTAATAATCACCTTAAGCTTTGCTTTTTTAAAAGCCTAAGATGTTTAGGTTTTTTTAATTACCCTAGTCACAAGAAGCCCACAAAATCCAAGTCTGCATATTAGAATGAATGTTGTTCAGATACCATTTTGTTCTTCTCTTTGTCACATTAACTGCAACATTTGACCTTTTGACTCTAAAATCAACAGGAATCTTCCTTATCTTAAATGTTAGCCATACACGACGTATAAGTGAGGCATGCAACAAAGAACTGATGTCATTGTTCAGAAATACAATAATGATGATATTCCTTGCATGGCCATGACCTGCTTGTCTTAGTGCTGATAAGGAGATCATGTATTAATGTTTAAGTCAAATTTGGCAAATCTAAGTGTTTTTTAAATGCTCTCTTTTTATTTATATTATCTCTTCCTTCCAGAGTGAAATAAATCTATGCTCCGACTGTAATCCTGTGGAAAGTAAATATGAATAATGAGTTCATGTATTTCTTTTTGGCAGTGAAGTAGTAGATCAGAACGTTCCATGAACTTGGCAGTTCATTATCCCTTTGTTATCAAAATAATAATCATCAGCTACAAGACCAGTGACCTGTCCACTAACATCAGAAACCAAGAGGTATATCGCTCGTCTTGTCAGGAATGTTTGGTGTGTCGTGTAGAATGCATACTGGCCTGCAAAGTCCCAAATTGTCAGAAGTGACTTTTTGCCAGTATCTTCTATTGTATTAACATTATCTTTCAACAATTTTATCATGGCTATCGTGTTTGTTTTAGACCGGGTAGGCTTATTTTGAACTACAGCTGAAGAAGATTCTTCTTGCTGATGAGAAGTGGATTCTATTTGCTGATTAGTGGCAGATGAAAGATCTTGGTCAATGTTCTTCTCAGAAGAATGATGGTGTAGTACTTCTGCATTCTGGACTATAACAGCAGCATGACTATCTTCAAGACTCTCAGTTCTGTCTTCTCCTAAAGGGTTTAGGACTAATTCATCACTGACCTTGCCGGCCACTGAGTGTAGCTCATTCAGGACTTTAGCAATACGCTGAAGTCGATAATCATGTCCCAAATCTGAAAACAAAAGAAGCAAGACATACAATTGAATACTGATTTGCATTCCCGAATCTAAATGGCGATAAAAATGTAAATTAGACTAAAATACAAAAATATGTGATTCTAGTAATGACATGGAAACAAGAGGGTAGTTATAGTCTTTATAATATATTTATATTATCTTACTTCCCATCACAGTTTCCATTCTAAAGTCACTTGCTTGTCTCGATGTGAAACACAGGGCATAACTGTGTGTAAAGATGAAAACTTGTTATATGGTCAAGACCATTCAAATTCAGTTGACTGGGTTACTGGAACCACACATTATTTTTTATGTATAATGACACACTCGACTGTCTTATACACATACATACTAACTAGTGCTTCTTTCTGAGGAGCTACATAAACTTTGGCAAAATGATACTTGTCAGGTAAGAATAATATCTTAGACGTTTACAAGGTGAGATATGGTAAGCAGATGGAATACATGTGTTCCAGTAGAAAATTTATAAATAATGAAAAATCATGAACAAAGTGATAGAATATTTTTTAAAGAAAACAGTCTTAACATTGTGCATGTAGATTTCCATATTGGTTTTGAAGATACAAATGCTGGAAGGACCCTCGAGTGGTCTAAAGCGCTTGCCGTCTCTGTTCACTGCAGTCTCACCTCTGTCTGCGTTTGTTCGAGTCTAAGATTCGGCTAATGTAGTTATGTGAGAAAGCTTGCCAGTAGCTTCTCGTGGGTCGGTGGTTCTTTACAGGGATTTCCCAGGTTCTTCCTCCACCAATAATACTTGCCGCCATGTATAGCCTATCGTGTGCAGAACAATGGCGTTAAACCCTAAAACAACAACAACAAATGCTGGACTCACATGCCTGAGTGCTGCTTTTATAGTATACATGAGATTTTTTTAATACCAAGACCTCACCAGACCTATATCAATTTTATACTATCTACAACATTTTAAGACTCTGCTTTTCAAAGATATGTCTTCATGTCTTCCTTATCCATGATCACGGTATACTACCAAACAAGTCTGACCTGCGATCTCTTATTGTCTATATAACCCGATGGGATTAAGGTTTAGGCACCTCAGAAGCATAATATTAACAAGACTAAGTCATTTTGGTGAACTACTGTTTCACGTGTTGTTAATTTGGAACCTGTTGTTGGTAACTGTTAGTTTTCTGCACATCTTTTAACTTTACACCCCTTTAACTTATTCCTACACTAAAATTCCTTTGATTATAAAAACACTAAAGATTTCCACTCAGCAATATGGATGTAGTTATATCAGTTGGACATCAGTTTTTCAAAATGAAAAGGTATAATGCTAGTCAGCAGCATATAAACTGTGTTGCTACTTAAAACATTAATTATATACTTCTGAATGATGTCTTAAACTATAAATATAAGGAATCAACGCTGATTGACAAACACTAACAGATGCAAGCATTTCTTCTACAAGTATATGATACATGTACATTCATTAACTAACTAATGCCATATCAGTGTGTCAGGAAAGGGTATCCTTCTTTGAGATCTGCAACCAGGGATGCAACTAAGCAAATGTCACAAATAGTTATTTGCATTACTTATCAATGATACAATATACTTTCTGAAAATTTCTTTGGTGACAGCATTTTCTGGCTGTTTAACTTGGACTAAAACCTTTCGTCATTCAAGTATGTAGTTCAGTCTCGAACAACCTTGTCAGTAAGATCAGATTTACTTAAAGTTAATATCGATATAGGAGATCAACTTAAAACAAGTTCTCAATCTACTTTGGTAATAATAACGAAACAGTGTTTCGGCCACAAACCACCTGATGATGACTACTGTGATAAACAGTTTGGACATTTGTCATGCTCTACTCACATGACTTTCTACATTTATTTTCTATAGCTGTCCCTATCCATCTGTCTTTCTATATCATCCTATATCTGGGACAAATGTGTTGATATTCTTTATTATATTTATCCTGAATCGGATTAGTTGAATCTCTATCTGACCTTGCAAAGGATCAATAATTATAATTGTATGCTACGTTGTCTTGTACAGTTTCTAATAGAACATACGCACCTTTAATGATATCCCATATCGAGGCAGTGTGAGGAGAGTTCTCAATAAATAAGCACACAAAGGTTTCACTCGATAGTTTCGCATTTTGAAACCATTATAATATTTCAACTAGAAGGCATGAGCTTAATTATCACAATCCTAGCATTTGTCAGTTTACACATAAGCTAAATATGTAATGTGGTTTAGAATTACATATCACATATATGTTACTTTTAATATTTTATCATTTTATTTCAGTGTATCACATATTACACCCTATCACATTTATGTTATTTTTAACATGTGTATCATTTGATTTCCTTATATCACACATATTACACCCTATCACATATATGTTAATTTTAACATTTGTATCATTTTATTTCAATATATCACATATTACGCCCTTCACAGTTATGTTACTTTTAACATGTGTAAACATTGTATTTTCTTATATCACACATATTACACCCTATCACATATATGTAAATTTTAACATGTGTAAACATTCTCACCCTTTACCCCATCATTTTAGCTCTCTATAGGTGAACACAGTGATGGCATGTTTCTGTTTCAAATAGTTCTAGTACGTTTACACTTAACTTCAGCTATTTTTGGTTATTGTTTAGTTTTGTTGATAAAGCGATTGTATTGGAGCAGTATTAGTATAAGTATGTTTATATGGGTTTAACATCTGTTTCAGTCGTGCCCATTCCATTAGATCAGGACTTAGTCTAGACAGTGGACAGAAGGCGCATGTGCCGCTCAGTATATATTAGTATAAGCTAATACGTGTGGGTACTGGTTAGTAAATGCTTATGTTTCACCTATATGTATTTTAATATTAGCATTGGTATATTAATATTAGTGTTCCATTGAGCCCAATGCAACATGTGTGTTCCATCTTCAAGAAAGAAAGGAAAAACAAATCAGCATCTCTACTAACTGTAGATGTCCTGTTAGTTATATATTTTGTTTGTAGCCTTACATGCAAATGTAATATCCCTTTGCATGCAATCATCTGTTGATAAAATATTATGGGCCGGACATGGCAGCAGTAATTTTAAATTCCTAATGATGCCCATAGTGCTATGTTGTGCCTTTAGTAGAATCCTTGCACCTATACAGGGTATGCTCTTTGTAAAAAATAATGTGCTAACCGAATGTCAGATCGCATTATACAACTACTTCAATTTTCTAATATATAGTCAGGCAATGGAACAATCCATAAATGCTACTACTAATGCTACTAATGAAAATCTCATATTATTCACTATACCAATTGTAAAGATGAAGATTGAATATACCTGGCAGTATTACTCTAGTTTGATAAAAATAATTTCCTAGTTTAGTTCATTACACTATACAAGAACCAATCATTAACTACAGCAAGAATCAAATGAATATAATAATACAAATAACGATGATGTTGATGATGACAATTGCAGTAAATTTGAAACATTAGCTGTGACTATAGATATGTATCCAAATGTACAAAAACTCATAGGTATAGATCTCCAATCAAATTAAAGTTCTAAATTTTTATAAATTTTATTTCCTTGTTGTATTTGTTTTCAAAATATTTGTATTCATTTTATATGGAAAATTAAGTGAGACAACTGCATATATGTATTTCACATCAAGTATTGATGCATCTTTGTGTTTCAGGAATAAAAATGTAAAGATGTATCATGCACTTCTATCAACTAAGAGCACTGTAGTCTCCTAAGTTTACAAAAAAACAGCAGTTGTTCAGCTTTTGCGTATGCTCTCACTTAATGTAGAAATAAGTGGTATAAACAGCAACAATATGGAATGTGATCGCTAACGGACAAATTACTAAAATTATTTGTAGTAGAAAATCCAGCTGATAGTCCTGGATAAATATATTCAATGAGATCTATCATGGATAAATTACTCAAAAAAGACTATTAGAAAATCCAACTGATATTAGTGCTGTTCAACAATATAGAACGGGATCTCTCATGGATAAATGACCAAATAGAATAGTTTAAATTCCAGCTGATATTATTGATGTGCAAATATATGGAATGACATCTCTCATGGATAAATGACCAAACACTAGTAGCAAATCCAACTGACATTAGTGCTGTGTAACCATATGGAATGGGATCTCCCATGGATAAATGACCAAACAGAATAGTAGAAAATCCAGCTGAGAGTTCTGGATAAATATATTCAATGGGATCTATAATGGATAAATTACTAAAAGACTATTAGAAAATCCATCTAATATTAATGCTGTGCAACCATAAGAAATATACTCTCTCGTGGATAAATGACCAAACAATAGTAGCAAATCCAGTTGATATTAATGCTGTGTAACCATATGGAATGGGATCTCCCATGGATAAATGACAGAAAGGAATAGTAGAAAATCCAGCTAATATTAATGCTGTGCAACTGTAATGAATGGGATCTCTCATGGATAAATTACCAAAAAGAATAGTGGCAAATCCAACTGATATTAGTGCTGTGTAAACATAAGGAATGGGATATCCCATAGATAAGGACCGAGCATTAGTATAAATGAGTGCCGTGTAACCATATGAATGTGATCTCTCATGGATAAATGACTAAACAATAGTAGAAATTATTGCCGTGTAACCGTATGGAATGTGATCTCTCATGGATAAACGACCAAACAATAGTAGAAATTAGTGCTGTGCAACCATATCCAATGAAACCTCTCATTCTCCATTCAATTGTAAACGATCTAACATGTAGTAGTGCTATCTAGGAACCTGCGTACCAAATAATGTATTTCCATTCTTTATCAGTTCAAATTAAATGACTATATCATTTTGGAACAAGGTGCCCAAATATTGTGGAGTGGAAGTGTTATCAACACAAAATCACCGCAACGTTTATTAGACAGAACACAAAATGAGTGTTTCCAGTTTCATCTTAAAGAAGGAAAAGGATTGGTTGGTGAGATTTTATAAACATGCTTGTCTCACTCAATTTACCAAATTGAATCATGATTGTAAGACCCTTCTCTTTTGAGAATACAATCTCAGTATTATTCAACAGTTCAGTGATTTATGACAGTTTGATACACATATACTATCTTTGTATAATTAAATTAAATGCCATAAAATAATAAAGATACATGTGATGGTAACAAACAATTACCAACAAATTCAGGGACATACCATTAACTCACTTGGCTTGGTGATACAAACATATGTAAATTCCATTATTAAAATATACATAAAGTTTGATAAAGGAAAATACCTGAAGAGTATTATATAAATAAAGTATGTTATATTATACAACTACTTCAATTGTCTAGTGTGCAAATTTACTAAAAAAATATGATACAAATATACCTATTTTTTACTATGATACCTGAAGACTATTATACACATATATATATTTTATATTATTATGTTGTACGACTATACATATTTTCTATTTAACCATGCTATATTGTAGACCAAAGAAACATAAAGTCTATGATACCAATGTAATTATATACATACATTAGGGAGATAATATTAGGCAAGATAATCTGGAGTGGAGCCATTATGGTTTCATAATATACATCTTGCTGGCAACTCCAGCACTTGCACTTGTTTCAAACTGTATTGATTTCCACATTGCACTAAACTCACTGATGAGAGAAGGTCCTGATGATTTGACAACCATATTAATCTGAGGAAGCATGCATTCTGTGAAGTCACTCCAGCCTCATGTCAGAGAACTGACACAACACTGGAAGCAGCAGTTAACAGTTATAGCTTGAACTTGATTGGCATAGAGAATAGGCATGAGGGGAGAGTTTATCTCAATTCAATGGACGTCTCCTATGAGCCACTGAGCTCATCAGTTCCTAGACAATAAGGTGTTGTTCTACCATATCACAATATATCAATGAGTGATTGGAGAATAGAAGCTATACTAAACAAGTGGATTGAAGTCACTACAACTGAGACAAGACAATTATGAATAGGAGGAAGAAGGCATCCCTAAGATTAGGAAGATGTATTGTCATGGACTTGACAAGTAGACAGTCTGAAGACCTTCAACTGATCAATGACACACATAAACCTGACGTGATCATGTTGATTTAAAAATTCTTCACAATGGCATTGCAAATATTCAAGAAACATGCCTCACATTGACTGGATCACTTATGTAGAAACACTACATATTTTTCTAGCAAAAACAGCACCGATGAATCAGAGAATAGGATTTGCAATGACAAACACTCTTGGGGATGATAAGCCTACATACAAGCGGTTCAGACAGAATTCTGGTATTGCACTCATTACCATTCGAGTGTCTCACTCATAAACATTGTAAGTATGCATAACCCAACATGTCACAGGTCCACAAGTAATATTATTAACTTGAAGACACAATCAAAACAATACCCAAACATGAACACCTGTGACTATGAGGCATCCAAACTTGTCACAAATATAATGTGGGAGTAGAGCAAAAAATGAGGAGGAGGAAACGATCATATTTCAATATTTAAGTAACACTTTAAAATATCCATCTCTCTATCTTCCAGTTCCATTCTGTAAGATCCCTACTGAAATTAATTGCTTTGAACAAATGTTGCCTCATGGTGTATAAACATTATTCTGTACATTGTTGCTCATTATATATCATTATGTACTGATCTGACAGCTCACTCATACTGTATTTTGGATAAATCTGCTCCGAAATAAGATGTTTCACTAACACATGCTCTGCAAAATTTAACTTTCTTGAATTGGCACCCAACTGTATTAGGATTATGTAAGCCATCAATGCCAGTCTATTTGTTCAAACATGGTTATTTTGATCTTATAGGTACATTATACATTTTGATTTCATTTTTAGATTATCATTTATAGGATTTATCTTAGCCATTATGCGAGGGCTATATGGTTCTGTTCCACACTATCCTGCCGTACTAGACTGGTGAGAAATAAATGAAACATGCAGTCTACATTTAAATAGTCTCTTTTTCATTTGGTTTGTTTGTCTGCCTTTTTACATTTGATTTAAAAACCAAATAAATTGAGGGTTGACAGGCATACAATCTATTTTTGTCCATTCAGCATTAAACTGGATACATATTTAATGCCGTTTTTGGATTCAAAATCACTCACTAGTATCTCCATAAAGACATTCATAGCTCCTTTAAGCTGTTACATTTCCTAATTTTAAAACTAAACTTTCTTCATTATTATGATTAGCCACTATTTGACTAACACACATGTCATCTAAAGCTAAATAATAATAGAACTTTACCATTTTTGGGTCTGCTTGATAGCCTATATAATAAACATGCAATTGTAAAACTTCCTTGATGCAAGGATCAAACTACCGCACGATGCTTGTTCCAGAAACCAATATGTCACTCAATTTAGTTTAACAAACATTCATGTCAAAGTGAACAAACTAGAAATGTAAACATAAATTACATGTTGCAACAAGTTCTACGATATTTATACCATTTTTGTAAACACTGAAAGGATGAATGCCTCAATAAAGGTATATCATGTGCAGAAAACATTTTCATATGCATGCATGAAATTAATTTGCGAGAGTTCTCGCGTATCACTGTTTTAAAGTGCATGAATTTGTACCAATTTTGCATGAGTCACATGTTCACTGCACCTGTACCCGTTATGAGATTTTAATGCAAGATTATAAGCTCGTCGTGACTCACTGCCCACTTGTCTAGGGCATCGAATCGTGGCACTGGGAAGATGACCAGATATCGGTATACACTACTGGTACTTTATTCCTACCAAGACCTCTCTGCATCGAATCACAAATGTTTACTTAGAGACAAAGCATCAACACAATGTACCCTTGGAGATATTGACATCACAGGAACCAGCTTGATCATTACCAGGTACACCATCATCAGTAGCATCTTCATCTTTTACAACTACCATAACACTGACTGCAGCATGGTATGCAGTAAGGTCACACTTCAAAGACATTGCACTGTTTGAAACATAAAGTGATCACTGTATCAATGTTATCACCTAAGCTGACGAATGTAAAAAAGTCACAAATATTCACTAATAATCTGAAACAGGCTTTCTGCTCCAGTAGCCCCAACATGAGTGTCCATAAAAACAAGAGCTACTGAAGAATGTTATTAAAAGCATAACCCTATCACTGGTTTGCCAAAGGCTAAAGTAGACCAATGATTTATTGGAAGCAAGCTGAATTTGAAATAATACCAATCACTGAGGCCAAATTATTACCTATATCAACTACATGTGTGCCCTAAACCATAACAAAATAAACAAGCAATCAAAGCTGTCAGAAGTAATGTTCAACACACTGCAAGATGCTGTGACAATAACTATTGACTGCAACTATGACAGAACATCTAGATACAGGAAACATCAAATGTAAACAAGATGGATACAAAAAGCAAAAGGTCATATTTATTCATGACAGCCCCTTGTAAAATCAATTACAGTGATGACCATAAATTATCACGACAAGCAAATGGAGTGTTGAGTGGAGCATTACTCCAAGCGGTACTTCCACGAAAATATACAGCCCTCAATGCCAGCAAGAGCTTACCTACCTTTGCCAAAAGTTGATAATGAACAACTGTTGATGAATTCTGCCTAGACTCTAGAGAATAGAAAAGACTCCAGGAAAAGAAGGCACACCAGAAGCTGGATACAAAAAGCAAAAGGTCATATTTATTCATGACAGCCTCTTGTAAAATAAAATCAATTACAGTGATGACCATAAATTATCACGACAAGCAAATGGAGTGTTGAGTGGAGCATTACTCCACGCGGTACTTCCAGGAAAATATACAGCCCTCAATGCCAGCAATAGCTTACCTACCTTTGCCAAAGTCGATGATGAACAACTGTTGATGAATTCTGAGACCATTGATGGCCTAGACTCTAGAGAATGGAAAAGTCTCCTGGTAAAGATGGCAAACCAGAAACCTTAAAGTGTGAGAAATCTATCCGATTCGAATACCTCAACGAGTGTCCTTGTCTATGCTGGAAAGAGGGAAAAGAACCCAAAATATTTGAATGACACTAACATTATATCTCTCTACAAAGAACAAGAGCAACAATAGTGATTGAAATAACCCAACTAAGCAGCACAAGCTTTCAACGTTGTTAGCATAGACATAACGTCTAAGGTGCTAGAACAGATTGGATGTCCTAATGCTCCTCCGCACGATCCAGTCATTCCATAAAAACACAATATTGAGAGGCTTTTAAAAGATGTAGTGGATTCAATAAGGGGAACTTTCTTGTCCCTACCTTGTTCTAAATATTCTTTTCTGTCCTGCTCAAAACATGTCTTTTGCTCATCAACGAATATAATAAACTTTCACACAAGGTCACAAGGAAAACTCCATCCTCACACATCTCAAAGGCAAAACCAAGGTCCACAAAGTTTTCATATATGACCTACTCTTTTCTGATGATGTGGCAGTGACAAACCACACAACAGCACATCCCCAACATGTTTTGACCAATTTTCAAATGCTTGTCTGACTTTAAACTGACCATCAGCTTTTTAAAGCAAGATGATAGTGATGGATCAAATTCGAACAACCATGAACTTCAATACATTGCATCTAACATGACTGACAACCACAACTTTCTAGCAAAATGCAACATATGTATTGGAAAGGTCACTTCAGCAATGTATGCCAGTAAGCAAAAATGGCAGTTAAACAAACAAAAAGTCGCAAGGTTGATTACACTTGTGTTTCACTGAAGTGTGTAAGATAAACTCTAAGGATTTTTGGACACTGATGAAGACATCTAAGAAGCACATAAACAGGACTGATGTTGCTAAAGGTATAAGAGCAACAACGCTGCAATTGGCAGCATACAAAAAGCTAGTATAAAGAACATGTTGCAATTATATGTGGCGTAAGAGTGGAAAAGGCACCAACTTTAAGTGCCACAGTGTAACGCTTTGTCAAATATCCGACTGACTACCTCGGTGCACAAATCCATACTCTTCTGAAACTGAATGATGCCAATATGATTATTCAAAACACCTAAGTAGGTTATACAAATGTGACAACACTAATACCAAAACATATATTGTTATTCTGGTTTGGGAAAATAAAAATTCTGACATTCATTTATGTTTCTCTGATAATACTAATCGAAACACATTGGTATTATGGCATTACTTTCACTGCCACCAGAATACAACTTTCCCATAGGCAAACAAACTCTATTTGTATAGAAAAAGGAAACCAACGATTACACATTACCTGCCCTTACCCCGCTAGATATCATCAGATTTAACTTGAGCATTATCTGAGACAGTATAATCACACTGTGTGATCATTTGAGGGCAACTGAAACAAATTTGATTGGCGAGTATTGTTAGAGAAACAGAATTTACTAGAAAATTTCGTTGATCCAATTACCCTACCATTAATGTTGGGAAAATATGTAAATTAGCTGATCAGAAGAGAGCCAACTAAATGAACAAGATGAAAAAACATATGGAAACCAAAGACAGCAGAATCAAGGGCAACATTCAACAGAGATTGCAACTAAGGAGTGAATCTCTTCATCCTAAAAACTTGTTGTCACGTGGCATACTACTTCAGAGCACAGCTCCTTACTCTTTTGGAACTGTGGGCTGCTGATATGATTATACAAATAAAAACTTAAAGTCTAGTATTCATGTCTACCAAAATTAATACCAAATAAAAAATTATTGTGAAAATGGACATTGCATAGTAAATTATATAGCCCCCTCATCATATTAATGTTAAGGAATATCTTTTACTACCTCAAATAAAAAGCTCTCCCATCGACTTGAAGTTTCTCTGTCAATACACAGTAAAAGCAAAGGGAAATAGCTCTTACAGGTTATCTCCCTTTCTTTTACTTCAAGTACTATCTCAGACAGGATGTTTATATTGGAGCATGTTTTTGTGATTTTGACTTGTAATGTTGCTTTGAAAACAATTTCAGTTATATCACTATGGTGAATGCAGTGCAGATGTTTGTGGTGATGTCTACCACTGGGTCATAATAATGTAGACATATAGTATGGTGTCCCACAAATGAGATTGTCCTGACAACAGGCTGACCAGTCCTAATACTAACCTCCTAATGCTGAGCATGTAGCGTTAGTACCACATTTATACGTCTTTCGTATGACTTGATTTATAAGTGGTGTGGTCTGATAACTGTCTTGGCAGCCATCATGGGAAATAGAAGATTCAGTTCCGCGTATTGTGACACTAAGTCATGCAGATAGGTAGAGGAAAAAAGGGGAATGGGCGAAATGACTGATTCCACTATCAATATCTATTTAATGAGACAATGAGTTGAAAAGCAAGACTCCATAGAAATAACTTTTTTATTTTGTGAGTAAAAATGCTCATTATATGTACCTATGTACTTGAAAAATCTGAGATGTTGAGAGAATTCTAATTTGACAAATTCCTTTGGATGACTCTTTGTACTTACAAAATTGGATCACTATCAAGTTGATGCGTTCCGATTGTTGGCCATTGGCTCTATGGGTTTGTTAACATTTGGAATGAGAAATAAATCATCATTCATCACCCATATCAACATTTTTGGAAAGTTTGATTTACACCCAACTTCATCGTATTTACTTCTCAACAAACCTTTATGATTTTAATCACCCTCAATTCTAAATTCCAATCGAATTTCAAAATATGAATGTATATTTCCATTAGATGTCTTAAATCAGAAATAGTCAAACAAAAAAGAAGACAGTTACTGATCAAATTACAAGGATAGAACGACATGATAATTAAATATATATTTATACAATTATATATATATATATATATATATATATATATATATATATATATATATATATATATATATATATATATATAAAATATAAAATAAACAACACCAACACGTATTAATGTTGTGATCGGTTTCGTTATAATGCTTTCAAACAGATGAAGAGCGGTCTACACGCACGATTTCTGGAAAACTGTATATCGGAGAATCTTGTACCGAAAGGATTACGTCTAAGACTGAAAATTCATATTGGAAATAACGAATCCTCAAGAAAGTTTCAGGAGTCTATTGACTCCCTATTAAAAAAAGTGTCTTTGGAGATATGCGAGAGATTAAAAGAAGAGCACCAGAGAAAAGCACTCAACCTAGGCAAAGAACTAGAAGAAAACAGATAATCTTAGAGATTTGATAAAAGACCGTATTGGCAATTTTGATGAAGAACTTTTTACAAAAACGGAATCTAAAAAAGACGAACTATTATCAAATCAACTTAAAAAATTACAAAATTTGCAAAAAGAAAAAAACAACTTTCCAGAACAACCAAAGCCATCAGCATTGAAAATTGTTAGAGAAAAAATCAAAAAGAAACAATCAACAACCAAGTAGAACAACAGAGTAAATTAACTTCAAACGTGCAGTAACTAACAATCAAACAAGGAATCAACAACAACCAAGAAATACAAATGAAATGGAACATGCATCATTACCAACAGCAAAAATTACATCTCAACCAAATCTAAAAGATGTAAAAAATAACAGACCCATTCAAAACAACTCAACAAATGATCAAGCAAAAACCTTAAGAGCACCAGGCACACAAAGGACAACCTATGCAGATGAAGTAAAAAATGGGGCGAAGAAAATTGCACAGGAGTCCAATATAACCGTAATAAAAACATTACAAAAACTTATGGAAACCCTCAAGGATCTGTTGCAGACAACACAAACAAAAGAAAGAATAGGAGATTTATTAGAATACAAAACAAGAACAAATGGAGGAAAGACAAGAAAAGAAAAAAGGAAATCAAAAGAGGAAAAGAAACTGTGTTAAACCTTTCTAAACGAACTCTAACTGATAGTGATTACATTCTTCTAGGTAAGGGTTTATCTTTTTTTCCAAGAACCAAAGTGCATGATAATATCAATTTAGCAGAAGCATTTTTCAAATACGCTAGATCGTTAAAATTAAAAGAATTTTTCTCACAATCATATACAAACTCACAAGACAATAGTAGTTATCATCTAAAAAATAAGCCCTTTTTCAATAAAAAAAGAATCATCATTTACACCTTATAGTGGTCGAGATATTTATCTCGACTATTATATTGAAGCAACTAAACAAGAAATTTTAAGTAGCAGTTCTAAAAGAAAACATTTTACTAACATATCTAAAGAAGAATTAATTTCTTTGCGAACCTTATCCCAGGACGAAAGTATTACTATTAAAAAGGCAGATAAGTCTAGCACCATAGTAATAATGAATAAAGAAGATTATATTAAAGAAGTAGAAAGACAATTAAATGATGAAGAATATTATACAAAACTTTCATATAATCCTTCTGAAGAATTTTAAGAAAACATAAGCAAATGTATTAATCAAATCGCTATACACAATTGCTCAATACATGATGAACTAGATATCTTCCCGAATAAAATACGCACACCTCAATTTTACATTTTACCAAAAATACATAAAACGATTGATAAGTCACTACCTTTAGGATATCCAGGTAGATCTATTATACCTACTTGTAACTCAGTTACAAATAATATATCCAAATATATTGATCATGTTTTACAACCACTAATGAAATCACTACCTTCATATGTCAAAGATACTTTTGATTTCATTACCAAATTGAAATCTTTACCAAAACTAACTGAAAATTCATTACTAGTTACACTTGATGTGGTTTCACTCTACACGAATATACCACACAATGATGGTATCGAAGCATGCAAATATTATCTTGGATAAAACGAATATACATGTAAACTATCAAAAGAACATGTTTGTAATTTGATAAAACTTGTGCTCGAAAATACCTTTTTTCAATTTGGTAATACAAACTATCTCCAAAAAATGGGAACAGCAATGGGTAGGTCTATGGCACCATCTTATGCATCTTTATCTATGGGACACTTGGAAAATGATTTTCTAAATAAATGTTTCTTGAAACCAGATGTTTGGTTAAGATTTTAAGACGATATCTTTATGATTTGGAGGTATCCATTAGAAGATCTTTATTATTTTATAGACAGTTTAAACAAATTACATCCAACAATAAAGTTTACATTCAATGTGTCTAAAACTAAAATATCATTTTTGGACGTAGACGTCATAAAAATGAAAATAATGACATCACTACCATGGTTCATGTTAAAAACACAAATATTCATCAATATATTGAATATTCATCATACCATCCTAAATCATGTAAAAGCGGGATACCATATAGTCAAGCTAAAAGATATAGAAGAATTATTTCGGATGACACTGTTTTTAAATTATCTTTAATAGAGTTAGGTCAGCATTTTCTAAATAGAAATTATCCTATTGCTATCATTAATGCTGCTTTCCAAAAAGTATCTTCTCTTACACAACTTGAATCTTTACAATGTAAAATCACAAATACAAATAAGGATATCATTCCCTTTATTATTGAATATAACCCAAGTTTACCTAATATAGGTAAGATTATCAATAAATATTGGGATTTGTTAAAATTATCAGGTAAAGAAAATGTTAAATTGCTACACGAAAGAAAGCCCATGCTTGCTTATAAAAGGACAAAAAAAATCTTAAAGATTACCTAATTAATTATAAATTAGAAAAAACATCGTACAAATAAGGATCAGCAACTAAATGTAATAGACCTAGATGTTCGCACTGTTCTCTTATTAATGAAAGTACTTCTTTCAGTAGTAGTAATACAAAATAAACGTTTAATATGCATTGTGATACTAATTATGCAACATCAAACGTTATTTATTTGATCACATGCAAAAAATGTGACGTCCAATATATTGGACAAACTAGTCACCAAATATCTAAACGTATGAACCAACATAGATCAGACATAAACAATCTTTTTCATCTCATGTTGCCGAACATTTTAACAATAGTTCTCATACTTTGCAAGATTTTTCCTTTCAACCTATTGTTATAGCTGAATCTGAAATGGAACGTTTGCTAAACGAAACCTACTGGATTCACCGTCTTAATACAGTATATCCAAAAGGTCTAAATTCCAAAGCACTTTACGACCTTCATTAATGTAATATATATATATATATATATATATATATATATATATATATATATATATATATATATATATATATATATATATATTAAAATATATATTTATATACATTTATTAATTTGCATCATACATATTAAAAGTAAAAATAAAACTGTTTATCGGTATTTATTCATAGATAGATAGATAGATAGATATATAGATATATATATATATATATATATATATATATATATATATATATATATATATATATCAGCAGAGGGAGTGGACAGACCAACTTTTTAGGCCTCAACAGAGCTTCCTTCTCGTTAATATTTAATAGAAAGGTCTATTTTACAAACTGAGGCTTCCTAGTAAATATATAATAAAAAGGTCGATTTCGTTCATTGTAGGGGTCCAATGGCCAAAAAAGACGCCATTGTCGTTAGAGTCCACCCCAACTGATGCTATGGGTTAATAATTATTTTTACGATGAAATTCACTACGATTTCACAAACAGACTAATTTGTAAAACCTCACCTTGTAAATCAATTAGATTATTAGACTGGTCGGTGAGTCTGAAATTAATTCTTGTTAGAGAATTATTATGACATCGCATATAGACTAGATTAGTTGGATCCTCAATTATTAGAAATCCTGGAGGAGCTGTTGGTGCACATGAATATAGAATATATCCCTGCTGAGCTTGATTTGATCGCTCGAGATTTATTTGATAGCTTTCTTCGATAACATCACATACTAAATTTAATGCTATCACCGAGGATATATTGAAACATGTCCCAAAGTCCTTGGAATGCTCCTGTAGTAACAGGAAACAAGCCAGATGGATCTGTTAGGTTTTGCTGCGATTTTAGATGCTTGAATGATATGACAGTAAAGGATTCACAACCTTTTCTGCGCATTGATGATAGTCTTGATGCACTTTCTGGTTCTAAATGGTGGTCTTGTCTTGACATGAAATCAGGCTATTGGCAATGTGAAATTAAGGCAGAAGACAGACCAATAACTGCTTTTTCAATACCTGGTGGTGAACAGTGGATGAGGAAATGAATGGCATTTGGTCTTTGTAATGCACCCGCCACATTCATCAGATTGACTCAAGTTGTATTTTCTGGTCTAATATGGAAAACTTTTATCTTGTATTTGGACGATCTGATTTGTTTTTCGAAAACATTTGAGGGTCAACTTGAAAATCTTACCATTATCTTTGAGAGATTGCGACAAGCAAATTAAAAACTTAATCCAAAGAAGTGTTATCTTTTGCAGAAGCAAGTTTCTTTCTTAGGACACTTGATAACTGAATCAGGTGTTGGGACCTTGCCTGAAAAGATCAAAACGATTAATGAATGGCCTGTGTCGAGAAATGCCAAACAAACCAAACGCTATGTTTCGCTGTGTTCATATTATAGATCTTATGTTCACAGATTTGCATATATTGCTAAACCTCTCCATCAAATGGCAGAAAAGAATGTAAAGTTCAAGTGGATTGCTGAATGTCAAAGGTCATTTGATACTTTGAAACAAGCTTTAACAAAAGTTCCGATACTTGCATTCCCAACTGAAAATGACCCATTCAGCCTTGATTGTGATGCTTTAAATATTGGACAGGGTGCTGTCCTATCACAAGTCCAAGATGGAAGGGAGAAGATTATGCGTTACTTTAGCAAATGCTTTTCAAAGCCTAAGAGACAATACTGTGTAACTCACAGAGAGTTTTTGGCTATCGTAAATGCCATTAAACACTTTCACAATTATTTGTATGGTCGTAGGGTCACAGTGAGAACAAACCATGGTAGTTTGAGATGGCTTATGGATTTTAAATTAGTGGAAAGACAATTGGCCAGATGGTTAACATTTCTGTCAGCGTATGACTATGTAATGGAATACAGGCGAGGAAAGATCCATAAAAATGCTGATGCATTATCAAAAAGACCATGTCATGACATCCTCTGTAAATATTGTAATAGATTGGAAGAACGTTGCAATGAAACGCTGAAAATTGACCAGAGCAATGAGACCTGCAAAGTTGAAATTATTCCTATTCTATCCTGTAACGTATGCAGAAATAAAATAATTGACAATTTTGATAGTGTCGGTTGTAAGGAGGAATTACACGTTGGTATTAATATGGTTGGTTAAAGTGTCATAAATTAAATGTGTACAAAGAAAGTGTCATAAATTAAATGTGTACAAAGAATTTACACTATGGTATGATACTGTTTATGTTCTTAATTTCCAAGTAGCATCAGAAACCATGGCAACAATTGTTGTCCTCTTCTACTGCTTCATCTCAATCTTAGTAGAATACCATTGCCAAAACATGAATGTGAAAAGAATGATTCTAAAAATCTAACAAATCATGTACCTCAGCAACGGAATAGTACAGACAAGTCAGTATATAGCACTGATGAATTGAGTGAATGTGAAAACACATACTGTAATATCTTTAAAGAGATTAGTACTGAATTAGACAAGACTAATAATAGAAATATAGAGAATAAATGTGCACCTGATTTATCATATGCTAAAGCTGAAGTAGTAACATAAATGGGTATTTGAAGTCTCACGTAAATGATGCTGAAAATCCTAAAAACACAGATATTCATCAAGAGAACTTACACATACAAAATTTGGAACTCAATGTTCTAGCAAAGTTACAATTACAAGATCCAATTTTAAAAACTATACATGACTGGTTGAAAAATAAGAATAAGCCTGATTGGGCTGATGTCGCTAAATATGGCCAAGAGATTAAGTACTTTTGTTACAGGTGGGAATCTCTGTGTCTAGAGAATAATGTTGTATACAGAAAATGGGAAAGTCATGATGGAACAGAATTCACATTTCACAATATAATATCAAAATGTTTGAAAGCATTTGTTTTGACCCAACTACATCATACTGTTAGCAGTGCACATCTTGGTATCACCAAAACTATACATAAAATAAGACACAGATAAGGCTGGTATACCTTAAGAAAAAATGTAGAGAATTGGTGCAAGAATTGCACAATTTGTGGTTCGAGAAAGATAGCAAAGGCTCCCTTTAGACAATACCATGTGGGATTACCCATGGAAAGAATAGCAACTGATTTTATGGGACCTATACCAAAATCAAAACAGGGTAAAAATTATCTAATGGTAGTTGCAGATTACTTTACAAAATGGACTGAAGCCATTCCATTACCAAATATCAAAGCACAGACTGTAGCAAAAGACTTGATTGAAAATTACATAACGATTTTGAGTACCATTAATCATACACACAGATCAGGGATCTAATTTTAAAACTAATTTATTTCCAGAAATGTGTCAGGTTCTGGGTATTAAGAAAACCAAAACAACTACTGTACGACCCCAATCAGATGGTATGGTTGAAATTGTAAATTAATGAATATGCTTTCCGCTTATGTGTTAGATCATCAAAGAGACTGGGATTAATAATGATTGGTAATGATGGCCTGCAGGTCTTCAGTTTATGAAAGTACTGGAACAAGCCCTGCTTTATGACATTTGGAAGGGAGATAACTATACCCATAGACATCATTTTTGTTGATTCTGAGAAACAGCCATCTGAAAGTCAGAAATATAAAATTGATTATGCAAATGACCTAAAAGAGAGACTGAATGAAATGCATGATCTTTCCATAATGAAAATACAACTTTCTGGTGGAAATATGAAAAGGAATTAAGATCTGAGAGTCAATCTCCATAACTACACTCTAGGTGATAAAGTATGGTATTTTGACCTCAAAAGAATAAAAAACTTGAACTCAAAATTACAAAGGCCCTGGAAAGGTCCATTTGAAATTATTTCTAAACTTAATGTGCTTTACAGAATATAAGAAGGCCCAAGGCATAAGCCAAAAATTGTACATCATGACAAACTAAAATCATTTCATGAAGAAGTTATTTCCCTTTGTTTGAATATTATTAATCACAGACAATAAAGTGCTTTCAGATGTAAACCTTTTCAGAATTTACACATATATCTAATTCTGCTTCTCCTAGTATAAGAAAATTATGTCTTTGGTTGCTGAACTAAATTTACTGAACTAGAATTGTTTTGAAATTGAATGAATGTAAATTTAATAGTTTCAAGATTTGTGTCAATAGGAATAAAAAAAAGAAATGGTATATATGTCTTATAAAATTGCATAACTGTATTGAATTATATATGTGTGTTTATTTATTGGTATCAAATATTTAACTAATCTGGTCTTATTTTTATGAATTGAAGAGTGGTGACTGAATTTGTGGAATTTTTGAGGGCATCAGATTTTTTAACTGAAACAAGTGTGTTAGTCATTTGATTGAACAATATTCCAACAACAACAACAACATTCTGGTATTCGCTTTAAGTGCACCTTATGCAAAAAGTTATTAATTAGGAATGACAATCCGCACATATGCAAAGCAAAGAAAGAAGACTTTGATAGATTCTCCCAAGTATCTGCAAGACAAGGCCATGATGCGGAGAAAGAGTTAAATGACTTTATCGCTACAGTGGTTAAAAGAAAAGAAAGAGAACAGGTAATAATTAATGAGAAAGGTTAAAAGGTCATGAGTGTTTTGAAAGGTAAGCATGTGAATAATGTTGAAAAGAGGAGAGTTAGAAATGAGAGATTAGAAGTTAAAAGGGACCTAGGCATGAAGACCGACAGTATAGCATTGAAACAGACAGTGAGTAGAAAGAAAGCAAGCAATAATGATATAAGAAGTAGAGGGATGGAGATACAAGGTAGATTAAAGGAACTACAACAATTGCAGAATAGTAAGATTATGCTAAATGTCGGAAGTTGTAAAATGGAAATCAGTCGAATCACTTTGTCTAAAGATCCTGAGTCATTCTTTACAAGGGCAATAGCGTATGGTCACTCTAGTAGACATTGTTGTTCATCTAACAATGTTATTTTTATCCACAGAGACAGAGACCAAACTCATAGGTGATTTATATTAAATTACCTCCGTTACAATGGCTCTATGCCAGAGGCCTTAATCTCTAGAGACTGGCAAAATGTAACTGAAATTTTACATGAGGCCGAATATTATAATTTGAAAGGCCTGTCCGCACTACTCTGGAAAAGGCTAAATATGTTGAGTGGGGAGAAGTTTAAAAACAATAATGTCAGAAAGACATGTAATGAATAGAAATTTGATTGAAATAAATATAATGATAATGAAAGTTGAGATTTGATAAGACTGTCTGGAATTGAAAATTATTTAAAATTTATGAATGATTGGACTTGTGTTGGGAAACTGAAAATCAATTATGTGGACACTGGACCCAAATATCACATAGACTGTTGGACCTAAATATGAATACTGACTATCCTTCAAATGCAAAGATAAAAGGAATACATCAGAAAATGTAGAAAACTGAATGCACAATCAAGATGTACAGCCAATAATTTGCAAATGAATTTTACTTTTAATTATTTTATGAAGACATATATTTAATGTACAAGAGGATTACATATATATATATATATATATATATATATATATATATATATATATATATATATATATATATATATATATATATATATATAATTTAATGTTCAACATATATCTATTTAAATACATTTATATATAATATTTTTAATTAAAAAATGATTTATTGAAATTTGTTTGAACATAAGATGACTTTAACATATGAATTAATATTATGCTGGATTACCATGTCAATATATTTTTGGGTTGAAAGTTTTCATGTCAAAAATACAAAATGAAATTCGGGATTCATTTGTTAGATATCATTATCACTATGAATTATTTAAATGATGAATAAATGCCATGTTAGTTCTCTTATGAAAGGAATCGGGTGGATTCGTATCGCACTGTGGCTGACCTTGGTCAGTCACTGCAGAACCACTACAGATGATAGGAAAAGTATATATTACTAGAAATGGTTCTGTGTAATTTGTTTAATTGTATGATACATTTTCAAATTAATTCCAACAGTTATATATAAATATAAGGTTGTTTTATCTCTCAATGAAATATGTACAAGACAAGTTTTCAAATCTGTATTGCATTCGTAAACACATGGATTATATTCATTATGTAAACAAAATTGCGAGACTGCAGCTGCACTGGAAAATAAAGTAATTTTTAGAATTTAGATATCGTATATAATACTTTTCTCACCAACTGGGGACCAATTCGTAATGATTGGGGGTAATGCTATACCAGTCTCACAATTTTATCTTATCCATACGTTTAGGATGATTATTTAAAATGTTGCCGTACATGTACCTTGTTTCCAATTATTGCGTTTCCTTGAGACGGTCCCTCGTTTAAAGCACATGCCGGCTTTGAATGAGATCGACCGGCACTCATTGCATCCATTCTGATGATTATTTCAACTCATCACTACGTTTCGAGTAACTGTTAGAAACTTGTGTATTACTAGATGATGATAATTTATGTTGTCTTATTTGTTTACAGTGTATTTTAATCAAAAAGTGCCTCCCGGAACGTGCTTCGCTGAGCGTGAGGTGAAGTAGTCTGGTCCCCTGCTTAGTATGCTCCCATGCGTTGCACTCCGCTAGTGCAACGCATGGAGCATATTAAGCAGGGAACCAGACTAGAGGTGATGGTGTTCCCGTTTCTAACCCGAATCGGAAAATCTCGAATGTCTCCGTTGTTTGTTTGTGTAAACATTAGAGGTTCTCCAAGGGTATAGAGAGTATAAATATGACTCCCATCGTCTGAAGGTTTGTTTTTTATTATATAGTTTATGTAATTAGGGTTAGCACCAGTCTCCAATAGGATTAATCTTTGATGTTATAAAAACATTAAGTAACTTTATTTTATAAAATCTTTATTTTATACAGTCAAGTTCATTAAACATTGATGCTGAAATTGATGTCTTTTTAAGGATAGATACAAAATTGTGTATTAAACAGACAAGAATGTTTGAAATATGAAATGTATAGTCATAAAGTAAAATTATTATTGTGTATTTCAATGTACTTGTGATTTGTGAATATTCGAGATATAAAATAAGAGAGAGAACACAATAAAAAGTTAAAAATAATTTATTTTGTATTTACTTGTCATAGATATTACACAGTTCTTCATTCTCCTCTATAATTTCTTCTGTTGTTCTAGTCTTTTATTGTACATAAATATCAATATAAATACCATAATAAAATTGCTACATTCATTTCACCTCAAGCCAGAACCAGGCGAACCCAGAATAGGTTATGACTGACAGAACCTTATCAAACGGTCGTAACAATATTTTCTATTATTATACCTAAATACTATTTTACAAATATACATATTTTCTACCATTATACATAAAGACTATATTACAAATATACTTATTTTCTACTCTTTCACATAAAGCGTAATATACAAATATACTTATTTTCTACTATAATTTTTAAAGCCTATTCTATAAATATACTTATTTTCTACTATTATACCTAAAGACTATTATACAAATATACTTATTTTCTACTATAATTTTTAAAGCCTATTCTATAAATATACTTATTTTCTACTATTATACCTAAAGACTATTATACAAATATACATATTTTCTACTCTTATACCTAAAGACTATTATACAAATATACTTTTTTTCTACTGTTTCATACAAAGACTATTATACAATTATAATTATTTTCTATTCTACCTAAAGACTATTATACAAATATACATATTTTCTACTATTATACCTAAAGACTATCATACAAATAAACATATTTTCAACTATTATACCTAAAGATTATTATTTTAAAAAAAACTATTTTATACTATAATATTTAAAGCCTATTATAAAAATATACTTATTTTCTACTCTTATACGTAAAGACTATATTACAAATATACATATTTTCTACTCTTATAACTAAAGACTATTATACAAATATACATATTTTCTACTCTTATACCTAAAGTCTATTATACAAATATGCTTATTTTCTACTCTTATACCTAAAGACTATTATATAAATATACTAATTTTCTACTCTTATACCTAAAGACTATTATACAAATATACATATTTTCTACTCTTATACCTAAAGACTATTATATAAATATACTAATTTTCAACTCTTATACCTAAAGACTATTATACAAATATACATATTTTCTACTCTTATACCTAAAGACTATTATACAAATATACTAATTTTCTACTCTTATACCTAAAGACTATTATACAAATATACTTTTTTCTACTCTTATACCTAAAGACTATTATACAAATATACTTATTTTCTACTCTTATACCTAAAGACTATATTACAAATTTTTTTCTACTATTATATTTAAATCCTATTATACAAATATACATATTTCTATTAAACCTTGTTATATTATACAAATAAACATAATGTCTATTATACAAATACACTTACAGGTATAATCTATGATACAAATTTAACTATACAAATGAATAAGGGAGATAATATTAGGCAAGATAATCTGGAGTGGAGCCATTAAGACAGTATGGTTTCATTATATACATCTTGCTGGCAACTCCAGTACATGCACTTCTTTCAAAAAGTATTGATTATCACATTGCACTAAACTCACACTGATCACACACTGGCAGCTCCAGCACTTGCACTAAACAGCGGAGAGAGGGTCCTGATGATTTGACAACCATATTAATCTGTGAAAGGATGCATTCTGGGAAGTCACTCCAGCCTCATTTCAGAGAAATGACACAACACTGAAAGCAGCAGGTAACAGTTATAGCTTGAACTTGATTGGCATAGAGAATAGGCATGAGGGGAGAGTTTATCTCATTTCAATGGACATCTCCTATCAGCCACTATATCACAACATATCAATGAGTGATTGGAGAATAGAAGCTATACTAAACAAGTGGAATGAAATCACTACAACTGAGACAAGACAGTTATTAACAGTAAAAAGAAACCAACCCTAAGATTAGGAAGTAGGATTGTCTTGAACATGTTAAGTAGACAGTCTGAAGACCTTCAACTGATTAATGACACACATAAACCTTACGTGATCACGTTGAGTTAAAACTTCTTCATAATGATATTGCAAATATTCAAGAAACATGCCTCACATTGACTGGATCACTTATGTAGAAACACTACATATTTTTCTAGCAAAAAAAGCACAGATGAATCAGAGAATAGGATTCGCAGTGACAAACACTCTTGGGGATGTTAAGCCTACATACAAGCGGTTCAGACAGAATTCTGGTATTGTACTCATTACCATTTGAGTGTCTAATGAACATTATAAGTATTCATGACACAACATGTCACTTGTCCACAAGTTCTATTATTAACTTGAAGCCACCATCAACAAAATCCCTAAACATGAACACCTGTGACTATGAGACATCCCCACTTGTCACAAATATAATGTGGAAGTAGAGCAAAAAATGAGGAGAAGGAGGAAACGATCATATTTCAATATTTACATAACACTTTAATATCCATCTCTCTATCTTCCGGTTTCATTCTGTAAGATACCTACTGAAATTAATTGATTTGAACAAATGTTGCCTCATGTTGTATAAGCATTATGCTGTACATTGTTTCTCAACTTAATTGGTTCTTTATCTGTGTATAAATATCATTATGTACTGATCTGACAGCTCACTCATACTGTGTTTTGGATAAATCTGCTCCGAAATAAGATGCTTCACTAACACATGCTCTGCAAAATTTAACTTGCTTGAATTAGCACCCTACTGTATTAGGACAAGCCCATCAATGCCAGTCTACTTTTTCAAACATGGGTATTTTGATCTAATAAGTACATTATTCATTTTGATTTCATTTTTAGATTATCATTTATAAGATTTATCTTAACCATTATGCCAGGGCCATATGGTTATGTTGCACACTATCCTGCCGGGCTAGATTGTGGTGAGAAATAAATGAAACATGCAGTTTACATTTAAATAGTCTGTTTTTAATTTGGTTTGTTTGTCTGCCTTTTCTACATTTGATTTAAAAACCAAATAAATTGAGGGTTGACTTGCATACAATCTATTTTTGTCCATTCAGCATTAAACTGAATTCATATTTAATGCCATTTTTAGATTCAAAATCATTCACTAGTATCTCCATAAAGACATTCTTAGCTCCTATAAGCTGTTACATTTCCTAATTTTAAAACTAAACTTTCTTCATTATTATGATTAGCTACTATGTGCCTAACAAACGTGTCATCTAAAGTTAAAAAATGAAAGAATGTGACCATTTTGGGTCTGCTTTATTGCCTATATTATAAAAATACAGCTGTAAAACTTTCTTGATGCAAGGATCAACTTACCGCACATTGCTTGTTCCAGACCCCAATATGTCACTCAATTTAGTTTAACAACCATTCATGTCAAAGTGAAGAAACCAGAAATGTAAACATAAATTACATGTTGCAACAAGTTCTACAATATTTATACCATTTGTATATTTATACCATATCGTATATATGATATTTATACCATTCGTATAAGCACTGAAAGGGTGAATGCCTCAATAAAGGTATATCCTGTGCAGAAAACATTTTCATATGCAGGCATGAAATTAATTTGTGAGAGTTCTCACGTATCACTGTTTTCAAAGTGCATGAATTTGTACTAATTTTGCATGAGTCACATGTTCATGCACCCTGCGAGCATCACTGCACCCATAACCGTTATGAGATTTTAATGCGACATTATAAGCTCTTCGTGACTCACTGTCCACATCGAATCATGGCACATTGAAGATGATCAGATATCAGTATACACTACTTGAACTGTATTTCTACCAAGACCTCTCTGCATCGAATCACAAATGTGTACTTACAGACAAAGCAACAACACAATGTACCCTTTGAGATATTCACATCACAGGAACCAACTTGATCATTACCAGGTACACCAGCATCAGTAGCATCTTCATCTTTTACAACTACCATAGCACTGACTACAGCATGGTATGCAATAAAGTCACACTTCAAAGACATTGCACTGTTTGAAACATAAAGTAATCACCGTATTAATGTCATCACCAAAGCTGAGGAATGTAAAAATGTCACAAATGTTCACTGATAATCTGAAACAGGCTTTCTGCTCCAGTAGCCCCAACATGAGTGTCCATAAAAAACAAGAGCTACTGAAGAATGTTATATATAGCATAACCCTATCACTGGTTGGCCAAAGGCTAAAGTAGACCAATGATTTATTGGAAGCAAGCTGAATTTGAAATAATACCAGTCACTGAGGCCAAATTATTACCTTTATCAACTACATGTGTGCCCTAAACCAAAAAACTTTACAAGCAATCAAAGCTGTCAGAAGCAATGTTCAACACACTGCAAGATGCTGTGACAATAACTAATGACTGCAACAATAACAGAACATCCAGATACAAGAAACATCAAATGTAAGTACGATGGATAAAAAAAGCAATAGGACATATTTATTCATGACAGCCCCTTGTAAAATCAATTACAGTAATGACCATAAATTATCACGACAAGCAAATGGAGTGTTGAGTAGAGCATTACTCCAAGCGGTACTTCCAGGAAAATATACAGCCCACAATGCCAGCAAGAGCTTACCTACCTTTGCCAAAGTCGATGATGAACACTGTTGATGAATTCTGCGAGACCATTGATGGCATAGACTCTAGAGAATGTAAAAGTCTCCTGGAAAATATGGCACACCAGAAGCCTTAACGTGTGAGAAATCTATCCGATTCGAATACCTCCACAAGTGTCCTTGTCTATGCTGGAAAGAGGGTGAAGAACCCAAAATATTTGAATGACACTAACATTATATCTCTCTGCAAAGAACAAGATCAATAATAGTGATTGAAATAACCCAACTAAGCAGTAAAATCTTTCAACCTTCTTAGCATAAACATACTGTCTATGATGCTAGAACAGATTGGATGTCCTAATGCCCCTCAGCACGATCCAGTCAGTCCATAAAAAACAAAATATTGAGAGGCTTTTAAAAGATGTGGTGAATTCAATCAAGGATGCATTCGTGCCCCTACCTTGTTCTAAATATTCTTTTCTTTACTGCTTAAACATGCTTTTTGCTCATCAACCAGTGGAATAAACTTTCACACAAGGGCAGAAGATAATCTCCATCCTCACACATCTCCAATGCAAAACCAAGGCCCACAAAGTTTTCATATATGACGGATCAAATTCGTACAACTATGAACTTCGGGATCTCAGGAATTTAAATACATTGCATCTAACATGACTATCAACCCAAACTTTCTAGCATAGTGCAACATATGTATTGGAAAGGTCACTTCAGCAATGTATGCAAGTAAGCAAAAATAGCTGTTAAACAGCAAAAGGCCGCAAGGTTGATCACACTTGTGTTTCACTAAAGTGCGCAAGATAAACCCTAAGGAATTTTGGACACTGATGTAGACAGCTAGTAAGCACATAAACAGGGCTGAAGTTGCTAAAAGTATGAGAGCGACAACGCTGGAATTGGCAGCTAAAACAATCCAGTGGAAAGAACATGTTGAAATTATATGTATCGTAAGAGTGGAAAAGACACCAACTTTAAGTGGGACAGTGCATTGCTTTGTCAAATATCCGACTGACTACCTCGGTGCACAAATCCATACTCTTCTGAAACTGAATGATGCCAATATGATTATTCAAAACAACTAAGTAGTTTATACAAAATGTGACAACACTAATACCAAACATATATGGGTATTCTGGTTTGGGAAAAAAAGAATTCTTACATTCATTTATGCGTCTCTGAAAATACTAATCGAAACATATTTATATTATGGAATTACTTTCACTACCACCAGAATACAACTTTCCCATAGGCAAACAAACTCTATTTGTATAGAAAAGGGAAACCAACATTTACAAATTACCTCCCCTTACCCCGCTAGATATCAGCAGTTTTAACTTGCGCATTATCTGAGACAGGATAATCACACTGTCTGATCAATAATGCCAATATGATTTGTAAGTATTGTTAGAGAAACAGAATTTACTAGAAAATTTTGTTGATCCAATTACCCTACCATTAATGTTGGGAAAATATGTAAATTAGTTGAGCAGAAAAGAGCCAACTAAATGAACAAGATGAAAGAACATGTGGAAACCAAAGACACCAGAATCAAGGTCAATATTCATCTTAGATTTCAACTAAGGAGTGAGTCTCTTCATTCTAGAAACATGTTGTCACCTGACATACTACTTCAGAGCACAGCACAGCTACTTACTATTCTGGAACTGTGGGGTACTGATATGATTATACGAATACAAACCTAAAGTCTATTATTTATGTCTACCAAAATTAATACCAAAATAAAAAATTATTGTGAAAACAGACATTGCATAACAAATTATATTTCCCCCAGAATACACATCGTATTAATGTTAGGGAATTACTTTTACTACCTTAAAAATAAAGCTCTCCCATAGACTTGAAGTATCTCTGTCAATTCGCAGTAAAAGCAAACGGAAATAACTCTTACAGATTATCTCCCTTTCTATTATTTCAAGTACTGTCTCAGACAGGATGTTTATATTGGAGCATGTTTGTGTGATTTTGATTTGCAATGTTTCTTTAAAAAATATTTCAGTCATATCACTATGGTGTCTGCAGTGCAGACGTTTATGGTGATGTCTAGCACTGGGGACATCATGATGTAGACATAATGTATGGTGTCTCACTCAGTGAGATTATCCTGACACCAGGCTGACCAGTCCAAATACTAACCTCCTAATGCTGAGCATCTAGTGCTAGTACCACATTTATACGTCTTTGGTATGACTTGATTCAGAAGTGGTGTGGTCTGATAACTGTCTTGGCAGCCATCAAGGGAAATAGTAGATTCAGTTCCGCGTAGTGTGACACTAAGTCATGCAGATAGGTAGAGGGGAAAAGGGGACTGGGCAAAACAACTGATTGCACTATCAATATCTATTTAATGAGACAATGAGTTTAAAAATATGACTCCATAGAAATAACTTTGTTATTTTGTGAGTCAAGATGCTCATTATATGTACCTATTTCTTTGAGAAATCTGAGATGTTGAGAGCATTCTAATTGGGCAAATTCCTTCGGATGACTCATTGTACTTAAAAATTGGATCACTATCAAGTTGATGCGGTCAGATTGTTGGCCATTAGTTCGATGGGTTTGTTAACATTTGGAATGAAAAATAAATCATCATTCATCACCCATATCAAGTCTGGGTGGAAATTTGAATTTACAGCCAACTTCAACATATTTACTTGTCAACATACCTCTATGATATTAATCACCCTCAATACTAGATTCCAATCAAGTTTCAAAATATGAATGTATATTTCCATTAGATGTCTTCAATCAGAAATAGTCAAACAATAAAGAAGACAGTTACTGATAAAATTACAAAGATAGAAAGAAATGATAATTATATATATATATATATATATATATATATATATATATATATATATATATATATATATATATATATATATATATATATATATATGGCATCATGCTGTCAGGCTTCCATCTATAAGTTTCAAGCAAAATGTTTAACGAATTCGACTGATTGATAAAAATAAAATTAATGCAATGATTACCATTTGAAAACAGGCAATTGTCACCAGAATATTCTGTTCACAATAATGTTAATTTTGAACACAAAGAATCCCAACTCCATGATTTCATGACTAGTGATATGTCTGCTTATTATGTGCACAGCTTTAGAAAGATGTAATGTTTATCCATCAGGTTATAGAAATGAAATACATTACTTTCAACTGTTTCTGTCAGCATTTCAGTTGAGTAAAGGTCAGGTGTAAAGCTAGTTTTACAAACTTCAATGTAGCAATGCCAATTAATGAAGATAAAGCAAACTAAATAAATCTTGTTTAAAAAACATTGTAAAGTTCAACATTTTATAAAAAATATTTTATTATTGGGAGAGAAAAAAAAATGGATAGAATGTAAAGTGTCTACATTTTGTTTATGGGAAAGAATTACTAAATAGTTTAGAAACATATTATATGCCTTGGAATTTCACGAAAATGCCATTCCAAAAGCAACTTGACATGATGGTTAGCAGACAAAATTGTATTTGTGAGACAAATTCTTGCAAAACTGGAAATTTGGATAAGATACAGAATTTTGTATGGTATACATTTTTTTATGGGACAACATTTTGTATCCTTAATATAATGAATGGGTGGGACAACTTCTTACGAAGTTGGATTAAGATACAGAATTGCATACTTCAGCACTTTATTCAATTTATTCAGCACTTTATTTATACTGAAATAATGTATCGTTTATGCAGAATTAAACAACGATCAGAATTGGCAACATGGTGTGTGTATATATATATATATATATATATTTGTGAATATGCAAACCTTTGAACAAGAGGAGCTGAACTGCATTACCACTTAGCTTTAAAACAAATAACCCATGTGTATGTGTGTAATTATGATTTTGAATGTTCCTTTAACAATTATTCAGTCCTATTGTTATTTGCAGTGTAGCAGTTTATAGTGATGTCTAGCACTGGACCATCATGCCGCAGACATGTAGTATGATGGCCCACCCGGTCACATTATCCTGACACCAGGCTGACTTAATGTACTAACCTAAAGTGCTCACCTTCACGGTTCACTGCCATCTCACCTCTGTGTGGGTTTAAGTATTGGGTTCAGCCAATGTGGATATGTGAGAAAGCTTTCCACAAGCTTCTCGTGGTTTGGTTGTTGTTACAAGGTCTTTTGGGTTCATCTCCACTATTTATTCTGGTCACCGTTAATAGCCTATATTGTGCTAAAAAATATCGTTAAACCCTACAACAACAACAACTTACTGCATCAACGAAAGACTATTGCCTCGCTAAGAGGCCTGTTGATTGTTGGCATAGAGAGAGCTAACTAGGAGGGTATGGGGAAGTAATGGGTAGTAATTTATTCCCTTTGTGTATACAAATGCATTGAAAGAGACAAAAATCAAGTTTATGGGAGAGATAAATTCTTGAGGTACCAGAAGTAATTCCCCATCATCAATGTAAATTGATGGAGAAAACTAGCAAATGTAATCAAATAAACTTACTTAGGCATGTTTGAAACAAAATGATTTATACTTTAGACAGAGATAATCTTTTTGGTTTTTATTTGGTTTAGTTTCCCCCCCCCTCCCTTCTAATTAGCAACAAATAAACTGGCGGTTAGTGTTAGGACTGGTAAGCCTAGTGTCAGGGTAATGTGACTGGGTGGGTGTCACAGACATATGGCATCATTTCCAACCCTTACATTTTATCCAAACACCAGGCTGACCAACCTTAGTACTAACCTCTTCATGCTGAGCGCAAGTGAGGCAGCATTTTGTACCATTCTTAAAAGTCTTTGGAATGACTATGCTTGTGACCTTTAACTTCTAAGGCTGACACTAACAATATGGCCACCAGACCGGTATATTTAGACTTGTAATTGTAGTGCATATTGTATCTGTATAAAGATACATATATTTACACTTATGATTGCAGTTACTGTACACTGTATATTGTATCAATGAAATGGTACATGTATGCAACATTTCCCACTTGGAGTTTATTTTTCTCTTTAGTAGAAGGAAAGGAACCCTTTAATTTGAAGTCTAAATAAATGTACTGATACAAAATACAGTGGAACTACAATAGCAAATCTAGCAATCTTAATCTTTCTTAGCTAAAAATGTTTTAAAAAAATCAATCAAAATATTTGCAAATTTCTAAAACATATTTTTCCAAACATGACAAGAATTATAGACGTGATCTGTGCGTAAAAATTATGTGAAGGCTATAGGTCCTATTGCTAATATTTTCCAGAAAGTCAGAAATATCAAAGATCGCTTTCTTATGTTTGAGTTAATATCTTCTGTATTGGCACCATTTTGCTTGGACCAACAAGATATAATAATTTTTTCTTTTTTAAAACTCCCATGTTACAATGACTGTATATTATGTTTATCAAGATAACATAACAACCATTTTCTCTGAAAACCCCATGCTGCCAGACTAATATATATACATATATATATATATATATATATATATATATATATATATATATATATATATATATATATATATATATATATAGTGATGGGAATCGGTCAGAAATTCATTATCGATAATCGGTTTCCCTTAACCAACTGATCATCGATTATAATCGGTTAATAAGAGCACAATTTAATTATTGTTAAACAGTTATATCTTTGATCAAGAGTTCAATATATTTATAACTGTACAGGAGTAATCTCTGTTAATAACATGTATAGTTTAACCTGACAATAATATTACATTGTGTCTTACTTTTGTTCTACAGCTTTGTTAAATTAATGCAACTTGTTATGGCTGATCAATCATATGTCTTTGAAATACTGCTACAATCCCCCAAAATTATTTTGTTCACATATGATGTGTTCTTAATTTAAAGTATAGAATGACAGGTTTTTATTGTTTGTCATTGTTTATAAATACTACAAAAGATGCTGCAATTTAACTTAAACAAATCAACGATTTAACAACTTGACCATGTAATAATGACTATATGTTCCTAATTATGAATCATAAGGTTTCATATTTGCAGTTGTGAATGGAATTAGAAAATTTCAGGTCAACTTTAGTGGCTGTGAGTTTTACTAACCTTTATGCTTTGCCTACACCTAAAAAGTAGTCTCCCTTTACACACAATCGATTATGGACTTCACAGTCGATTATCTTATCAACCAACTGATTATCGATTATTATCAATAATCGGAACAACACTATATATATATATATATATATATATATATATATATATATATATATATATATATATGAACCAACACACAACAATATACCATAATAAGTATTTCCTTAATACTTTAGAAACAAAGGTTAAATAAAGTTAAAGTACTACCATTATACAAATTAAGAAACAGCAACTATCTCCATAGTCAACATTGTAAGTGTGCAATATTTCAACTTGTACATCCAATTGACAACCATATCAATAGTCAATGATATTAGCTATTTTGTGTTTCTGCTTACACATCCAAATGACAACTATATCCATATTTGATACTGTAACTATTTATGTTTCTGTATCTACATACAAATAACAACTATATCCAAAGTTGACACTCACTATTTCTGTTTCTGTATCCACATACAAATAACAACCATATCCATAGTTTACACTGTAACTATTTCTGTTTCAGTTTACACATACAAATACAGATACAAATGACAACTATTTCCATAGTTTAACACTATCTGTTTTTGTGTTTCTGCTTTCACATACAAATGACAATTTAAATTATTCCATTGCCATAACTGACACTGTTTTTTGTTTCTTCTCACAATCCAAATGACAAATATTTCCTGAGTCAAGACAATACAAGTTTTGTATTCCTTTCTACAAATCTAAATGACGACTAACTCCACAGGCAACATTATAATTGATTTGTGTTCCTTTTCACAACTCTAAATGACCATAAGTTCAAACTGTAACTGTTTCATGTTTCTGCTTACACTTCCAAATGACAACTCATATAACTACATAATGTTTTTCTCAATTCTAGATGCTGGGTCTGAATTATGGACACATCCAGTAAAAACTCTTTGAAAGGGATTGAACATTATGCTGAGTCCTAATTATGGCAACATATAGAGGTGTCACTTGGCATGATGCCAGGTACAAATTATAGCCACATGCAGTAGTGACATTAGGCATGATAACATGTATTCCGAGGACATCTCAACTGGTACACTGGATTCAGCCAGCCAATATTCTACCACAAGCATAGTAACTTCTGACATGACAAATCTGAAGTAAAACAAGCATATAATTTTAATATAGTTTTTTTGTGACAATTTACAAGGACTGCAAAAATTTAGTAGCATAAAGGAAGCAAGTATATTAATATCACCAAAGCACAAGAATCTGGATTAGTTTATGTTTATATCTAGTTATAGATGATTATGTCAATAAAATATTTATGCTGTCTATAAATGAGAAATCTCAAAATAAGCATGCATTTTTGTGTTTATCTTTGTGTGTGTGTGTGGTCCATCACCACAATATTGACCTAGATTCAAAAAACATTTGAACAGCACAAAAGCTAGAGTAACATAAACCCATCCAAAAACTTATGTATGAATAAAAACAATGAAAAATATACAAGGTAAAGATGTTAAAATTATAAAAATGGTATATCAAGTAAACTATGAAGTGTAAGCATGTAAAATCCTTAACACATCAAGTACACATTTCCAATATTAATCATATTCCTTCACGTATTTTAAAAGTGTCTCTGTAAAGTGGAAGAGGTTCACCCTTTAGGAGGAATATGTGAGTCAGATATGTATGCCCAATATGCAATTAAAACAATATCACAATGCCATTAAGTTTTTATAGATCATCTACATTAGATGTGGGAGGTAATAGTTTCGAACCCAGGCCAATTCATACCAAAGACTTATACAACTGGTACTATCAATAATCTTGCTTGGTGATCAGAATTAAGAGTTTAGTGCTAGGACAGATCATCTTGGTGTCAGGATAATGTGACTGGGTGAGGCATGATGCTACATGTATGCTGCATAATGCCTCAGAGCTAGTTATCACTATAAACTGCCAATCTGAAGAAATTATAATGATGTCTGAAATATTCTTAAAGCTATGGTAGAAGTCCAAATCAGACCCCAAAATTAAAACAGCTGGAAAAGATGGTTACTATAGGATGTCATTAAATACAATTACATCATATTTCGTCTGTTTTATACTTACGTGTATCTCTTCACTTTGCTTCATGATCATCTTTAATTTGTTGCTAACAGGCTTCATAAACAGAGATCACCTGTCTCTTTTGCTTGTCTAACTGTGCCCTGTAGTATCCCTGTCTACCAAGTGCTTGTTCAATGTCGTCAAGCACAGCGTCAAGTTTGTTCCAGTAATCATCAAGGTCCTTTTGGCTCATCTTTCCATCCATAGAATGACCAATCTGATTTCTATAGGAACGAATTCGCTCCACACTAGCTCCTAGACATTTGTCTCTGAATGGCTTTTCTATTGGATCAATTCCCCAATCCATCAATGAAGCAGAAACTGTGCTGACATTTCTGATCAGAATATACAACAAAGATATGTCAAATTGGTCCACACTTGCAACATACCGACCAAAGGGATCTGGGAAGACCACCTGACACTGATCGGGAAGAAGAAGAGCATTCTGCCATTGTCCTCGTCTGGCCTGTGTTTTCTTGGTCAAGTCGGCTTTATTGGCCCGGATTGCCTTGTATATGTTTGTGTATGGTTCAGGGACATGGGTGAGGAGGATATCTCTTAAGGCATTTGTACAAACAGTCACAAGAGCTACATATAGACGAGCATGATTCATGTGCTCTGGACTTATGGGTCCATCAGAATCATGTCCCTAAAAAAGAAGGAAAGCAAATATTATTTAGACATCCTTTTCATCAGTGACTAAGAAGTTTATATCATCATCACATCAATAACAGGTGTACAAGACATTTTTGTTATTAATATGGATTGAAATATATAGACTAAAGACTAAAGAAAATATAACACAAATTCTCAATCAAACACAAACTGAATTTGGTAAAAGAAGAAATTATGGCCTAGCACGTTGAGCGTACGATCTCAGAATTATAGTAAAACACATGACCTGAAAATGCACCGACAAAAGGTTGAGATAGCACTAATTTGAAACAAATTTTCCTTGCTTAATAACAATTCTTGCAAAGGAAACTATCAAGATGTGATCTTTGAAATATAAACAAATAACAACTCTTTAATCAAAGCCTTAGCACAAAAAATAAATGACTGTGACCGTAATATAAAGATTAAAATGGTAAATAAACACTGAATAATTTGCTCTCGAGTACAAATATTAATGATGTAACCTCTGACCTGACTCCAAAATTATCACGATATTGTCAGAAACGTTAAGTCATTAACTGTTGTCAAATATGCAGACTTTACAGTCATATATGGTCATTGATACAGACTCAAATTCAAGGTGGAAACATTGTCAAATTGAAGTGTCATAGTTCCGATTGCAGCTTATAAATACTTCACGTCAATGAACATGCACCTAACTGTGTCACAAGAAAAATTAATTCCAATATATTTCCAGAATTCTGTTAAAATGAGTACATTAAAGTTAGTTAGTTTGGTGAAAACCCAATCTAAATATGCCTTAAATTATGAGTAGTAGCGACATCAAGATTATCAAAGTGGGTTCTACAGTGGTCAGGTTGAATCCCAATTTGCATCATTTTCTTTAGGACCAAAAAGATCCTGGGGAAATGGTGTTTTTAAAGTTTCGTGGCAATATTCCTAGGAGTTTAGAACAATCAGCAATAACAATCTTGTGGTAAATGCAAACTGATTGAAGATTACTTTCACAGACATATACAGTAATATTGACCAGAAACTCACCTCATCTGCAAACCACATCTCAAATGGTACCGCACTGCCATCGTCAGCGACAACTTGGGATGGTGACCACCAAGTACACAATTCGTATTTTAAATTCTGACCTAGGTAAGAGGTAATCTTTGAGAGATTCACCGTAATGAACTTTCTTACTCTGGTACACAACATTGCATCAGGGGTTTTAACTTCATCAACCACCAACCTTGTTATTCTTGCAAAAATAATATGGTTCTTACAGTGCAATGTTAACCTGTGGAAAAGGTCAAGGTCGAAAATGCAACAGCCACAGAAAATGAGATTTTCTGATGTGTCCTTCTTCTTGGCAACAGGCCAGTGGGTTACACAGGCAGCAATAAGCCTGTGAAAGATGGGAGGCGGCAAAAACTTTCCTTTAAAGACACAGCACAGGACAGGTGTGCTGACCAACATTGAATCTTGTTCAGGGGAGATAATTTCTCTTGGAGATTCTTGACGGAGCATACATGGTGTAAGGAAATAACTTTCGATCTAAAAAAGAACATATATATATATATATATATATATATATATATATATATATATATATATATATATATATATATATATATATATATATATATATATATATATATATATATATATACAGAAAGAGAGAGATTGAGAAAGAGAAAATTATATATATATATATGGACTAGGATGACTGCCATGATGGCAATATTGTTCGTCTGATCAATGCCATTTTCATTTAAGACTAACTAGACCATGGTATACATATGTGTGAAAAGTGTGATGGCACCTATCCAAGTAGTTTAGCAGGAGTTATTGATAAAAAATTTGTGCCAATGGCACATGTATGGATGATAGACTGTAACCAACTCAATCAGCTATCGAGGTCTACAACTAGCAGAGATAAACATTCGTCCAACTGTTATCAATATACTGGCTTTCAAAACATAGTACGGATAATATGTGTCTAAGATCACACATGTGTTCAGTAAAATGCAAGAGGTGGTGGCAAAACATCTGGGTCAGAGGGATGCTTGTAAATGTTCATCCAGTACATATCACTATTTTAATGTTTAGTGTTTTTATAATGAGAGAGGAAAATACCTGTTTCTACAAACACGTCTTTATTCCATAGCATACAGAGTATATCTGCTCTGATTGTCTGATCTACATCTAGCACCCTATCTGTCAGCCTTATCTCCAATCTCTAACATACTGATTAAGCAGTAGGAAGGTCTATAGTACTGTATAGCACTGCTTCTAGAACACTACAACTATTTGTGTCAAAACAATTATTTCCAAGTTTGTACAGATTTTATATCTTCATCCATATTTGATGGAACATCAGTATCATGTGACCAATACTGAAAGGTTCCCATGCCATACTGCTTTCTATCAATGATGGCTAAATTCTGTTCAGAGATTTAAAAAATAAAAATAAAACAAGTTGTGCATGTTTCAATTTCTAGTTTTAGTACTGACAGGAATATCAGAATGCTAATCAGCATAACTTGTGCAAATGATAAAGACTTCAAGCAAAATTGAAATGGCTCAGTTACATGACATCTATAAAACAGTAAAACACAAAAGCAGTTGGCCAAAACATCTGGTCCTGTTGGATGCTTTGCATGTTTACATTTCTTTTAATCCTATTGATAGTAAATTTTATGATTAATGAAAACAATTTTTTCTTGGTTTCTCTATATCTGTTCCAGCACTGAATTTGACTGCAGATCCAAACATTTGTGTCAAACATTTGTTAACAAATGAAATATTTGTTGCTAGAATGCATTGTCTGAAATTTGTTAAAATTCTATAAAAGATCATGGTATGTATAAAGTCCCAAGATAAAGCATCATGGTGTGTAAGAAGTCCCAAGATAAAAGATCACGGTGTGTAAGAAGTCACAAGATAAAAGATCATGGCATGTATAAAGTCCCAAGATAAAAGATCATGTTGTGTAAGAAGTCCCAAGATAAAAAATCATGGTGTGAAACAAGTCCCAAGATAAAAGATCATGGTGTGTTAGGAGTCCTAATATAAAAGATTATGGTGTGTAAGAAGTCCCAAGATAAAATATTATTGTAGACTTTAGACTGCACTCACCTTTATTAAAGGTGATTGTTTTTAAAAACTTTGTAAAATGGTCAATGCACATTGAATGAAAATATGAAGAAAAGATGAAATCCAATTTTGAAAACATTTCTGGATTTATTTCTAATGTAGTGTATTTGAAAATATTCTCAATTACCCATTCCCAATTATAAATATTATTAGTACATATTGAGTGCTTATTGGTTACAGTTTGCGGCAGATTGTTGGTGCACTTCGCTAGCTCTTAGACGGGGAATATCGCCAAGGACAATGGAAATTAAAATAGGGATTGACTCTAATATGATTATATAGTTGCTTCCATGCATTTTCCTTGAAAACATATATCAAATTAATGATTGCAGCAGTGGTAGATTGCATTTACTCCCCGTACAACAATGTTCTTCATTCTGTATCTGGTATTCTCTTCTTGTTTTGCCAATACTGCATTGGATGTATTCTAGGACATACAAAGTTTGAGCCCAATATAGCTTGATTGCAGGTAAAATAATCTCGTAGATGAATTATCCTCTTTCATTTCATTGAATGCTGAAGTATACAAATTCTATGATGTGACACACTTTAATATGTGACATAAGGATATATGTCTTTCTTTCGTGAATGTGGCATGTGTTTCTCACACTGGAAAACTGACTTTTTATTAGTATAGAGTCAGGGATGTCAACTTTACATACAGATTTCACATTGGTCATCATAGGAGATTTATAACAAAAGGTTACTGGCAATGATTTCTCTTACTTTTTATATTATAGGGAACATATGAAATCTGTTATCGGCTACGAATTTTATAGCTTTCATATAAGCAAACAATTTCCATAGCAGAAAAGAGAATTATGTCCAGGTACATGTATATGACAATTGTGTAAATATTTTTCTCGCCATTTGCTGAAATGGAATGATATAATGGGTTGTATTATTTTGAAATTAAAAGCAGGAAACACATTTTTCCTATTTGTACCAAATGTTTACTGGTACTACTGAAAACTGAAGCTGCTTGGTGATTTCAAATAAGCAAATTTAGTAATGGATCTAGCCAAATACCATATTTTTCAGTGTACAAATAAAAGATAGACTATACATGGCAGCCAGTATAAATGGTGGAGGATGAAACAGGGAAAACCCTGTGAAGAACCACCAACCCACGAGAAGCTACAAGTAAGCTTTCTCACATGACCACATTAGGCAAATCCGAGACTGAAATTCATGCCGACAGAGATGAGATGGCAGTGATCCACAACGGTAAGTGCTTTAGACCATTTGGTCACTCGAAGACCATGCAGTGAGTAGTTTTATATGATTGGAAAGATTTTAAATTCCTATTCTGGTGTAACATCTAATATTTAAATTTCAACAAATTACTGCATAGAGATTGGTTTATAGTATAATTTCTGCCAGAAATAGCTGCTTAGATTACATGTAGCTTAAAATTATGAAAAAGATTTAGTATATTTTTATTTGGCATGCATTCATTATCTTAATTATAAATCATATTCATATTGAGTAAACCAGTCTTAACTAACACAATTTATTTTTGCAGAATATTAATTGCTATACATATGTGCGGTTAAATTGCAATAATTTGAATGATCCATGACAGTTTATCTGAATAATACTTGAATCACTGTAACTAACCTGGGCATGTAAACTGCAATACAATAATTCTGAATTTATTTTTCCTGCTGTATATTTTTTGTTGTTGACATAATGCATAGGGATTTTAAATATTAACATTAAACTTTGTCGTTGTCTATGACCGCATATGAAATGGCAAAAAATTGTCCAAGTGGTTAACATTATCTGTCAATTAATGGTAATTGCCCAAAATCTTGAATTGATGGCAAATCAATGTCAAGACTCACCATAAAACTGTTATATTGATAATTATAAAGTTTAAGGTTCAGAATTCTTTATGCATATGAATTGAAGTTTTGTGGTTGCAACCTAGCTAAAGCAAAGATGCAAACTGTGAAGTTATATATTCTGTCATATACCCAATGCCCAATCAGTAGGACCACTGGAAAAGCGCACAGAAATAGTTAATTTTATCAACGACGAGAATATCTATGTCTTCTTCCTGACAGAAACTAAAAAATCAGTGATATATAGTACAACTGGAAATTCTTTGGGAGATTTGTGCTGACTTGCTTTACAATTTGTAGCTAATGTTACAAAATATTGTTTACTGTATTTATTTCTATAACTGCAGTATTTTTATTAAGATGTTTTTTAAAATAAATATTTAATATTTTATGCTGTCACAAATAACAAATTTGCACAGAGAAAAATTAAATTTAGAAGAAAAGTAGAGCATTTATGTTAACTGACCTTCTCGCCAATCTCACTGAATGCCCTTGGTTTGGCAATAATGTTTAACTGCTCCATGATCAGCAACATGTGATCTTTGTGAGCATGTAGATCTGGATACTTCTCCTTTGTCCAGACAGCATCTGTGAAAGAGAAGGAATGGATTTTAGGTCCAGTAGAAAAGTTGTAATAATAAATTGTCTTAAAACATTCATACAGAAGGTGATTGATTTCACAAAATGGGATTTGCAGTAATTGCATTTCATTCAAATATGAATACAATTTATGTTCAAGAAACCGTTAAAGCCAACAAATAAACCCCAACATTCATGAAGTCGATTCATTCATGTTATATATTCGAAATGTTCTCATAATAAATCATCTTTTAAAACCAAATTTATTTAAAATAACCAAAAGCAAACCTAGTTTTACAAATTTTGGAGTGAAGTTGCTGCATTTAATTTCAATATCAATAAAAGTATTTTTAACAAAACATTATAACCAACAGAGAAAAAAGTAATGACGTGAAGTGAATCATTTTTTTATTCTACACTTTGCTAAGACACTGACATAAGTGACATAATTACTTGTCATATATATATAACCTTCATTTCAATGATTACCTTTAAATTCTTTATAGAGAATCAGGTAATAGTCATAAAAGGGGATCATTCTAAAACTGTCTTGCTTCACATTTTCTGGTACCAAATGACAACAATCATCAGTGATTACTGAAGCTGAAATGTCTGTTCTTAATAGAAACTATGGAGTCCTATAGATCCTCATGGGGGTGGGTGGCCGGAATGATTCACAGCAGACAGGTCTTTAAGGCAAATGAAATTTCTTGGCAATGCAAGACATTCAATTAATTATGATCAGAACTAACTTTTTTTGTAAACAGTAAGAAGACATTAACAGTCCTTGCACCACTTGATTGGAAAAGTTTGTTTCTTGTTTAATATGCGGCAGCATGTAGAGTTATCATGTGTGGGTTGATTCAACAGGCAAGAAGGCTGAAATTTCCTTGAAATCTCTGCCACCAAATATCGGAGATCATTGCCCCATAACATGTCTCACTGAATAAAGGTCTTAATGTATTTCATTTAGAGCAAGGAAATCAGTGTAGTTGAAGAAAAGATGTATGCATCAACGACTGATAAAATCGAGTGAAATGGCATACAAACTGTCCAGATTTTACAATCTGAGACTGGCATGATGAACGTTGAAAGGTTGGCATTCCTCCTCATCGCAAATAGGTCCACATGATACTTACCACAGTAATGACTGATTTTCTAAACACTAATCGACGATTTTTTGTGATGGGTTGATTGAGCTAGCATAGCAGGATGTGGCAAATTTAAAAGTAGATTTATTGATGACACCTCTTGAAAATTGAAATAATGATTCACCTGAAAACAGTTAATTAAGTGCACGGAAAGCACCAATATATCTTTACTATATTCTATCTCCTGTCATGTTAGAAAGGAAATTGCAATGGGTGTACATTTGAGAAGGCTGATGTGCAGGAGCACTCTTGAAGTGACAATACAATGTGTACTTCCTGAAAGGAGTATTTGGAGATAGGCAGACGTGCTAGTACCTATACATAATGTGATCGTCTGCAGCTCACAATACAAAGACAGGATAGGCATAACCGAAGAAATGTCATCCAATCCACTGCGATGGGTCCAGATAGAGTCCATAACTTTGTTAATGTGGTCTGTTATGAAACATTTTGGATGTGACTTTGGATGTGACTTTGGTAAAAAGGTTATTTGTACAGGTTTCATGAACAAGCAATCCAAAACAACGAGATGCAATAGAATAAATGTTCCTAGACATAAATCTGACTCTTCCATGGATGGAAGACACCTCCATTATGATCATTAAGGAATATTTCTGAAGGAGATAACATTGATTAAAGGGGCCCTGACCTCCATGTTCCCATGTATGAAGTACTTGGATTGGATGGGATTTGATTTATTGGTGTTGGCATAATAAACAGCTTACCTTGTGATTCGTAAGGATGCAATCTGTGTAGTGCAATGTACAAATTTTGAGTTCTTAAGGGAGATATGCCTGTCTACAATTCGAGTTCATGTGAGATATGACCGTCAACAATTGTGTTAAAGTGAGATACAACTGTCTACAATTCAAGTTGAACTGATAGTCTTTAATTCAAAACCACATAGTAATATTTAGAGGTAAAACTGAAATAAAAGTCATGATAGATATAAGATGTGTAATGAACAAATGAATAAACAAATGAAGGGGAAAATGGAACTTTTGTACGGCACGGGATAACAATGATCTATACATTTTGAAATATGGGACCAATTAAGAAAGGAACTGACAAGTTTGAAAGTAAGGATTCTTTTCTCCTTTAAGCCAGTGACCAAGCACCATTAAGTTGTCTGTGGTGTTGTTGAAATATCATTCAAGGTATTTTTGTATAAAACGCAAATATCTAAAAATAGAATATACTCAAAAATGCAAATTAAGTCACAAAGGAAACAGTTTGATATGGTTACGCTACTTCTGTCAAGAAAAAAACTTGTACCATTTTCCTCAGTGGAGATAATATAATGTAAGGTCCGAGATATTTATAATGTATTAAAACAATGAATTGAGAAATATATATATAAATGGACTGTCAAAAATTATATCACTTCTAACTTTGTTGGTGCTGTTCAAGAAGACATATTTTGGAAACTGGTAACAAAAATCAAGACAGGTACAAACTGACAGGTGTTGATAATTATATGGTCCAATATTTTGAGGACTAATTTACAAAAAGAATGAAAAATGAATAAATAAATCGAAAAATGCTAAAGTGGGAAACAAAAAACACTTTGAAAACACTCAACAAAAATAAGACATGTACAAACCGATAAGTTCTAAACTAAGGATTCCTTTTCCTTTGAAGTTAGACCATTTCTGTGAGACAACATTGTCCACAGGACCTTCTGGTAAGTCAGGGTGTGCATTGATTAGGGTCTTCAAAGCATCAATCAACCACGTTGGATCCAGCACAATGTTCTCTCTCAAAATTTCAATGCTGAAAAGTAGCAGTATTTCAATGCATTTGGAATAGGTAAGAAAAGTTTGATGTTGTATAATCTAAGATTCATTCATAGGTCACCTGATCTGGTCTTGATTTTTGGCCTTTTATTTCTACTTGTCATTTTTAACAGCAAAGCATTACCAACATTTAATGATCACTACACCAATACATATTGTACACACATATTTTATTCTAAACTTCACATCTGTCAAGCTCACTTGATATTAATTCTGGTCAATTGAATAAATCTGTTAACATTGTATTGTTTTTTTGTTTCCTTCTGCAAGTCTGAAAGTAAATATCCATTAGTGCCTGTCACTTTGCAGCGTTATAATTTGAGCAAATGAATTTTGAAAGATATATACCTTCAAACAGTTAATTCCATGTAGTACTAAACTAAATATGATACAAAAGTTACAGCGCAATGAATGGAATAGTATATACCTGTGCCATGCTTAATGGTCTTCTATGTACATAATTGAGGGGGCCAATGAGTGGCCGAGGGGTCTAAAGCGCTATCCATTACGGATCACTGCCATCTCACCTCTGTCTGCGTTGGTTCAGGCCTTAGGCTCAGCCAATGTGGGTATGTGAGAAAGCTTACCAACAGCTTTTATTGGATTGGTGATTCTTTCTGGGGTTTTCTCGCATTCTAATACTGGTTTCCATATCATATATTGAAAAATTACGTTAAACCCTATAAGAACAACAACAACAAATTAACAATGATTTATGTGAAAAGCAAGTTCTTCTCTTTGTTATTGATGTTTACCTCTGACCGTGGTCCCAAAACTGACAGACATGTTCCTTACAACAAAAGAAAGCCAGCTATGAAATATGATCAAGGTGAATAATGTTGAATAAATATTATTGTGTAGAAACCATTTTTATTTTACTAACAATAACATTAACCTTTACCTATTGACTTAAAAATAAATAGGCTTCTTCGTTAAAGCAGATATCACATCATGATATGCTCAGCCTTTTCTAGCCAAACAGTTTTGGTGTCACACTAAAATGTTCACTAATTATATTTATGTATTAAAAAATACCATTTCTCCATTAAGCCAATATTTCAGTCATAAATTAAAAAGCTATAATTGTCAGTGCAATAAAACATTCTTTAAAAGGAAAACCTCAAACATACACCTTACCTCTGTCTGCGTGCGTTCGAGTCTCAGATTCTGCTAATGTATTTATGTGAGAAAGCTTGCCAATAGCTTCTCGTGGGTCGGTGGTTCTTTCCAGGGGTTTTCCCGTGCTTATCCTCTACCAATAATACCGGCCGCCATGTATAACCTAAAATGGCGTTAACACTACAAAAACAGCAACAACATACTTTAAACACAATATAAATCTCATGTGAGAATCTGCAAATAACATCATCAGTTTTCATTCATAAAAGGATTTTTTGACGACCAAGAGATATAAACAAATTAAGTACTACTTGATTTACAATTACTGTGGCTTCATGAATTATCACCTTAACATCATAGAATTATCACCTTAACATCACATAATTATCACCTTAACATCACATAATTATCACCTTAACATCACATAATTATCACTTTAACATCACATAATTATCACTTTAACATCACAGAATTATCACTTTAACATCACAGAACTATCACCTTAGCATCACAGAATTATCACTTCAACATCACAGAATTATCACCTTACGATCACACAATTATCACTTTAACATCACAGAATTATCGCTTTAACATCGCAGAATTATCACTTTAACATCACATAATTATTACTTTAACAACACAGAATTATAAATTTAACATTACAGAATTATCACTTTTACATCACAAAATTATCACCTTAACATCACAGAATGAGCACACTTTCAGAATTTGGTGAAATAGGCATTTCTTTTGAAGCACTGTCATAACAGGAAGTCAAGGTGGGTCTGATATCACTTATCTGAGTAGTTCAAATTCACAGATATATTAAAACTGTACAGGTGAATGTAAATCTTAGAGAACATTATTTTTTTCTCTATTATTGTAAAGTTATTAATGGCCTCTCCAAGATCATATATAAAAAGAATTGGTCTTTCTGAACACAATTCATTTATGCAACCAGTATTTTCCTGATGGACTAAATACAGAAAGAGTGCAGGTTCCAATCAAACCACTGGACCAGTTTGGGTCAGCTACCATTTTGTGTGCATGGTCATGGCTTTTACTCCAATTGCCTGACCAGTAGACTGATAAAAAAAACTTCTTGTGTTGTTGTGAAATAAAACACCCAAGCAAAGCAGTCATCTTTTCACCTCATTTACTGAAAGTGATTAATTGTTGCATGGTACCGTAAAATGCCCAAGCAAAGCAATCATGTTGCTACTTCATTTACGGAACGCAAACATGGTTGCAAGGTGCCAGAAAACACCACAAAACCAAACAAAGTGTTGCAATAGTTAGGTAACACCCTCCATATAATCACTTAAATAATTTGTAGATGACTGCTTTATATTGCTGTAAATTTGAACTGACTACAATTAACAATTAGTATGCAAAGGTAGCTGCTGAATCATGCCTTTTCGGTCTTTGTTCACAGCCAAATAAATACATGCTAAAATATATTTCAGAAAAGAGTAAGCTCCAACTGCATTAGCACTAAATGCTAAATAAATTATGCATGTTCCGTTACCATAAAACACCAGACAAAATTAATATAGATATTGCTGCCACTTTAAACTGACAAACATTAATCAATCAATATGCAAGGGTAGTTGCCTGACCAGTAGACTGATAAAAAACTTCTTGACATGTGTTGTTGTGCCGTAAAACACCCAAGCAAAAGAATGATTTTCCCACTTCATTTGCTCAAAGTTAACCATGCTTGCATGGTGCCAGAAAACACCAACAACAACATAAAAATATGCAATAGTTTGGTAACATGCTCCATATAATCACTTAAATAATTTGTAGCTGACTGCTATATATTACTGTAAATTTGAACTGACCACAATGAACAATTAGGTTGCAAAGGTAGTGGCTGAATCATGCCTTTCTGGTCTTTGTCCACTGCCATGTACATGCTAAAATATATTGCAACAAAGAATACGCTCCAACTGCCTTAGCATTAGACTGCTAAATAAATTATTCATGTTCCTTTACCATAAAACACTAGACCAAGCTAATCAGTTTACCGCTTAAATTATTGAAAGTGAACCATGGTTGGATGACCTAATTTCACTCCTCTGTGAAAATACTTGTATACGTATTATACAACTCACCAACATGACGTTAGATTAAAAATTAGATATACACCCTCCAGTAGTTGACTGCTATATAGTGCTGTCAATTTGAACAGACTAAAATTAATCAAACAGTATGCAAGGGTAGTAGATATACACTCTCCAGTAGTAGACTGATATATATTGTTGTCAACTTGAACTGACTAAAATTAATCAAACAGCATGCAAGGGTAGTGGATATACACCCTCCAGTAGTTGACTGCTATATATTTCTGTCAATTTGAACTGACTAAAATTAATCAAACAGTATGCAAGGGTAGTAGATATACACCTTCCAGTAGTAGACTGCTATATAGTGCAGCAGTATGCAAGGGTAGTTGATATTCAACCTCCAGTAGTTGACTGCTCTATATTGCTGTCAATTTTAACTGACTAAAATTAATCAAACAGTAGGCAAGAGTAGTTGTTCATGCCCTACTGGTCTATGTCTACTAGGTGCTTTAAATATCAAAACAAAGGCTAGGCATGATAATGAATGTGATATTAATTACTGTTAGAATGCAAACGAGATCAATGCAATCTGGATACTACAATCAGAAAGTTATTCATGTTGGAAAATTCTGAGAGTCAGGATCCCAAAAAGGTGGAATCTTTGTATAATTGGGTTAACCATAGTAATCAGATCTGGAACCATTTTGGAATAAAATATATTTTGTTATAATTCTTTTCTAAACGCTAAAACTACCAATCATGAACCATAATTGAGACTATAGACAGATAATATATGAAATGCCATAAAACAATGTATACACTTGTAAATACTCCTTCCTCACCCTGAATAACAAAACATTACATGTAAATCTGCATGCCATCTCAATGTGTCTGCCCACTCCCAATCCTCCTTCTTTGCTTGAAGATGTACATTAAGCCTGGCGCATACTCCGTTATATCATAGAGTAAGAGATGACTAATGTAGTCAACCTTCATGTCACACAGTAAGAGATGACTAATGGAGTCAATCTATTATGTCATACAGTAAGAGAGGCAACCTTCATGTCACACAGTAATAGATGACCAATGGAGTCAACTTGTTACGTCACACAGTAAGAGAGTCAACCTGTATGTCACACAGTAATAGATGACCAATGGAGTCAACTTGTTATGTCATACAGTAAGAGAGTCAACCTTTATGTCACACAGTAAGAGATGCCTAATGCAGTCAACCTTTATGTCACATAGCAAGAGAGTCAACCTTTATGTTACACAGTAAGAGCTGACCAATTTAGTCAACCGTTCTGTCATACAGTTAGAGATGGATAATGGAATCAAGCTTTATGTCATACAGATATAGATGACTAAAGGAGTCAACCTTTATCTCACACAGTATGAGATGGGTACTGGACTCAATCTTGATGTCATACAGTTAGAGATGCATTATGGAATCAACCTTTATGTCACACTGCAAGAGACTGGTAATGGAATCAGCCTTTAAGTCACACAGTAAGAGACGGTTAATGTATTCAACCTTTATATCACACAGTAAGAGACGGGTAATGGAATCACCCTTTATGTCATACAGTAAGAGTTGGGTAATGGAGTCAACCTTTTTGACTTTGATTGTGACCCTAACAGATGCATGTATGTTGCCACTGAAAAGGGCTCAGATTTTTAAAATGTGTGATTTTTTTAATAAGGCATTTATTTTCAGGACATTAACCTTACTGATTTCATCTTTATCTTTTTCACACCTAAACTTCCGCAGAGTTATAGTAGAGAATGGTTGTGATGATGTTGTACTAAACTGCATAGATTCTCAATGACTAAATTTTACTTTTTTGTGCTGGTATAAAGCTACAATTTACTGGTAGTCTTTGACAGACTGATACCTTGCACAATGTACAACATAAGACTGTAACGAATCTACTGGTACACAGTAACTCTTACCTGAAGTAGATGATTGTGCCAGTTTCATGCAAATATCTAAGAAATAGATCCAGTTCTTCACTTTTTTCTATTGGGACAGTTCCTTCCTTGTTAATTTTCTCCACATCTTCATGAGAAATTACCTGTAATTCAAGGATGGCAAATACTTATGTTGGATTGAATTGCTGAATTTGTAAAATAAAATGTATATGTTGCAATCAACTTTTATTTAAATTACATTTTACTTAAAGTAGTATATATATATATATATATATATATATATATATATATATATATATATATACACACACACATCTTACTTTGACCTTGACAATATCAATATTCAGGTAGATACAGGCATTCTAATTTGACCATGCCATTATCCTAACTAGCTGTACACTGTCAGGTTGATTACCTTAGTCATGCATCATAAATCCTGCATCGATAAACAGCTGGAAGAGATCACATACATGTTTTTAGACACAGCTCCAGGGCTGGTGACTTAAAAAATATCACAAGCTGCGACTCAAAACTACTCAATCCCAAAATTTATGATTTACATAGGCCAAAAATCAGAAACAAAATCATATTCGATTGACTTGTGTGATTATTTGCATCGCACAAAATTTCATTGAATCTCTTTCTCCAGCTCCCGAGGTCAGCTAATGTCTAATTCATCTAACAATGTCCTTCTAACTAAGCAGATTGATTTTGTATTTATTAACGTCTGAAGCACGTCTTGATTGATTCAGTTTTTGTTTACACTCTAACATCATTTATAGAGTTTGAAACCTTCAATATATGTATGATAAGCAGAGATCTTCCTAACGGATAAGTTCATGAAGATAAATATTATTTAATTTACTAGTCTTCAACAAGTGGGAAGCAGGAATTTAAAAAAGATGTATTCCTACTTCCCTTACACACAAATATGATTTGTTATGGCTGCCACTTAAAAAATGAAGGACAGGCTCCACATAATATAACCCACTCACTAAGATTTGTCATGAAGCTGACAATATGACCCAGTTACCCAGATTCGACACTGATTTCCTGAGTGAAATAAACTTATCTTTTGAATGTCCCCGATGTTGATTTTTGTATGTTTTTCAAATTCCTTTTCCCCACTTGTTCCTATTTTGTAACCTGATAATGGTAAATGCTCATTCATTTATTTTCTGCCATATCAACTCTAAACATCTTTAACTTTCTTCTTGCACTACGATCCCTTTGATCATGAATAACACTTTAATATATAAGATTGCAAGCAAGGTTTTGGCAGACAATAATCATAGCCGTGTTTAAAAGTTTACAAAGTTTTAAATTGTTTGGTGTAAATACAAACCTTCCATCCAGCAGCCTTTCGCTTCATCAGCTCTTGTTCCAGGGGGAGCCAACGTGCTGGTATCTGCTCTCCCCAGTATGGCTGCTGTGATGCTACTTCAACAATTTTCCTCTTCAAATCTTCCAATTTTCTGTCTACAACAGTGTTGTCAATGGCAAAGTCCTCATCTATCAAGTGAAACCTGGTAGGTTTGTCTTTTAGATACGAACGGATCTGTTTAAAGTATCTCTTACATATCTCATGAGGTTTGCCCTGAAAAGAAAATGCAGAATGCCAAAAGATGAATAAAGACAAATGCACCTATTTTTCACTGACTGCTGAGAATATCATAATTGTGTTTCCTCATTCACTTATTTTGTGCATCTTAATGTAAATGTGAGCTAATTAAATTTCAAACCATTCTCATTTTAAAATGTGTATATAATACAACCCCCTGGACTGATTTCTCTGTAAAGCTGTCTACATGCCAACTAGCTATATGGTTTGTTTATATGAAGGCCATTGTAATAATAATAATAACCAGTCTACATGCAGGCTAGATATAAGTTTGGGTTATATGAAGACCATTTAATAATAATAACCAGTCTATAAGCCAAGTAACTATTTGACTTTAGAAGGTTGCACTGGTTTTACTTAAACTTTAATAACTAATCTGATCTATTATCCTCCTTGTCTAACTTTGTTCATTTGTAATCAATTATTTGTATACATCATATTGCATATATAAGGAAATACACTTTAACAGAAATCACTTATATTAATGTGCAAAGTGCAAAACATTAATTAGATCACTTTTACTTACAGCAAAGCTAGAGACCAAAGAAGGCCAAATATTGTTCACCTGCATTTCATAGATTAACAAAGAAATTTTCACTAATAATCAAGGTCGTTTTAAGGTTTTTATAATATATGCATATTCAACAAGTTTCATGAATGCCAAATGTGGCAACATATAATAAGCTAAATTGACCATTTGGACAAATGAGCTAATAACCTAGACAGACATTTATGAATCAATCTTCCAATACCATTATAATATTTCATGTGGATGTCTATTTTCCTAATTTAAATGTTGTGTGTACAACCATCTTTATTCAGTCTGTATTCTCTCTCAAACATTCACCCACACAACCTATTTGCACATGCTTAATTAGAACCTCTCATTTTAATCTATGCAATTGAAAATTCAAAAAACATTCACCCACATAATCTATTTGTACATGATACTTAGAACGTTTTATTTTAATGTACACAATTGAAAATTCAAAAAACATTCACTCACATAACCTATTTACACATGCCTAATTAGAACGTTTAATTTTAGTGTATTCAACTGAAAATTCAAAACTATTTTAGTCTCGCTGAATTGAGTCCTGTCAAAGAGCTGAGTTACAGGCAACACATAATTGGTATTATAATGGCTGACTCTAGTCCAGTAAAATAGTTGAGCAACAGTGGACACATGATTGGTATTATGACTGAATCTAGTCCTGTCATACAGTTGAGTTAATGGTGACACATGATTGGTATTACAATACTAAGTTAAGAACTCAAGTGACATAAAAAAATAAAATTTTTCAATCAACAAAATATAAGAATTTATTATTACATAAAAATTATAAAAATGTATTATTGCTCATATAATATAGGAGTTTATTATAATATGTCATAAACATAATGTAGGACAAGAATGATCAGGCATCAATGGTACATATATTCAGAAACATGTTTTAACTCCACAAATGCAGATTCAGAATAAAATCAAGTGTCAGAATAAAGAAAAGTGTCAGAGGAAGTTAATATTAATTACTTTTATCTTAAGGGAAGATGGTACTGTACAGCTATTTGGCTTGTGTCATTTGATTTGGTTGGGTTTCATTTGTACCCTGTATAGCAACTTGGCTCATGTCATTTGGTTGGCTCTTACAAATACCCTACATCACCATTTGTCTTGTGTCGTTAATGGAATGTTTGCGATGATAAACATATGAAAAGTTTCAATTAGATTGGTATCTTGAAAATTAATACAAATAATACTGCCAATTGTTTATTATAACAAGGCCTAATTATTGCCATTTTCTAGTCATCCATCAACTGTTTCGAAACTATTGCAGTCTGTAACAATTAATAATACATAGATGAAAATCAATATATCTTTTAATCCTCTCTTCAAGCCTTGACAAAATCTTCATTTTGGTTTTAATGCTGTTTTTCAGTGCATGATAATATATACATGACAAATGAGGCCAGAAAGACCCCAGTAAGAACCTCCAACCAATGCGAAACCAAAATTTTCTTGTGATTTAAATCTTACATCTTCTGCATCTACACCCATAACTGTTTCTCTGACAGATTCTTCAGTTGATGGAGCAGACACCACAGTTATTTTTGCTTTCTTCTTTTTTCTCCCTGGTAACCAACTCCACTTTTTGTGTTTCTTGAGATGGTCATCAGCAGGGACAGGATGGGCACCTGCAAAAGGAATTTCTTACTGCAACCCAAGATCTATAAATACAAATCATCTGATTTGTGAAGTTATATTTTGTCAAGGTGAAAAGGAGACGTATAATGATCCTGACTTGAGATTAGTTTAAATATCTAAACAAATTTGATTTTAACAAAGCAGAACATATAGTGATCCTGCCGTCATTAGGTTTCACCACTATACAAATTTCTCCATGTAGATGCAGTCTAAATATGTCTTATAAAACTGAATTATGCCAATATGATTGCTTTTTCAGGTTACTACCAAAGCATGCTTGACAATAGCTTGATGTACAAGCATGCAAATGAATGCCAATATGATCAATATGTCATGATACTGCCAAGGCAGACATGACAATAATTTGATGATTATTTAAATGACACATTAATTGACGTAAATCTAACTTCGCTAGTTGTTTGTAATATGGGTGGAATTAACCTAATATACAATTTTGGGAACTATATGACTCTTATTTTTATACCTGTATATACCAAACAAATGCATTCATGGACTAATAATATTAACGGATTAAAAATGTCATCATAATGAATTTTATTGAATTTATTTAGAACGAAGAGTACGTTGTACATTTATTATCAATCAATTCTACTAAATAATAACGGTTGCATTTTACAATGGCTATATATATATATATATATATATATATATATATATATATATGCTTATTTTTGTGATTCGACACTGCATCTCTGACTTGCTTGAAAAGTCATCTCATCATCCAGATCTGATTTGCAAAGCAAAATAGAATAGCCAAAGAGATATTTGCTTTTATAGCCATAACATTTTTGGGTGTGTCAACTTAAAATCGATTTGACAAATAAACATGTATATTGGTACTATAGCAAAATGGAACGCTTATTTGTTCACGTGCTGGCAGGTATCGAGTGTGTCCGTGGTGCATTTTATGTCTGCATATCTCCAAATACTGCTTTGACAAACTGTTGCGAAGGAATCACAGTTATTTGTATAATGCTTGCAAGTTGCAATAGATTTTGAAACAAGGTTCGAACTACACCATGTTTATTCCAGGGCCCAATGTTATAGTCGAATCTAGTTTAACAGCTATTCATGTAATTCTTGTGTGTTCATACAGGTCTTGTGAGCTGAAATTCAATGATTGTTCAATTACCAGTTTACAATAACACCTCTTATGGTATCGAGTGTTCTGCTTCAAGAACTAATTCAAAACAAAAGAAAAAGTACAAAAACAATACATAAATAAATAAATGCAATATGATAGTAAAATGATATCTACAAAAAGCATTGTCCTTTAGCTTCTAGGCTTTCTTGTCTGGATGCATTCTGAATACTTTCACTTCAGAGATACTGTCAGGAATTTAATTAGGGTTAGTGGGGGGAGGGATCAACGTGTTACAACAATAAGGGGTAATTAGTTCAACCAAGAGGAAATGACCATAGTTCACTGTATGCATACTACTTCAATATCCGTCTATCTTTTTTCCCATCTACACGCTGTTAAGAGTCATATTTGAATCAAAATCTTACATCATTAAAACTCTTCTGATGAATGCCCCATGTCAAACTAGACACCACAATATCTCTTCTGATGAATGCCCCATGTCAAGCTACACACCATTATAACTCTTTCGGTGAATGCCCATGTCAAGCTACATGCCATAAGAACTCTTCTGGTCACTGCCAAATATCAAGCTACACACCATTAGAACTCTTCTGATGAATGCCCAATGTCAAACTTACACACCATTAGAACTCTTCTGATGAATGCCCCATGTCAAGATACACAACATAAGAACTATTCTACTGAATGCCCCATGTCAGGCTACACACAATAATAACTTCTGATTAATGCCCCATGTCACGCTACAAACCATTATAACTCTTCTGGTAAATGCCCCATGTCAAGCTAGACACCATTAGAACTCTTCTGGTGAATGCCCCATGTCAATCTACATAACATTAGAACTCGTCTGGTGAATGACCCATGTCAAGCTACACACCACAAGATCTGTTCTGATGAATGCCCCTTCTCAAGCTAGACACCATAAGAACTCTTCTGATGAATGCCAAATGTCAAGCTACACAACATAAGAACTATTCTCATGAATGCCCCATGTCAAGCTACACACCATTAGAACTCTTCTGGTGAATGCTAAATGTCAACCTACACAACATTAGAACTCTTCTGATGAATGCCCCATGTCAAGCTAGACACCATTATAACTCTTCTGGTAAATACCCCATGTCAAGCTACACAACATTAGAACTCTTCTGGTGAATGCTCCATGTCAAGCTACACACCATTAGAAATCTTCTGGTGAATGACCCAGGTCAAGCTACACACTACAATATCTGTTCTAATGAATGCACCATCTCAAGCTAGACACCATAAGAACTCTTTTGATGAATGCCAAATGTCAAGCAACACACCATTAGAACCCTTCTGATGTATGCCAAATATCCAGCTAGACACCATTAAAACTCTTTTGGTGAATGCCCCATGTCAAGAAACATACCAGAAGAACTATTTTGATGAATGCCACATGTCAAAATTGCACAGGTTTCATGATGGCCATCATTGTGGCCATACTTGACATCATATAAGCACCAGTTTAATTTGGGCTAACAAGGTATCATAAGAAGTAATGCTGTAAAATCCGTACATATATGACCATTCGGAAGATTTGGCAATAACAAGATTTTCAAGCTAGTCACTAACAGCTATATTAGACATCAGATTGGCGCTATGTTTATTCAGGATCAAATATACTGTGCAAGGTGTCTTATAATGAAAACCACATGTAAATGTAACCATATATTTAGAAAAAGTGGAATTGAAAAGATTTTAAAGATGACCAGTGTGATCGCCATACTGAATCTCAAATCTGTGCTACTTTCATTCAGGACCAACTTGAAACCATAAGAAGGATTATATTGAAAACTCTGTGTTACTATGACTTTCCATTTTAGGAAAGTGGCAATAACAAAGACAGCTGTTATGTTAGGTCGCATTAGACTTAAGATTGGTGCATTTTCATTTAAGACAAACTAGATTATAAGATATTGTGAGAAATCCTCTGATTAAAATCCGACTGTAAATGATAATCAATTCAGGAGGAAAAGTGATAATATTTTTAAGATGGCTGTTGCAGTGGCCATATTCAATGACAGATCAGAACCCTTCAAGTAGGACCAATCACGCATCATGAGAAGTAGTTTGCTGAAAACCCATATCAATATGAATTTTCTGTTAGGATATGTCAACATAAGGCAATTTTAAATATTGCTGCTATGGCATCCATATTGGATATCCTATTGTCAGTTGTTTTAATTTAGGACCAATCTGAACCATCATATGAATGTGTGTGCAAACTTTGATGACAAACCTCTAAGTAGATAATGATGTTCCGTTAGATAATCAGCAAGCGTAAGTTAAACACATCTCTATGCATTATTTATATCTGCATTTTCCTCTGACAAGCTGACTGTCGCCATGAAATATTGGTTATCATAATTATTCAAAATTATCTTGCAATTGTCATAACTTATTTGTTGAATAATGAAACTATATGTAAAACAAACATCTGTCAGAGTATCTGCTTCACCAATACAAAAACTGATGTTCTCGAGTCTGAAAGAGAATACCAGAACCTTAAAAAGAATTATGGTAAAAGTCGAGTCTGCATTAAGTGATCACCTATCTTTAAGAGCCACAAAATAAACCAAAATTATTTTATAAATTGCTCCAGTATTTGCTGATTACCTGCCTTCAACAGTCAAGTTTTAGTGGTTCTCTAAACAGAATCGTTGTAGAAATTGCCATTGTGAATCAGCTATCCATTTTACGATGCCATTGGTCTCACATTTGATTGAAATAAATGACATTTAACCACATGAGAGTGAGTGAATAGTGGAAAGATATATTTCTCATAATGTATATAATTATTCATATATTTCATGTCCTACCTGCCAAGCTCGGAGAAGGGGTCACTTCTAATATCTCTCCCGTTTTCCTTGGTTGAACAAACTTCTTCATAGCCCCAAAGATAGTCAAGTCTCTGGGTGGTTCATTGGCAGAAATGGCAGCAGGTGTTGATGTAGTAGACAGGTTAAATTCTACTGCTTCGGATGTTTCATTCTGTGTTTCAGATGCTTTACCTTTAGCTGGCGATAGTTTCTAAATTCAAGAAGAAATTGAACAAGACTAATAATAGTCCAATGCATAAAATAAATACAACAGTCCAAAACTTAGTACAACTGGCCACTAGAACAGTTTGCAGCCATGCACTTAGGAAACATAAGTTGTACTCTAACAATGATATTTTATGAAGTTCATGTCTTACTTGTGAATGGGCTTTTTCACGTTTCCAAGCACATTTTGTTAAGTGTTTAATATGTAATAAATGTTTCCAGTAAATGAAGTACTTAACTGGTTGCCCTACACAGCAAGAGGAACTGCTGTATTTGCCAGCATTGCAGAGTAGAATGAGCAAATTTGGTAAATTTTCCATCTTTCATCCATATACAAGTCAATCCTGAGTATAAAATGAGGCCAGATCAATACCTCGGCTTTGTCTTTTTCAGTTTGTTCCATACATCATGAATTTCATTATTTTCAGTATATTGCTATGATGTCTACAGTGTGACAGTTAATGGTGATGTCTATCTCTGGGGCATCATGCCTTAGAGATGTAGCATCACGTCACACCTATTATTATTATACTTAGACTTGTTCAACCAGTCCTAACAACTCTTAATGCTGAGTGCCAAGAGAGGCTGGTGTATGTATCATTTTATACATAAGTGTTTTGCATGACTCAGCCATGCTTTGAAACCTGTAACCTCACCCATCCAATGCAGATGCCCTAACCAGTTAGGCCACAGGAGCAGTCTGTACTATCAGAATCTACCCAATTGGGATGAAACAGAAACAAAAATGTGGAACAATAGAACTTAAAATATGAAAATTAAAATGGCCCTGCAATTTAACATGTCAATGTCAAAGAAAAAAAAAGTCAACCATTTATTCAAGAAGTCACTGAAAATTCTCGATACATACATCAACAAAATGCTTTTCCAAGTAATAGTTTTGGCAGAAATCTGGCAATGATGCAAACCTAAAACAACTCGTCAGGTTCCGCAGCCTAGAAGACCAAGACCCGATCTTATGAAAAGAAACGAAACTACAAAAAGGCTCCGTAATCAGTATAGTGCCAAAAAAGGTAGAAAAGAAATATTCCTTCACATACCGACCTCGTTTTTCAAGTCTAGAACTGTATTTTATATCTCACAATGTTGTAATTTATATATTTATGCATCTAACAAATTAGAAGCCAATATAAAAATGCTCGTGGAGGAAAATGTTAATAAAGACATGACCATAGGAGCAAAAGCAAAATGGTCAGTGGAGGGGGAGGGAAGCTCTAAATTATTTTTGTTGTTGAGAAAAGGCATTACACTGAATAACTGATACCGAAACTTACATTTCATGACTGAAGTGAACTAACAGATCCGAATAGCATTTGTACTGAACAGAAATCCTGTAAAATAAATTCCATTAGTAATAAATCCCCAAGTAAATTATTCTCATTTGAATAAATTCTTTGTAAAACTCTACAAATCCTTTGATGTTCAAACTAACTACAGACAAGAAAGAAGCACCTGAAGTACCTCCATCATTGCATGAATATTTATACGCACTGATAAAATGTAAATGGCATGTCATCTGGTTAGATGTTTTAACTGCTGAACTCTACAACATTTTCTGGATTGGTAAGGGACCTAGTTTGGTTAGAGGTTAGTGTTATTACTGGTCGGCTTTTGTCAGGATAATGTGATTGGGTGGATGTCTGCTACATGTCTGCCACATTGCAGACATCTAACAATATAACTGAAATTTATTTAAAACTACCTTAAAAATCCTAATCACACTCATGTACTTCATGTGAACAGGAAGAGCACATACACCTTCTCTTTGTGAAGAATTTGGAACATCATTTGCAGATCAAACGTTTAAGATATTATAATTCGTTATTTTCATGGCAAGAAGAATATATTTGGTGTAAAGTCAATTTAGAAGAGATAATTTAGAAGTTAAAAAACTATCATGCTGTTAGAAAAGACCATCACACAGGAATGCCTGATCCACATTGCTTATGTAAAGGTATATTCTTACCAATGCCTGATTCACATTGCTTATGTAAAGGTATATTCTTACCATGAACATGAACCTTGAATAATTATTTATTCTGGCTCCATGTGATCACCAAACCTCACATCAGGTAAAGGTATATTCTTACCATGAACATGAACCTTGAAGAATTATTTATTCTGGCTCCATGTGATCACCAAACCTCACATCAGGTAAAGGTATATTCTTACCATGAACATGAACCTTGAAGAATTATTTATTCTGGCTCCATGTGATCACCAAACCTCACATCAGGTAAAGGTATATTCTTACCATGAACATGAACCTTGAAGAATTATTTATTCTGGCTCCATGTGATCACCAAACCTCACATCAGGTAAAGGTATATTCTTGCCATGAACATGAACCTTGAAGAATTATTTATTCTGGCTCCATGTGATCACCAAACCTCACATCAGGTAAAGGTATATTCTTACCATGAACATGAACCTTGAAGAATTATTTATTCTGGCTCCATGTGATCACCAAACCTCACATCAGGTAAAGGTATATTCTTACCATGAACATGAACCTTGAAGAATTATTTATTCTGGCTCCATGTGATCACCAAACCTCACATCAGGTAAAGGTATATTCTTACCATGAACATGAACCTTGAAGAATTATTTATTCTGGCTCCATGTGATCACCAAACCTCACATCAGGTGCTTGCACTTAGACTAGCATAAGGTTCATGGGTGTGACATGGAGATCTGCTCGTGCTCTTCACAACTGATTTAACTGACAGAAGACATTTTATCCAAGATAAATCTGAGCTTACAAGTGATGAATATGCAGTTTTTAGTTAAAAGTTAACCAAAAGGGAAATTAGAGAGGTTAAAGTACAGTTTTCTCAGAAGAACAAGACTGACATAATCTTTCGGATCCCAGAACAGATGTACTGAGATGAGTCAAAAATAAACTATTGGCTTTTAGAACCCCCTAAAAGGCCATAATTCCATCAGTTATATCATCCCCACCTGCACTACATGAAATCATGTAAAGAAATAACTCCCAATTTTTCTAGCTTTGGAGTAGGTCTTTGCCAGGTCACAAAGGGTCAGCACCTGCAAAGATCTTTTTTGATGAACAAGCTTCTGAAGGATACAAATAAAAAAATAAAAGATTTTTAAGGTGGCCACTGTAGCAACCATTCTGGACGTCTATGTAGCACAATTTTCATTTACACACTAAACATCATAAGTTATTTAGAAAAAACTCACTGTTGCGAACACCAACCACTTAGGAGCAGCAGAAAGTAAATATGGAAATAAGTTTTGTTTTTCTGAGAACACATAAATGGTACATTAATGTATGGAATATAAGCCTGCTCCATCCCAAATCCAGTCCTACAAAACAATGAAAAATTCTTCTTTTGTCTCACAGAAAAAAGGCAATACCTCTTGGCAATTACCTCCACTTGTGATCTCCAAGTGTCACTAGTTTTTAAGCTGAATGACAACAACGAAAACGAGGCTGCTTCAATAACTTGATGGTTGGGAAGATTGTTAAGTAATTTGCGTAAGTATTCTCAGATAAATAATCTACTTTAAAAATTGTTTTCTTCTTCAAATATGCACTCTGCTGAAATTAAGTTTAAGAGAATGTGTAAAAGAAGGAAACAATGCTCACATCTACCTCAGGTAATCTTTCATTGAATGGTGGCTGGGTTTCCCATGAGCAGCAGAGAGGGTGAATCCTACAACGTTTTCAGACAAAATTTTGATTGAAATCCTAAAACGAGCCGTCCTATAATCTCATTTTAACCAAAAAAAGGACGAACCCTACAACGTTTTCAAACAAAAAATTGATTGAAATCTTAACGAGCTTTCCCTACGAAATCTCATTTAACTAAAAAAATGAAAACTGAGATTTTTACGATTTTTTAATCAATTTTGGTCGCAACTTGTTGTCATCCACCCTCTCTGCTGCTATGGGTTAACAAAAAATAATAAATGATTTTAACCGAATATTTGATCCAGTCCGATACGATATCGTGTTCGAGGATCATGCAAATTTATTGTTGCGAATCCGTGTGGTTTTGACTGAGCATGACTAAAGAAGTTTTTAAATTGATTATGATCCATATCACCGCAGCACCATGTCTGCCATATATTTCTAAGAGTATGAGTATCAACTCCGTTGAATACAGCAAGAATATTGCAGTTATCTCTGATGACTTTTGGAACCTGAGTGTAGCGTTGAGTGACATATATCACGTCAGTGTTTTTATGCCTGCCTCTGGAAATGATCCTAGCAGGATTTTTTTGTTTATCTAACATTATATCGTCGTATACGACTAAATTGTTAATATCTCCATCAATATCATCAATGCTCGGTGCTTCATCGATATCGGTTATAAACTCAATAATACCCTCTCCGGATTTTTCTACCGCGCTGTCGTTAAAATCTTTTAGCACTTCATAACATCGTTGATCATCTACGCTAGGGGCAATTAAATACAACTTATCCCACTTCATCCATCTCATTATTAAATTGAGTAACAACTGCGTTTTACCGGATCCAGATGGCCCGATTATAATCATCCGGATAGAGTTTGGTAGCGCTGCATGATGCTTAATTGGTTCTCTTGTTTTAGTCGCTGAAAAATCAATTATATCCATATTTCTATACATAAATTATGGATCTATATTGTGTGAAGTGCAAAACGCGTACTGGCACAGATGATGTGACGACAGTTACAACTAAAAATAACCGATCAGCGCTTTCTGGTAAATGCATGCAATGTGGTACAAAGAAATTTAGATTTGTGTCAATGAAATCTGATTTAAAAAAAAACGAGGAGGTGATATCGCAGCCAAATTGGCAAAGCTCCCTGGAACCCCATGGGCAAAGTACCCGGGAGAAAAGCACCTTCCCGGATATAGCTACTGTGGACCGGGAACCAGACTTGATATCAGACTCAATAATCAAAATCAACCCAACCCCGGTGAAGAACCAATAAACGCCATTGATAAGGCCTGTCACCTTCATGATGTTGCTTATAAAAGCAGCAATCTGCAACACAGGCATCTAGCAGATGTGAAATTAATTCATGCGTTAAATGCTATTCCTGATAAATCCTTCAAAGAAAAATTGGCTTCATTTTTGATAAAATCGGCTATGAAAAGTAAATTGATGTTAGGTGCCGGTAATTAATAATATGGAATCAATTTATTATTCCCCAAGAGGATACTGGAGGGGTAAATCAGCAGTCCATAAACTCGCTAGCGCTGCAAAAGTGAAAAAAACCACTGCGGCTAATTGGTTATCCAAACAGGCACTATGGCAAATTTATCTACCACCGCCTAAACAAATTCAATTCTCGCATTTTGATGTGACCGCTCCTAATGAAGTTCATCAGGCTGATATATTATTTCTGCCACATGATCGTGGTTACAAATACGCGCTAACCGTAGTTGATATTGCAAGTCGATACAAAGAAGCAGAACCGTTAAAAACAAAATCAGCCACTGAAGTTGCTTCTGCATTTGAGAGGATTTATCGACGAGGTCCTCTGCACTGGCCAAATCTATTGCAGGTTGATCCTGGTAAGGAATTTCAGGGTGCAGTATTATCTACAATGAAACATCATAATGTCACCATACGACGAGGGCATACTGCGCTACATCGCGATCAGGCCATTGTAGAACGATTTAATCGGACGATTGCTGAGCGGTTATTTGGATATCAATACGCAAAAGAATTCATTCAAGAAAAGCGATCCCGTGAATGGGTTAAAAGATTACCATCTGTGATTACTGCACTGAATAACGAGATTACTAGAACAATCAACATGAAACCTATCAACGCGATTAAAAAGAAGTCAATACCCGTACAACCACAAAAAGATTTCAAAGAACCAATTCTTCATAGTAATGTCATTGTGAGGTACTTATACGAACCAGGAGAGCTTGAAGGGGGTAGAAAAAGGGCTACTGATCCTATTTGGAGTGTCACTACACACAAGATATCTACTATAACACGATCTACGGGTAGACCTCCAGTCTATAAACTGGATTCAACTGCCCCTCAGCGGGTTTTTACTCGACAACAATTACAAGTGATTCCCGAGGATACTCAATTGCCACCGCATGGTCTTAACTAGCACCGTTGCGTCTATTGCACTCAAGACAAGTCAACATCACATTATTTCTGACATGACCGAGACTGTTATTTTTTCTGTCTACGGTGAATTGGCGAGGATCCTTATCCGAATACTGCCAACGCATTATACAATTGCAACTCGCGCAGTGATTATTCTGTTGTTTCTTCAAAGTGATTATTAATTCAGCATCAATATCAAATTCTCGTTGTTTTTTTTTGTCCTGTTGTTTGTAACCGGAGAGTTTTTTATTAATGATGCTAACATCAATATCATTTATTGTGGTGTCATTATCATCGAAAACAATTCTTCGAAGTTGATTTATTTTTCGTACTCTGGATACTGCGAGATAGACTAAATTCGACCATTCGATGTGATTATCCACCATCCAAACAGTTGTATCCGATATAGTTAATCCCTGTGAAGAGTGTATTGTTGCTGCGTATCCTAGAGTCCACGGGGATTTATTAGCACGCAATGCATCTTCAACGACATTGATATCAACCAGCACAATATCATTTAATACGAGAATTTGTTTTTCACTCTGTCCTGGAATATCAACTTCAGTGTTCTGTTTTCGTGTATCCGATGGCCTATAACAAAGGGGTACTGGAAGCGTTGCAAATTTTTCTTTATGCAATTCAAATAACTTCATCTGAAGTGTATCCCTGACTATTTTTCTACTTGCAATTATCAAATCATTTGGTCTCCATGTTTCCCAGAAATCGTTTATTTGAGTTTCTGAAATCACTTCACGCGCTATTTCGCACTGGATTCTATCCGGTTGTAATCTAATTAGTTTCTTAAATTCTCGTAATCGTTCATCAAGTGATCTATAATCAGTGGTGATTTCTTCATAGTAGTCTACAAAACCCCTTAGCCATTCATGTGGAGATGCACCGACAAATGGTGGTGGTTGGCCGTGATCACCGCACATGACGACTTTTGTGTTTTTGTTTAACAACCACTCGAGAAATATTTGTAATACATCTAATGACACTGTGCATATTTCATCCCAAATTATGATTTCAGGAATGAATTTATCACCCATACGCTCAGGAGTCCATTTGTCACCCTTCCATCGAAAGAAACTATGGTAAGTACAGGCATTTACCCCTCGTTGTATCATCTCTCTGGCGAGTCTGTGAGTCGGTGTTAGCACAATCATGGTTGACCGACGAAATAATTCAATTGCACGAGTTGTCTTTCCTGACCCACCACAACCGTTTAAATAAACTGTCTTGTATCGACATATTGGATCAGATACCGGTGGTGCATTAGAAAATTCTGATTGAATTTCAATACGGTTACAACAAAGATATTTATCATCCATGGCAACGTCTGCGGATTCACAATACTCATGTAGCATCTCCTTTTTAAATCGCCAACGCCCCCACGCTTCCTCGGGATCTGTGAATTTAGCTACAGCTGATTTGTATTTATTGTGTATATACATCGAATCAGTGGCCACTCTAACCGCGGTATTAGGAAATCTATTTATCATCGAAAATAGATTAATAGAAGCATAGGCTAGCATTGAACTTCTCAAATGTGTGTACTGGGAATTATGTCCATCACAGTAGGTAACAACCGTACCTAATTTCTCACCATTGGATAGAAAAGCATCCTTACGGGATACAAGTTTTCCCTGTTTCATTAAATCCGCTACAAGAAAATCGTATTCAGCGACATCTATGATCAACCGCGAAGAGTATTTTGCGTTGTCGTACCGTCCACCTTGAGTGAATTTACCGATTATTCTTCGTCCGAGATCCTTTGCTTGTTCTTTTTTAATTTCAAATAACTTCTTAGACCAATTTATGATTTCTTCTTCATTGAAATCAGGGAATTGTTTTCGTAGTTCGTTGATTATACGATCTAGATCGGGTTGTGGTAGCCAAACTTCTTTCTGAGCTCGATAGCATATAATAGCCTCGGAAACAATCAACGATATTAGCATACCACAATCAATCATATATCGTAGTAACACTATTGGCATCCAGGCCTTTTCAGATAGGTGTCTACCGAGCCAAACATAACTACACGGATGTAACCCTGTAGCTAATTCGAATGATATCACACGAGCGAATCCGGTTAAATCAAAATCAGGTAATGGTCCATTAATCGCAACACGAGTCATTTCATGTGTTGGGTGTCCAAATCGTTTGAAGTACTCAGCGCATTCCCCATATCCGAGAAAACTTCCGGGGTAACACGCGGATATATCAATTGAAATCATACCATCACGTGAGTATTTCGTATTCCACAGTCCTCCATGGGAATATTCGACGCAACTCAATTTAACATCCTCGAGAAAATCACTTCGTGTTGGACGCCATGAGTTTTTTTCTCTTGCGAAGTGAGCTACCACTGATGGAATAGTAAAACTATCCGTGAGTAGTTTTTCATGGAAACTCTCCGGTGAAAAATCACTAGCGATTTTTCTCATTCTATTATCTAATTCTTCAACGCGATATAATTCACCATTTGGTTTTACAAATTGATCGAATCCTTCATCACTTCTAAGTAACCACACTGACACAGGATCATCCTTACACAACGCATTAATAGCATCAAATAATCTCTCTTCATAGAAAACATCCCCGACGAACTCCTTAGGGATATATTTCACGGTTCGTTCTCGTGGAAATACTGTTACCGCAGGTGTCCACGCGTGTTTGTTATGATCAATAATCTGTATTGGTGCTCCATTTTTGTTATATTTCGGTTCGTATAAAACCTCTCCGGTTATCGTCATAACTGTTATTGGAAATCTTAATGATGTTTCTAACTTAGCTATATCAGAAATCTTTGCACCGTTCTGTTTCACTGTCAGTTCCCACTCGGTTATTTTTTTTCGTCTTAGATCAGTTAGTTTATTTCCTCGGGATGCATTTGTGAAGTGCTCCATTACCCGTGTTGCTACACAATTAAGCCCTGACGAATATTTCATAGGAGCTAGTTTTGCGATATCGGGTTTATCATTTAACGGATATAGCCCATAAACCATTGCTGTTACGGGATAAGATCTTTCGTAGTATGGTTTGTCAATGCCGGTTAGAATCCCTGGTTTGGAATCTCTACTCACAATGACAGCTTTTTTATTCTTGAGGATTGGTTCAAATTTATCCCTAATAATCCATTTGCCATCGACTTCGATAATGAATTTGATTCGGAAAAAATGCCGTTTTTCCCCAACATGTGAAATTATCACTGCTGCTTTTTCATCATTCATGGTAGCGTCAACAACACCATCAATTCGAAATGTTGACCAACAATAGGATGCTCCATCACGCTTAAATTCATTGAAACAATCTCTGATTTTATTAATCATGGCTTTATCAAGAATTTTATTCTTTGGTGTATCAGAGACTATATCGAGATTGAATTGAGCATCCTTCCAGGGTAATTTCTTGGACGCTTTTTTTGGTTTCTCGAGATTAAATTTGTTACGTTTTTTTGGTCTATCGAGATTAAATCTAGGACTGATTTTCAATAATCTCTTAAACTCTTTCATGTTTCCGTCTCTTGGACGTTTGATACGTTTTTTGGGTCTATCGAGATTAAATCTAGGATTGATTTTTAATAATCTCTTAAACTCTTTCATGTTTCCGTCTCTTGGACGTTTGATACGTTTTTTGGGTCTATCGAGATTAAATCTAGGATTGATTTTTAATAATCTCTTAAACTCTTTCATGTTTCCGTCTCTTGGACGTTTGATACGTTTTTTGGGTCTATCGAGATTAAATCTAGGATTGATTTTTAATAATCTCTTAAACTCTTTATCAACATTGAATTCAGCATTTTTCGAAGGCGTTTTCCTTAATTCCTTCATGCTATAATTAAAACAAGCATTTAAATGAAAGATTTTTATATAATGAATCACTGCAAGTGGCTTATGATTGGATCAGTAATCCCGTGTAACAAATCATGCAGAAGTGAGTTTTGTGGGTATCATATGCAAAGCTTTCGTCGTGGAAGCCTTGGTCCGTTACCCTGTATTCTATGTGGAGTTGGGGTTAGGGGGAAATCACGGTTGTGTTTGAATTGTGGTGGTAAACGATACAGGGAGTTGAAGCGTTATTATGATAAAAGAATAAAAAATGGACAATCAATCAGAAATTATGACCCTGACGCTGACAAAGTCAGCATTCTTGACGCTGACAAAGTCAGTATTCTTGACGCTGACAAAGTCAGTATCAAGGATAAAATCATAAGAACTCCTCAAGACTACATCGAAAGATTTATCATTAAACCAAACAATGAATTAGACAAACAATAGTATTATGTATACGAATGAACCAAGAATTCAGACAGCACCCTGTGATCACAAATTATGAAGCATCCAGTGATGGTGTTGTAAGAAACCGCAGACTGAAGAAACCAGTTGGGTGGGATAATGGTATGGGGTATTTGATGTTTGGTGCTGGAAAGAAGAAATATCTCAATCATCGTTTCGTGTACGAGTGTTTCCATGGATTGATCGAGGATGATTCTGTCATTGATCATATCGATTCTAATCCGAAAAACAATTCTTTATCAAATCTGCAGGCTGTTACACAAAGTGAGAATACCGAACGAGGGGGGACTGGGAAATACTCGAAAAAAGCGAGACCTGTGAAATCTTTGAATACGATAACTAACGAAGAAAAAATATTTCAATCATTATATGAAGCCGGTAGGCACTTCGATATTTGTCCACCCTCAGTACGATATGTTGCAGAGGGGGTTTATCGATCTGCGTTTTCAAAAAATCGCGGACAGAAAATTAAATTTAGTTACGTCTAATACGTCATATTTTTCATTTAGAAATATGTCATTGCTATAGAATAATGAATTCTGAAAACATGAATAGCATCATATCCGAGATTTCAAAATTGAAAGGTTGGGATATTGAACTATCAGATGGGTTAAATCCTGATCAAATCATGTCTGATTTTCAGGATATAGAATACGGAGTTAACAACAATAAATACATGCTGCCAAAGAAATATGCACTCATCAAAAGAATTCAGAATTCTATTAAGGACTCTCTCGCATTTTCCAGTGACGTAAGTGTGTTCGCTCCGTTGTATACCATCGTAGAACGAATACGAAAAGAATTGGGGTACGAATACGAATTGAAAAAAGAAGTCAACTCTAAAGTTAGAAACCTACGGGCGTTAATTCAAGAAAATGAACAATTTTGATTGCCCGACCATTTATCATTATTTGATTGTGACCGTCCCCTCATAGAGATTTTCATTTTTTTTAGCATTTTTTGATTAAAAATGTCAAAATCAGTGATGGGCCGTTAATGGATGATCAAAATAGAATGAGGGAACTATCAATATTATTTATTTTTATAGCAATTATGATACTTCCCTCATCACTGATAACGCCCCTAACACTTTCATGATGCCGTTAGGTCGGGATTGAAAAATTGTTTTGCAATTGAAACATTGTTTCTGATTTCAAATAATGGTCAATGAAGCATTAACAACCCGATTAGCTCGTGAACGATTAGATGCAATTAAGAGATTTGTACCAATTCGTGACTCTGTACGGAATAAACTGCAACAACGACAGAGTTTTCAGACTGATTTTGCTGCGGGATCTGAAGAATTGTTTAAACCAGTAACAACAGCAACGAAAGGAGTAGAGCGCGCTTTACTGGGAGATGGTCCCGAGACGGGGAAATCTGTTATTGGTGAACTCGAAAAAATAGCAGCGAAAACTGAACAAACAGAACAGGCCGTACAAAAAATAGAATCAAAAAGAACAGTTGATGGTTTACGCGTGAGATTTAACGAGGAAGGGTTAGCAGCAATTGATGATACTAAACTAGCAGATATTCCTAATCTTGTTGTTACGACTTATGAAAACAGGAAAAAAATGTTGAAACCAGAACAACATAAATATGTTACGAATATAACTCACTGGGCTGATATACTCTACAAAATCAAAACTGAACAAAATCAGGTTAAGAAAGATAGTGCATCATACATTGGATATATCAATGATGTGGGAAACGTGTATAATCAATACGAAGAGTTTAAACAACAACAAAAACCGCAAAAAACGCAAAGACGGCGACAGCAACCTGCAAAGAAAATATCTTTTTCACCTAAAAAACAACAACCTGCAAAGATATTTTTCTCGCCTGAAAAACAACAAATACCACGTTATGATGATGATGATGATGATCCTTTTGGTTATTTACAAAAAGCCGATTTAGACGAAATAAAAAAAATGGATGTAGCAATGGGTTATAGCGGAAGCGGATTGCAAGATTCCAGTGAGAATCCAAGGATTTCATGTCCTGGTAGTGTTCTCAGTGATATATCACGGTTAGAAGTTCTTGTAGGAGGTTTCCGAGCTGGAAATAACTCACCGGAAATAATTAATGAAGCAGCTGATATCTGTAGACGATTATTTCAGGGTGGTATCATGGATATCAGCACATATCGAGATTTCATTGGCGAGTTAGTAGACGGTGAAACCGTCCATGGTTATCATAGTGACTGAATCGATTAGATAAATAACAATTGAAAAATTGTTTCTGATTTAAAATAATGATCATACACTACAATCATGATAAACCAACCCCCGTCTACGTAGTTAATTCACGGTTTCCGGTTTATAGAGCATACTACGGAGATGGTTTAGGTAATACCATTGCAGGGTTATTTGCGAGAATGGCTCCAAAAGTGATGCCGTTGGCTAAACAACTAGGAATGAAAGCCATTGATGTTATTCGTGATAAGGGTATTGGTGCTGTTGGAGATCTTGCTGGAAAAGCGTTTTCAACTGCGAAGAATAAAATAACATCATTAGTGAGACGAAAAAAGAAACCGGTACCATTGCCATCTACAGCGGAAATGCCTGCAAATGTTAGTAGAATTATAAATAACGCAGTAGATGAAAAATTAGCGTCGATGGTGACTCCCTTGATAAATCAAGAGGACCAAAATAACATGATAGCAAACATGATAGCAGGAAGTGGCTTTAAAAAAACACGACGATGAAATGGGAAATCGCGATTTAGACTCTGATAAATAGAATAAAATGTTCAAAAGGTCACCTGATCCAGCATTTGATATAGACGCCCCAGTTGGCAAGGATGATTCTGTACGCGATTTTCAATTTTATTCTTATCACGCAGTACAACCAGATCTCCGATCGCGAATTGAACTTCAAGTTCATGATACCAGTAAATACTTCCTACCGTGTGAGGCATTTATCGAAATCGAAGGAGAACTTGTAACAAATGTTGCAGCTGATACCCCATATGACATAAACCCAACTACACGAGTTGGTTTTGTTAATAACGGCATAATGGCGTTATTTGAAAGCGCTAGATATCTCATTGATGGAAAAGAAATTGAATCCATTGACCGTGAAGTTGATGTTGCAACAACAATAATCGGGTTAGCGAGATATTCTGATGATTATTCAAGATCAGCGGGTCCATCTATGATGTTTTCTAAGGATATCACTGATCACCCTGAACACAACCAGTATTCTAGAGTCAAGGCAACACAAGCTACCGCAGTTGATCCAGCACCAGCCGGATATACAAGACCAGCTGGTACTTTTGATGTCATAAATAATATCATTAACTACAACCTAGGGTTTGCAACACGTGTAGCAACGTTGCAAGGACAGCGTCGACAATTTTCATGTGCAATTCCACTGCATCATATATTCGGATTCTGTAGAAACGTCCGAAAAGTTATCTATGGAGCGAAGCATACAGTAGCGCTTGTACGAAAGGGTACTGATAATGATGCAATCTGGCGTGATGTTGGTGCTCCCGAGGGTAAAGTCATTTTATCAAAACTAGCATTATGGATGCCAGTATTAACTCCATCAATCACAGCAGAAGAAAAATTATTATCATTTATGGAACAAGGAGGAAAGTCGTTGTTGAGTTGGTTATCAGTGACCACTGATATCAAACAGGATAATGTTGATGATATATTTACTTGGCATCTGGCATCAAAACAAGGTGTTTCAGCTCCACGTCATATATTCGTAGCGTTACAGAATAATGCGCGAGTTGGTAATCAAGAACGAAGCCATATGATATTTGATCAGTTAGGTGTTAGAGAAGTCTCGCTGAGAATAAACGGCCAACAGGAACCATCTGAGGATATACAACTCGATTACACTCACAACCATATTGCACGTGTATATCATAACCTATTGTCGTTTATGGCACGTGATCTAAATGTGGATACTGGTTTGCAAATATCACAATTGGATTTTAAAAGCCTCTATCCGATCTATTACTTCTCACTGGAACATCTCGATTTGATGAGACAATCTGTCGTTGATATACACTTTAGAGCCCGTGTAACCCGTCCTGGTGGTATTGCTAATTATAGAGCGGTTGCTGTCATTCTCAGTGATAAATCAATGCTACTTGAAGGTGTTGGTGGAAGAATGAGAGTGGTAGATGCACCAGTGGAAAACATGTAATTGAAATTGTAAACGATTTAGAATCAATCTATTATGTATAATGTCATATAGTGTTATTAGTGTTGCGTTAACTCCTGGTCAAATCAAAAAATTGCAATCGGAATCAGCTAAAAAATGTGGAACCACAATCACGTTGAAACCCAACCAAATGACTGGTGGTGCAAATAAATTATCGCTGACAACTCGTCAGGTGAAACATTTCAATGATGCACTAGTAGCAAAAAAGGGTGTTCAGATTACTCTTTCTGCGGCTGCTATCAAAAATATGATTAAAACAGGCGGTATATTTCCGTTGTTAGCTGCGATACCAGCATTGATTGCAGCAGCAGCCCCAGCGGTGGCTAAGGCGGCGGCGTTAGGGGCTGTTGGTACTGCAGCAGGGATGGCACTACAGAAAGCAACGGGGAAGGGGTATAAAAAAAAGGGAAAGGGTCTAAGACTACCAGGAACCCCGTATTCGTGGTACAGCGGAAAGGGTCTAAGACTACCAGGAACGATTTATTAATTCGGGAATCGAAGATTCCTATGTCCAATTTTGATTTAATGGATGCTGCTAAAAAACTCGCGATTAAAAATTTCAGAGGTGTCTTTATGAAAGATCAATTACCACATCAACCAAACAGCGTTGAAACCGGTATTATTAATCTCGATAACAGCACCGGACCTGGAACTCACTGGGTTGCATACGCTATTGATCCACGTGGGATTGTCTATTTCGATTCATATGGATTAGCCCCACCAAAAGAGTTTTTGCGTTATATAAAAACCCTTCCAATGAAGACTTGGTATTCTACGCTACCAACACAAACGATGATTGACCCACCAATATGTGGCAGCGAAGTATTAAATGTCCTTGACGCTATTTCTAACTCCTTAAGTAACCCAAGCGGAAAACCACCACATGTTGTCGTTAATGAATACACTAGTAATCACTGGCAACGACGGAGTCGTCAAAAACAATTTTAGAGAGAGAAAGAGTTTTACAATAACATGATTGATATTTGGGGGAGATCTTTGAAACCCAAACCCGATGGCACTGCACCACCTGATTCTGTCAAGGATGTAAAAAAACTAATCAAAGATGAAATAGCTGAGACGTTGAACTTAACAAATGTTGATCCTAATGAAATAGTTGTATTTCAAGACAAACAGGGTAAATTGAAAACCAGTAATATTTCTCTGGATGATATTTTGGTTAAACAACAAAACGCAATCGAGAACACCGTTGCGTTATTTTCCGATCAGGGTAAACTCAAACCGGGTGTACTCGTTTCGACGATTACAGATCGATTAAAAACTCTCAACGATGAGTTAAACAATTCTGTGGTTGTACTAAAAACACTTGAATCTAAAATTGAAGAAAACGGAAAACAGTTTATATCATTTCGTAGAAATATCATTGATAAATTTATTGGAACCCAGTTGGATAAAATAGAAATAAAACTCCCTGATATTAAAAAATCCATCGATGAGACGAAAAACTTCATCGAAGCCGTCAAAGGTGATTTTTCGAGGATGATAACAATCATTGAAAAAACAAAAATTCCTCATGAGAAAACCAACAACGTGGTATACACAATCCAACACGGATCATTTGAGTGGACACCTACAAACAACAAATTAAATATCACTGCAACCGTTAAGGGTATTTATCGATTAACACTAGTAACACCATTAACTCAATTTAATATATCATCGTCGAGTTCATCCGGGGTTAATAATACGATTTCAACGATCATCGACAAGGATACAACTGAAAAGTTCACTATAACAGCTACTGATAAAAATTTGATTGGGGTTTCAGTAACCTGGTATGTGGAATTCGTAGCGGATTTAAGTAAATAACTAAATTGAAAGGATTTCACAATTGAAAACGCTAGTGTTTTTAAAATAAAAATGATTTCATCAACGCAATGTCGCTATGATCAGGTCAGAGAATTTCAGAATAGACTCAAAACCCTCGCCGAGGAGTATCAAATAAAAATAAAAAAATACCGACGAAAAATCACTGCAATTGATGTTATTATATACTCGGTGTCAAGCGTTCTCACTGGCGCCGGAATAATACTTGCATCGGTTACAATGATTGCCCCGGTCGTAGTTCCAATTTGCATTTCTGCGGTGGCTACAATCGGGGGTATATCAACCGGGATAGCAAAAAAGATATCATCATGCAGCCAGAGTAAACTGCAGAATTACTTACTTCAATTTCATATTGCATCAACCGCATATTCGCAGTTATCATTGATGATATCATCGTCACTCGATAATACAATTATATCAGATTATGAATTCTCAGAGATGGTCAGTATTTTTAATTCTGCAATATCGAAATTAGAGCAACAACATGAGTATAATAACAATGACAACACAGATGGAATCAGAAAAAACAAACCCAAAAAACAAAATGATCTCAATAATATCAACATTACCAGATTGTGAGTTCTCGGTGATGGTCAGTATTTATGATTCCTCGATACCAAAATTAGAAATACAACATGAATATAATGACGACACCGCAGGAATTACTTCAACGAATAGTGGAGAACACGAACCCAGTACAAACAAGCATGATATCAATAACATCAACGAATCCAGAATTCAGTGTGAATTTCCCCTCTCCGGTTCCGGTGAAGGAGATAGCGCTAGCAAAACTACGAGTGTATCACAGTTGGCCTAATATCAGATCAAAATCATTTGGTGGTCAACAACCCAATAATTCTTTAGTGTTTGCAAATAAGAATAAAGACGACGGAACCCCAGACTGGAACGTCGTTTCAATACCAACAGGGTCATACCAAATCGAGCAAATCAATAATGAATTCGCGCGTAGAATAAAATCGATTACTGGAGTAGAGTCAAAAATCGCTATAACAGTTCATGAACCGACGCTATCATCCGCAATTGAAATAAACGCAGAAGAATACGTCGTAGATATCTATCAAAGCTCAATAAGAACCGTACTAGGATGGCCTGAATTACCACCCCGGGGGGGAACAGTTAATATACCCGAACCACAAAAAAATGATTATATCACCGACAAAATAAACCCCGATAATCCAATAAAAAGTTATAAAGATTACCAAACCAGTGATTTTCTTTATTTCTTCTACACCCCAATTGAAGAAGAGGATGTGGTGGGGAATCAAGAATGATATTATGTTGCTGACGATCTTAAAGTTATGGATAATTTTAGATCGATGGAATATGATTTTTTACTATTGTTAATATCCATTAAATCCGGCTCTCTCACCCGAGATGAATTTATCAGCGTTGTAAAAATATGTAACAAAATCATCAATGACATGGAAACATTTAATTCACAAATTATTCGAGTTATACTAGATGATAATCACCCCAAGTCGAGAACAGAATTTGCACTGATCTATAATATCCGCGTTGAAGATATTCCAACATTCAAACTACAAGGATATAACGTACCGGAACTAAAAAAACTACTCAGTGATGCCATCGATGTTGGTTTCAAAATAATTCATGATACGTGGAAGAAAACAACATCACCGGAAATAAAAATCCTCAAACACAATAATGACCCAGACGGTGGCGGTAGGCATATCGCTCCGTTCAACGTGAATATTTCATCGGTGATTGCGCTCAATTTAGTATGTGATGTTATCGAAGGAAGCTATCAAATTAATCTCGAACGATCAAATCAAGCTCAGCAAGGATATATTCTTTATTCGTTTGCACCAACAGCTCCTCCAGGATTTTTAATAATTGAGTCTCCGGTTAATCCTGTCTACATGCGATGCCATAATAATTCGTTAACCAGAATTAATTTCAAACTCACAGATCAGTCCAATAACCTAATTGATCTACAAGAGGAGGTGTTAGTGATTAGTTTGTTTGTGAAATCATAAATGATTTTCATCCTAAGGACTTTCATCATAAAGACTCGATCAAATCATTTCTTATTTTTTGTTAACCAGTGATGAAATCACTAAGCAGCAGAGAGGGTGGATGACAACAAGTTGCGACCAAAATTAATTAAAAAATCGTAAAAATCTTCGTTTTCATTTTTTTAGTTAAAATGAGATTTCGTAGATTTCAACGAAATCCTACGGATCGTTTTAAGGATTCAATCAATTTTTTTTGTCTGAAAACGTTGTAGGATTCGCCCTTTTTTTGGTTGAAATGAGATTATAGGACGGCTCGTTTTAGGATTTCAATCAAATTTTGTCTAAAAACGTTGTAGGATTCACCCTCTCTGCTGCTCCATGTATATGTTAATTCTTTTATCCTGATTTGGTAAGAATCACAGCCTTGTGTCACATGATCTGTGACTCCTATCTCCAGTTAAGATGATGATTATTGAAGCAAAAAAGATGTTCAAGATGACAGCCATAGCAACCATATTGGACGTCTGAGCAGTAGCATTAAAGACCATCCATACATCATACAAATAATTTTGGTAAAATATATATGTTCATGTGACTTTCCATCCAGAAGATTTTTTTAACACAATTTACAAGATATCTACAGTCAGAGGTCTCCTTAGGATTTTAAAACTAGGAGTCTAGGACTCTCATTTTGGTAAAGAAAAAGAGTCCCACCAGCAAAAAATTAAGTCCCCTCCCAGAAAATGTTGAACTTTAAAGATTAGAAGTACTTTGGTTGTCAGTGAGTTTAATTTCCACAGTTTTTATAAGACTGACAAGCAAAACTGTGTCAGCCTATTCTGCACATCGGTCATATCTGTACAAAGATACATTATTTCTGTATACATTAGATCACGTGTCGTTTTGGTTGACAATTCAATGTATGGCTGAAAGTCCTAAGCGATGCATATAATTTCATAGCCTGATGTACAAACACTACACTTTATAAAGACATGCGCAAATTAGGCCACCATATCTCAAGTCATGGAAAAATTGGGGTCATATCATTTTTTGCAAAATCTTAATATTATTTTGAATATAATATTCTGGTGATAAGGGCTGCTTTTCAATTGGTAAGAATTGCAGAATTTTATTTTCATCAATTTAATTTTGGTATGGCTTTTGCGCCAAAATTGGTGACTTTAGATGAGCAGAAAAGCATGACAGCAGTGTAACTCTTGTAGTCCTTCAGACTGAGACTGAATTTTGTCAATCCAGGAAATGGTTGTATTCGAAACACTAAGCCAGGCATCACACACTTTCTTAAACTAAGCGATTATTCCATCCAAACAGTACGTATCTGGATCTTTCTGTCTCCAAATTCAGTCATTGTAAATTGCAGCACATTTTCTGACTCAAGCTGCTAGTCAAAGTCTTTGAACTGTTGCAACATGTTCTTTTAATGTACTCTAATAAATAGAACAGGCACATCCGGAGGTATTTTAAATAGGTAAAGTAATCAACATATTCTCACTCAGGAGGTTGTTGAAGTAGGACTGGCAAATCTTTGAATTTGCCACCCAGCTATTTGCATGCATATGGAGGAGTCCTGCATGGGTGATTTTCTGCATCCCTATCACATAATTGCATAAAAATATGTTTAATTAATTACGCGTTTCCGAGACCTCTGTACCGTGGTAGCCGTACTTAATATCAGAAATTTGTTTAGCTGCAACAACAGTATGATATGAACATTCTATCAGGAGAACTAGAAATAGCAAGAATTTCAAGATGGCAAATTAGCAGTCATACTGGATGTCTGAGGAGAATTTTGTTTTTTAAAAAAATCTAGTCAATGGCATTAATGTGTATCTTATAGAATCCTCCATGTAGCTCAGAAACAATAATGATATCAAACTTACAGATGGACAATTGACAACAGGCCATCCCATAAGCTCTTCTTGTCAACAACAAGCAGAGATAAAGAGACCAAAATTAAAAATTTGTAACATTGATATTACTGATCATAATTGTACCTGTGAAATTTGATCCACATGTGTTCCAACCAAAATGACTGGGGGGCTGTCAGCTTCAGGAGATGATGCACATGAATGTATTGAGTTTAGCCAAACTTCAACTAGCTCTGAAAATAAATCATACAAAATCGATTGAATGGCATAGTATTTGCTTGTCCCAAAATCAATAGTTGTTTATGTGAGTAAATGAAATTACTGCACAAAATCAATTTTATTTTCAGAAATAATCACCTCTAGCTTTGTTCTTTTTAAATCCTAATATATTTATAGGTTTTTTTTCTTATCCTAATCACAAGCAACCCACAGCGTTTGGTCCAAGTCTGCATTATTGAATGAATTTTGTTCAGAAACCATTTTTCTTCTCTTTGTAACAGTAACTGCAACCTTTGACCTTTTGACTCTAACATCAACATGAATCTTCCTTATCTTAAATGTTAGCCATACACGAAGTCTAAGCCAGGTATGCAACAAAGAAATGGTGTCATTGTTTAGAGATACAATATTGATGATATCTATTTCTTGTCCGTGACCTGCTTGTCTTAGCGCTGATAAGGAGATCATGTATTCATGGTTCAGTCAATTCAGGCAGGTCAAAGTGTTTCTAAATGCTCTCTTTTTATTTATATTATCTCTTCCGTCCAGTGTGGAATAAATATGTGCTCTGACTGTATTACTGTGGAAAGTAAATATGAACAATGAGTTTATACATTTCATGTTGGCAGTGAAGTAGTAGATCAAAACTTACCATGAACTTGGCACTTCATCATCCCTTTGCTATCAAAATAACAATCATCAGCTACCAGATCAGTGACCTGTCCACTAACATCAGAAACCAAGAGGTATATCGCTCTTCTTGTCAGGAATGTCTGGTGTGTCGTGTAGAATGCATACTGGCCTGCAAAGTCCCAAATTGTCAGAAGTGAATTTTCACCAGTACCTTCTATTATATTAACATTTTCTTTCAACAATTTTATCATGGCTATCGTGTTTGTTTTAGACCGGGAAGGCTTCTTTTGAACTACAGCTGAAGAGGATTCTTCTTGCTGATGAGCAGTAGATTCTTCTTGTTTATGAGCAGTTGATTCTTCTTGCTGATTAGTGGCAGACGAAAGATCTTGGTCAATGCCCTTCTCAGAAGAATGATGGTGTAGTACTTCTGCATTCTGGTCTTTAACAGCAGCATGACTATCTTTAAGACTCTCAGTTCTGTCTTCTTCTAAAGGGTTTAAGACTAATTCATCACTGACCTTGCCCGCCACTTAGTGTTGTTCATTCAGGACTTTAGCAATACGCTGAAGTCGATAATCCTGCCCCGAGTCTGAAAACAAAAGAAGCAAGACATACAACCGAAAATACTGATTTGCATTCACCAATCTAAATGGTGATACAAATGTAAATTAGTCTAAAAAAGAATGATATGTGGTTCTAGTAATGACACTGAAACAAGAGGGAAGTTATAGTATTTAATCTTTATTAATATTATGTTACTTCCCATCACAGTGTTCATTCTAAAGTCACTTGTCTTGATGTGGAACACAGGGCATGGCTGTTTGTATAGATGAAAACTTGTTATATGGTCAAGATGATCTAAATCCGGTAGATTGGGTTACTGGAACCAAACGTATTCTTTGTATGACCATTGATACACTCTCGACTGTCTCATACACACATATAGACTAAATAGTACTTCTTTCTGAGGAGCTAAATAAACTTTGGCAAAATGATACTAGTCAGGGAAGAATAATCTCTTGGATGTAAACAAGGTAAGGTATGGTAAGCAAATTGAATACATGTGTTCTAGTAGAAAATTTCAAAATAATGAAAAAATCATAAACAAAGTGATAGATTATATTTTAAAGAAAACAGTCTAAACATGGTGCATGTAGATTTCCATATTAGTTTTGAAGATACAAATGCTGGAAGGGATTCCAAGTGGACTAAAGTACTTGCCGTTTCAGTTCACTGGCATCTCACCCCTGTCTGTATGGGTTCGAGTCTAAGATTCGGCTAATGTAGTTATGTGAGAAAGCTTATCAATAGCTTCTCATGGGTCGGTGGTTCTTTACAGGGATTTCCAAGGTTCTTCCTCCACTAATAATACTTGCCGCCATGTATAGCCTATCGTGTACTGAAAATGGCATTAGATCCTAAAACAACAACATCAAATGCTGGACACACATGCCTGAGTGCTGCTTTCACAGTATACATGGGATTTTTATATCATGATTAATATCGCTAATTTTTTTCAACAAAGTATGGCGAAATCTCTGATAATATGAAATCACAATAATCAGTGTTCTTTTATATTACCGATAAGGCGATTGTATGTTGTCAGAGACTTTGGTGCACTTTATTGATAAAATGTCAGACTCCTGTGCCCAGTCACAAATTGTGATATAATCAGACCGATATAAGATGTCCAACAAGCATAATTATATACCTTCCTTCTTTTATTCAGAACAATCTGAATATTCCTTTTCATTCTTCCGCACATAATTATGATTAAGAGGCTCATTTTGTCCTATCGTTTGTAACATATATAGATACCATTTTCACAACATAGTCTTTAATCATAAATTGATCATGCAGATGCTTCTCATTATACAATATGTGCAGTTTAAATAGTTTGAGGTACAACAATACAGTCAGTCTTGTTCTCTGACTAAATAAACTGGATCAAAATCAAACACTGACGAGCCAATTATCCGGATTTTAGCACAGCAATGATATTTCTGTAGTTTTTACTTTTATTCCATAAGTCTGTATTTTAATGGTCATTTTCGTAAGACTTACTGGAACATCATAATGGTTGGCAGGTATGTGTATGCTGTGATACACTAAGTCATGCTACAAGATTTTGATCAACATCCAAAGACAGGAACAGGAACGGCTATAACTGACTAAATGACCAGGGTTTTGTTTGTTTAATAAAAATGTACCCCAAAAACCGTTTTGCTAAAACTTCAAATAAAACTTATTACCTTTAAAGCACTGATTGCTCTTAATAAAGACTAAGCAAATGAAACAACAAAAATCAGTCTCAATCAATGTTCTAAAATATGTTTGATGTTAATGCCGTGATAACAAACCAGCAACGCAAATTCAAATAAAAAAATGAAAGATCAAAACAATGAAAATGAATGTTACCTGGTTTCCTGGTAAATAAGTGGTATAGAAGATGCATACATGAAATGATGCTCCTCCCCCCGAAAAAACTTTTGGATTTAGATATTTGGGATATGGTGTGAGTAGACATTGAATCCAATATTTCCTTGAACAGACGTTCCAATCCATCGCCAAGAAATTAGTGTTGTCAAACTCTTATTTATCAGCTGAATACCTAATACTTATGCTAGTATGAGAAAAAGCACACCCATAACAAACCATATTTCTGTACTTGATGTATTTTGGTATTCTTACGAATGCCGGCATCCATTTTCTTCTTTCTTCAAGTGAGATGTCCCTTTTTAATGGTGTACAATGGTACTATAAAAGTTGTGGACACAAACACCTGGTTGGGGAGAGTGTATATTTGATGGCAGATATAATATTTAAGATCTCTTTAGTAATAGTAATAACATTATTAATAATAACTAACAATAATAATAACAATATAATATTAAAATAATAACAGTAGTAATATTAATAATAACAATATAATATTTATAAAAAAAATATTATTTAGTCTTTAAGTTAGCCAAAGCCCACAGGCTTAGGATTGAATACATTTCTAGGTAGCCATAATTAATAGTAGATTAGATTAGATTATTAGATTAAATTATTAGATTCGGAAATGTACTTGTCATGCTCACTCTTAATGAATCCTTCCCACAAAGCAATTGAACACAAAACAACATTAGCCAGCCATTGGACTAATACAATTATGAAAACTAATAGACAGAAAATTAGCAACATTGTGATAGTCGACTACCAACCGTTTTTTATTTTTGTATAGCCATGGTTAAGAATAATAACCCAAACACATACACACATATATGGGCACAAAAATGAGCAGATACAATCCTTCTAATCTGTACCTCCAGGCAATTAAACCATGGCTGCCTGGTTAATGGCTTATATGGTGTTAGTACAAATGCCACTCACCATGGATCTATGTTACAACGCAGGTTAGCATACAACAGAGGGTGACTGAAAGCCAAAAGGTGCAATACAGGATGCAAGAATCATAATGATTTGTGCAAGTATATGGAGGAAGAAAAAGCAAATATTTAAAGTACAATAATTAAACACAACAAAATACACAATGTGCTCACATATCAAATGCTCGTAGTAAAATTAAATATCAAGACTTAAAAACTCCACCTTGTTGTGTATATGTGAAAGTAGTGAATGAGGAGGAACAGTTACTTCTTCAAGTACGACGTCTTGAAAATCTGTCATTGCTGTGTGTAAAGTGTCCTTCTATTAGCCCAGTGACCTTGCCCTCCAGAACTAAACCTTCTAAAATAGAAAGAGGTAAATTAGGTCTGTTCCTTGCCCAAAATGCAAACTATTTACAAACCCTGGTAACATTAGATAGTGAAAACGTTGGTATTGTGAAGATGTGAAATAGAGATGGATGGGCAGAAAACAGTTCAACGTGACACATTTCACCTTCTGGCATTTGCATAAATAAACAGCTGTAAATCATTAATCAGTACGTATGTCAACATACCTTTTGTTCGCTTTGTCCATTCATGGCTCGATAAAGAAACATCACAGCAATTGACATAGACATCTATGCCCTCTGTACTATGTCTATCGGAAATGTTTACCTCCTCTCCAAGAAGACGCTTGACTAGGGTCGTCTTGCCTACACCCATGTGTCCGACAACCATAATACGTATGCTGTGTTGTGTACAGTTTCCGTCTTTTAGAGCCTCTTCAAAAAGTTGGATGGATCTGTCATCCATTTTCAAAATTTCTATTGGAACACCTGTTCCGATAATGGAATAATTATGTAGATATACATGTATATTATCAACCATGATGCAGAATGTTAAAGAAAAATATATGGACCTGATACTTTAGATAGCTAAACCGGACTGTTCAAGCCATATCATTGTTAACCATGTCTGTAACATTAACACATCTTGTGCCAATAAAACTCATCATGCACATTTTATTGGTCTCCAATTGTGCAAATGAAAATTAAACCACAACTTTTAAATATCAAATAAGATTAAAACAGAGATCAAATATTATAAATTATATAGCAGACTCAACAGGTACTAATAAGATTCTGCTCTACACTTACTATGTGCTTCTGAAAGATGGGCAGGTTTTATGGTAAAATTATTTATATTTGCAACAGGCGCAATGCTGAGAAATGTTGGCATACCTTAATACTACTTTTCTATAAAACAATTCATTTACTTGTGGTAATTATGAAAATCAGGCAATAGCTGATCAAAATATATACAATTAACTCAAAGTGCACTTATCTTGACTAATTTTAAAATAGGCACAGTGCATTTTGTCAAGAGTAGGCTATATAGTACATACTTTTTTCCATCAAATTTATGCTATTTTGTAATTTTCAATTTATGTTTGATGGAAGTGAAAACGACTAAAAGAGCAAGCATGCCAAATCTGCATCTTGTCCATCACAAATTACATCCATGATTCAGGCCAAAATAAAGAGAATTAAAATGTATTTAATAATTTGAAGTTTAATTACTTTAAAGTTTATCTTTCATTAGAGAATACCTATAATATACAGTGGCTTTTTTAAAAATAATATTTTAAAGTGCAATTAGAATTTATGGGCAAACTTTAAGCGATATGAACCCTTGTTGCAGTAACCCTGCTTTGTCCACAGGTACTAAAATGTTCCTACATGTATTAATCATGTACAAAACTGTCCGAAAAACAAAAAATATTTTAAAGTTATATTTCAATGACCTATATAATGACAATAATTGAAGAAAGAATATGTAATGTACTAGACATTGTTAATCTATTTTAAATTGATGTTGCAAATTTAAATAATTCCCATATATACATGTAAATGTTTGAACAACTGTCAAGATATATATAATCTTATATATAACGATAGTGAGGATCATATGCCATAACGGGTCATGTGGGTAATCTAAGATATTTTTGTCACTCTGATTTTTTTCCTACAGATCACTGGGGTATTTATTTGAAGATCAAGCTCGCGTGTCACAAACAAAAAAAATAATTATTGCAACATCTAACCTTTTAATTTTAATAAAATTTTACAATATTACTTTACAATATTATTTCAATAATCTTTCGCCATATTTATGCATCTAAACACTACCTCTATTTTCAGCCTCGTCTGTTTCGGTTTTCAATATAAGAACATTGCATCATTCAACAAAATCGAGAACAGATCATAGTAAATAGAGCGCGCAATGTACACAATAGAACATCCAAAATGGTATTTTATATTGTTTTGTTTATACTTAACTTTGAAGCTATATTGTTATCCGATTTGACATTTGTTCGTTGATAAATCCACCCCAACCATCCCCACTGCAAAATCATCAATTAACCGCTCCATAAACACGAATGTTATCAACACAAAATACGTGGGATTTTAGACGCTGCTAACCGCTGAACGAGATCCGGTAACGTGCATGTCGCGTGCAATGAAATGTCGTCTGCAAAGATTTAACAATGACAGCGCCACCTTCTGGTACAAATGTGCATTGCCCTAAAATGGTGATGATGCGAGTTTAGCAGCTAAGCAGCCATTGTGATAGTCGATACAGATTTAATATTTTTTTATATGAAAAGTATGAAGTTAAAACCAACATGCAGACGTCTTAACAATCATTAATGAATATAAATGACTATAACACAATTTGCAATACATTTTAAAATAACAAAAATATTTTATTTATATTATAAATTGATAAATATTACCATGCACGACGATCTGGATATTTAACGACTCACAGAATAATAAAATATTATTTATTAAACTTTTATTTTATTTTACATCTATTATACATGTTTGTCTTACAAAAAAGTTATGACTACAATATTCATAAATCATATTTTGGGGGAAAAATGTGGATTAGGAAATGTAAATAAACAAATTATGAAGTTTTCGTTGTGGTGTGATGTAAAATAAAATAGAATTACCTGGTCGATGTAAAGACTCGATTTTGTAAATAGTTATCACATTACTTTTCCAGCTTGTGGTGTAAAGTAATGCATGCTGGTCATCATAGAATATTCCATACAATCTTGATGACACTGTGTGTATGGTCACTAGTTGACCGCTGTTTGTCAGCTGATGAATTGTGTTCCAGTCACACACGTACACACAATCCCTGTCAGCCATTATTGACCACGGTCTTTTTAATTCCTGGTGTCGATACAAAAACTTTTTTGTGCGTGGATTCAAAATATCATAAGCATAAACACCTTGAGTAATGGAGTCACCAGTCCAACATGAGATGTACACAGTGTTATCTTTGATGGCCATGTGAGTCCATATTCCTTCACAGATGTCGTGAGTTGAGTCCATACGTCCATCTCTAATCGATACAATTCCCCGACACAACATGCAATCTTTCTTCTTACCGCTGACAACGAGTTTGTCTGAATGCAATTTTGCCAATGAATCACATTGATAAAATTCTGTCTTTAAAGTTTTGACAAGTTTTACGTCATGTATCGATTTCAATGACATGATTACAACCGTACCGTTAACCAAACATAAAGCGACTTTCCTCTTGCTAATAAGACAGACATCATTGGGAATGGACTTCAGTGTTTGTGATGTAATCAGTTTGCCGTCATGACGATTGTAGACCTGCAGATTAGTCGCATCACGGTCTAAAATCAGCAACATGTCGTCCATCATCACAACGCCATTGTAGTAGGGTTTTCGGCCGGCTGTGGATAAAAAATAACTTACATCAGGATACGGAATACACAAAATACAGACATATACTTTTAGTTAACAATGCCAAACAAACGTATATATATATATATATATATATATATATATATATATATATATATATATTTCTGACTTAAAACGATATTCTACAGTCCTAATTTTACAACAACCACCAATATCGTAATAGTCGTACTATTTTTAGTGGCATTTTTTTGTATTATTATTACTATGATAGTTCGTTCCCAAAAAGTCCCTAATTCATGTCACACAAAGTTTTGAAAAAGAATGACTTATTTTTAGCTACATTGAATGACGATGACCTGAATATTTACCGAGTTAACGATAGGAAAATCTAGCTATGATATGTAGAAGGAACTATAAACAACACGTTAGAGACAAAAGTGATAATTATTAGTCAGAATAATGTAAGGTTAAAAGGGTAGCTGTGAATTTACGTAAGTTTCAAGTAACTCCTGCTAATTGCCATATGTGATTGTAACTATAACTAATACAAATAATCTATTATAGTTTTAAAATAATATTATTTATTGTATGTTATAAATGCCACTTTGTACTGTTTTGCAACTATTACGTTAAAAAAAAAAAACAATTACATTGCTCAGAGTAAAGTTGGGCTAATTGAGTAGCGGTGACTTTACATAAGTTTCAAGTAACTCACGCCATATGTGATATGTGGACCAAATATTTATGCAGACTACACTGCGTGAGGTGATATCATTATGTCTATCCCGACCCTCCAAAAAACGTATCCTCCGATTCACATCATACAAATTATAGGATCACCAACTAACAACCATAATACAGACCTTCTCGATATGCAAAGAGAAATTTACACATATAACTGGCACTTACAAGGCATTCCATCCCTACCCCTGTAGAGTAATTTTGCAACTTTTGAGATTATCAAATTATACCCATGTAAACAATTGTTTGCACGAAAAGACAAATTAATTAATGTATGCAACTTATTATCAAGACAGGAACCAACCATGTATACGCCTACAGTTAATTAATATATGCAACCAATATGTGCCCTGGGGTTTGTTTTATGCCCTTGGATCACGCTCGTGAGTCATTCATTAAAAACGATCGATTTCCGCTCCCTATAATTAAGTACCTACTTCTGACATACTTGCTAGGTGAAAATAAAAAAAATAAATGAACATATAACAACTGACTATTGTCTCTAAGGCAGACCTTATCGACAGGACTGGGACGTACCCAAAGTAGGCTAAAATGTTAGGTGTTCAGTTAAAAAGATAAGACACAGAGATAAATGTTTTAGATATCTTTACACATAATTTAAGTTTAAAAAATCAGACACATTATTCAAATGATGTATCTGATTAATTTTGCTTGATTTATGTGTCTGATTATTTTAACTTTATTTTGTCTGATTATTTTTTTACTTGAATTTCAAGTTTAAAAAATAATCAGACACAGTAAGGTAAAACTAATCAGACACATACAAGTCAGAAACATAATTTAAGTAAACAATAATTAGACACATAATTCAAGTAAAAATAATCAAATAAGATGATGTATTTGGAAGGATGTTAAATGTAAATTTGTTTTTTATGACAAAAACAATTCTTTTTGAAAATATCAATGATTAAAAAAATTACATTCCGCAGGGGCAGCACAAACGGGGATGGACTCGGGAGACAGAGATTGCCAATAAAGACTACACAATCAGTAATCAGTACAAGCACTCATTTTTCTCAGTAAAAATACAGTACGGAAAATATCCCTCTCCTTCTAAAATTTATACACAATTTATACTTTGTATAAATTAGAAGCGGAGTGAATTTTGCAGAGATAAAGAACCTTATACATAAAAAATATTTAAAAAGTATAAACATTAGAGAAATATCATCGTCCAAAAGTTTGCATCTGGTATTCAAAATTTTATATATAAACTACCCTGATTATTTCAATGAAAATCCTTTCTCCATGTAAACGTCTGCGCTCTCCAGTTTATGACTTCTGCTACTGAATCGAATGCCGATGTTTACAAGTTTCTAACACTCATTCGGAAGACAATACAGAGTCTTGGCGTATTAATGTAAACCCGCTTGCAGTTGTTAACCTCGAGACTTTTTGATCTACAAAAATCAATAACTAGGATCCAAACTAATGATTTCCGGTTTTTTCGAAGCTGCTCAGTTGGGGTAACCAAGTATTAGTTGACATCCAGTGTCTTCGTTTTGAATGTGATGATAAATGCAGTTGAGAAAGTGTACAGACAGGCTAAATCTAGCAGATTTGCAAGATAACTATTGATAAGGCTATACTATGATGCTATTTTACTGTTATCTAGTTTAAATTGTATGGATGTTTCGCCATGTACACATCAGCTGATCGAAGGAGATCGTGTGGGTGTACAAAATAATAAATGCGAACATAAACTTTAGCAATGTCAAGCAGAGATAGTACAATAATGGCCACTCGTGCACGACTTGCGTATGGATAGTTAGCAAATTTGTTCATAATAATATATATCCTTGTATAGCAAGTGGGTCAACCGATAGCAAGACTTTGGAGGTCACAAAAGGGGAATAAGAAATCACTTTTGACATAGAACTGAGAGAGAGAGAGAGAGAGAGAGAGAGAGAGAGAGATAGAGAGAGAGAGAGAGAGAGAGAGAGAGAGAGAGAGAGAGAGAGAGAGAGAGAGAGAGATAGATTAAGAAATTAAAAGTTTAAAATATCATAGGATAGACCGAGAATTCCCGAATCTGTTTGCTGATATAAAAGTTGAACTAGAGTTTGTCAAAGTAACTTCCAATATTGATGACTTGATAAAATTGAATTGACGAGGTAGAACATGCAGTTTATTTATTTACAAAGTTATTCGATCTTTCTTTGTGGATCAACCTATCTAGAATATGAATAGGTTGAAAATATGTCCTTTGTTCGTAGCTGATAAACTACTCTGCTAGATACAAGAACCAAAACCAATCATAGTGAAACTTGCATATTTTAAGGACAGGGAATAGTATTAAGCTTGGCCATCATGTAGGTGAAAGGCTTTGAGTGCCTACAACTTCAATGTTGTTTCATAAAAAAGCTAGTTACTGTTTGACAGCTTAGTTGTATATTGAGAAACCAAAAAATGGGTTCTTTGACCAAATATATGACTCTTGAATCTTGAAACTACCATCTAGAGAAATGATTATTTTTTGGCTCATATTTTTCTTCATATGAAAATAGCAAAATACAATGCATAGAAGTAAGCCATACTGTCTATTTACAGCAAAAATAGAATTTGTGGAAGTAATCCATACTTTCTATCTATGGTAGAAAAAGATTTAGTAGAGGTTAGCCATATCCTATGTTTATGGCAGATATAAATTTTGTAGAAGTAAACCATACTCTACTTTTTGGTAAATATAGTTTTAGTAGAGGTTGACCATACTTTTGATACAAATTTAATATAGAATGCTTTTATCAGATGAACATTGTAAAGTGGGCAGCAGCTTATGTTCTAACATTGTTTCATTTGTCAGTAATTTTTGATTTGTTTACTGCAAAGGTGCGTTTATTATTATATAACTCATTGGTCATCTTTGCATGTATTAGATGACTTTAACAATTTAGTGACTAGGCTGAGCACAACTGTGGCAATATCCTAATGCCATGTGCAAGTCTCCGATAATTGTATGAGCCCCTGTGTTAAATGGTTCCTTTTTGCTATCCTTGCGAATGTTTTACTCTGAATCTATTAGTTTGTATTTCAAAGGAGCTTTCCAGTCTTGCTAGAATGAAAGCGCTTAAAGAAGTTTCATTTTTCTGACATTAAATTCACCACAACATCACACTGAAGGAAATTTAAGATACGTGTCTACTGTATTGGACTAAATTTCTACATATTTTAGCACAGATAGCACATTATAAAGACCCCCACTCAAATCCATACTGTTCTTAAAGTATAATACAGTTCCAGATAACATATGCTAAATACAATTTCATTGCCAGCTTTAATCTAAATATATGAGCATAATACTTGTGTAATTTAATTTATTTAAATTTTATTCTTGGACTATTTCATTAAAAATTTGAATAACATACTATAATTACAATCATCATCTCCCGATTTCAGGAAATATGTAACATGCTTTTTGAAAGTAATTCTAACTGATAACTTGTGTTCCAATTTGATACATAGACATTGAGGAACTTGTATTTATAGACATATTACTAATATTTTGAAATAACCCGATTAGACTTTCATGCTAAATTTTGGTAAGTTTAAATAGGTTTAGCATTTGTAAACATTTGGGATATGGAATCGTTTGACACAAACCTTGTAAAGTAGAGTAAACTAAAATCACTTGAAGTAGACAAATCGAAACATAGTAGACATGTCTATAATACATAGAGGATTAGATTGGAATTCATGCCATTATATCAATGTGTCCAATTTTTCAAAATAAAACTTCATAACATGTTTTTTTTTTAAAATCCAAAACATGTTTATATTAATTGATCCTTTTATTGACTTTTAATTCCCATGTGATTTTCCAAGGTTTGTATAGAGTGCTGATTTATTGTAATGTGCTCCACTTTCCTATGGAATATGTTGCTGTTGCTGTTTTAGGGTTTAACGCCATTTTTCAGCACAATAAAGGCTATACATGGCAGCCGGTATTATTGGTGGAGGAAGAACCTGTGAAAACCCCCGGAAAGAGCCATGGACCCACGATAAGCTAATGGCAAGCTTTCTCAGATAACTACATTAGCCGAATCTTAGACTCGAACCCAAACAGCCACAGGTGAGATGGCAGTGATCCATAACAGAGATCGCTTTAGACCATTGGGCTACGCGGGTGCGCCATGTAATACAATTGAACCTATGTCTACGTTTCCTAAAATCACTATTGGATGACTTCTCATACCGCTGTGACTGTTTGAACAGAGTTTTGTTGCACCGTAGTATGTTTTCCCCTTTATAGGGAATATATCTCTGTGACTGTTTGAATAGAGTCTTGTTACACTTTAATATGCAGCCCCCCCCCCACATACACACACACACCTTTCACAAGTAATATAAATGTGACTGTTTGAATAGAGCACTGTTACATAGTAACTTCTACACTGTATTATCCTTTCCCTATCACGGGTAATATAACTGCACCATTACTAGGGTCTACATTTTATGTACCATACTTGTCTATCTGTTGGCGCAAGCTGGGTCTCATTAAGGTGATCCAATGTATGATTTTGCACGATATTTCCAGTTGTTTTTCTAGCAGATGTTGTTGTTGCTGTTACGGTTAGTCGTATCCTTCCAGTCTTTCCTTTTTATTTTCAGGAAGGGAGAGGGCTTTTTTATTGATTGAGACGGTATTTAGTATGCAGTTGGAAAGTGTTTTAAGATATGTCTTGTGAGTAGACGGCATGATTCCTGCTTTCCATTGTATAAATATCAAAATGTGCGTAAAAAGCAACGTTTCTCTCATTCTTCTATATTTTATAAAATTTATTTGTTATTCTCTGGAAAATGATATTATGTAGCAAATTAAAGATCAGTGCATTTTCTGGTGACAAAACCGTCGGCACATATTGCTAAATACATGGCTTGGTTTGATTTGTTGTTTAATAGCAATAAGGCACATATGGTGACCTTTCTGTAGAGAACACTTTTTTCTCATTTTGTTTCTTTTTCAATATAATGTAAGTTTTCGCTTTTTGGCTTCCATCTTCACTTAAGAACAAAATATTAGAATCATCTTAATAATTGTTAAAATATATGGTGACGTTGTTTCTCACTCTCTTCGGCTAATTACAGTTTTTCTACAATTTACTTTCATTTACCAGTCATTACATATGCTTGCAAATTTATAATAATATAAATATTTTGATAATATTATCACAGATTGAACAGTATTAATGATTCCACAATTTAATTGGATTTTTTCTTTCTTACATTCAGCATTATTTTTTATATAAAATATTTTCACTAATAATGACATATGGAGCATTGATATTTACACCTAATTTAGACATTATAGGTACGCCGAAAAAAATTGCATACATATTTAGCCATAGTTGTTTTGTATGTAAAGAGCACGTTGTCAGTTCCTTTGATTTAAATGTGCTAAACGATCTTCTTTTTATTTGGATATTGAACGGATGGAATCTGGAACCTTTGTGAAGAAGCGTAAATAATACATAACATTTTCTTCTTTTTCTTTCTTCATTTTGTTTTGACATGAAGTTTAATCCATAAATAAACTTAGTATGCATTGATTTAGTTTCTAGAAATTCTCTACTCAAGATAGGCTCGAATCCTGGATCACTCCTTTGGTAAAGAAAAGACGCGATTTTCTAGCACATTTTTGACACTAGTACCTAGATATAAAAAATCATCATTTTGTATTATGTAGAAAATAACGTGAAATATCATGCTCATTATACTTGATACTGCAAGCTCTATTGTCATTTATATTCAAACTTAGCAATTAATACTGTGTAATTGTTTGCACGTTTGGATGGGATAAGAGTTTTGTCAAAGCCAATTGTGTTACAATAGTTTGGATGGGATAAGAAGATTACTTCTACTGAAATAAGCGAAGTCATCCCTGAAATAGGACCTGTCATGCCTGATTACGAGATTGCATTCGAATAGGAAATGTCATCCCTGATTAAGAGATTCCATTGAAATAGGAAATGTCATCGCTGCTTACGAGATTGCATTGAACTATTCAGTGTCAACCCTGATTACGATATTGCATTGAAATAATTATTGTCAACCCTGATAGCAAGACTGTTAACATTAAAATAAATAACGTCAATCCCGAGAGCATTATTATTGAAATGTTGTGATGTGATGAAAGAATAAATTACGTTTTGATGCAGATTAGTAGACATAATTGTATCAGTCTAAATAAACTGTACGATTTCAAGATCTTATAACTTTACAAGATCAAGTTAGAAAAGATTTGACAGGGAAAAGAAGACGTAATTCATTAACGTAAATAGTGGAAATAAAATATAGCATCATATGAAGCGTACCTAGTTTTTGAAAGATAACATTTTTTAAAAGTATTCTACATCTCAGTTGAAAGATAGTGTACAATGCTACTGCATCTCAGTTAAATGCTAGAGTGTGCCATTATATTGCGTCTCAGTTAGATGTGATAATATACCAGACTAGTGCATCTCAGTTTAATGCGATTGTGCCATTCCATTGCATCTCAGTTAAATGATGTAATTACCAGCCTAGTGCATTTCAGATATTAAAGACACAACGTCTTCCTTTTATTGGCTGTATACTAAGAGTCAAAGAAGTAAAACCTAGTGTGCAGGAATATGATCCACAGGCACGTATCAGAACATTTTGTGAAACGCGACATAGTTGAAAGTGATATCTTGGTTCCATAATCACCGAAGATGAATAAAGAGCAGACACTTTGTCAAGAGCAGCGCAAACAATGGAAGTTGTTTTAAAGCTTATAATCATCTGGAAAGACAAGAATATCTGTCTGAAAACTAAAACCAGACTATTGAGAGCATTAGTCATCTCAATCTATCTGTATTCAGGTGAGGCCTGGACCCTGACAGCAGAAGTACAACGAAGAATCAAGACACTTGAAATGAGATGCTACAGAACCATCCTTGGCATGGACCACATCACAAATGAAGAGGTGCGTAACACCATCAGGCACAAAGTAGGCCATTATGAAGACCTCCTCACCACTGTCAAAAGGAGAAAGCTGAAATGTATGGCCATGTCACTACAGCCAACAGTATATCCACAACAGTACTGCAGGGCAGTGTCCAATGTGGCAGCAGGAGAGGTAGACAGTGAAAAAAATTGGAGTGACATCACAGAATGGACGAGAATACGTTGGAATGGATCAGAATGGACCAGGAGACGTTTTGCGGAGACATAGGCATTGGCACAAGTGGAGAGAACTGGTCAGATGTTCAGCAGCACAGTACCTCAACGAGCACACTAGGTCAAGAGACTGATGATGATGATGATGATGATGATGATGATGATGATGATGATGATACTAAGAACAGTTTTGATATTCCTTATCAATAACAATATTTCGAATTGGCTGCGATGGCGGTCATACTGGATGTCGAATTGGCACCATGCTGATTTACAACCAACAATATATCGTAAGATGTCTCCTGGTAGAATAACAATCACAATATGTTGAAGATATTCTTTGTGGTTGGCATGTTAGAAGCCGGATCGGCATCATATGTTATTAAAGACCAACTAAATATCAACTAAATATCAGCACAAGTCGCTTGTCAACAAAACCCACTGAATACGACCACCTGTTAATGAGGAGTTTGTGGCCTCTTGTATTTGAATCTTATTTTCTTCAGCACGTCATGGGCTATATATGGCAGCCGGTATATTTAGCAGAAGAACCCAAGAAGACTCAAAGAAGAATAACCGACCCGAGGGAAAGAACTGGCTGGCATTCTCTCGTACCCACGTAAGTCTGTACGCGAACAGAGGTAGGATACAAGTGAGCCATAAGACCACTCGGCCACCATATGTTATGTTAAGAAGGAGTGGGGATAGCAATAATTTTAAGATGGCTACTGAGGTGGCCATTTTGTGTGCAACCGATACCGTTTTGCGTTTTGGACCAGCAAGACAGTACAATTTCTCGTTAACTCAGATCAAGTGGCAGTAAAAAGATATTGAACATAAATCAGTATTTTGTTTAGTATTGAATAGACATTAGAAGTCTTGTAGTGAAAACCCCTTGTTAATATGACCATCTATTCAGGAGGAATACCTATACCAATAGTTTTAAAATGGCAGATAGTTGGGCCATATTGGACATCAAATTATTATATTTTCACTTGAGACCAACTAGTCATCATAAAAGAAAATTCAAAGAAAATTGTTTCAAAAGGCCTCTCCATTAGGAGAACTAGCTTTTGAAGATGACCGCTATCACACCCATTTTTAACGTCAGATCGGCACCATGTCCGTTTTGGGCCAACTAGACATTATAAGAAACGTTTTAGTGAAAACCTCATACTCATGTGCCATCCGTTTAGGAGAAGTAGCAATTGTAAGTTGACCAGCTATAATGGTGATAACAAACCTGTGTTAAAGAACGATCAGCTATCCCGTAATATGTTTTTGCCCATGACCAGAAGAGTTAAAAGGCAATTACACTGTAGCTACCGTCCATTCCATATCATTCAAGAAAAGAAAAGAAAAAACACAGAACAAGGGATATTTGTTTCAAATATTCCTGCAAGTTGGCAGTATACATGAGAGTACGAGATGACTAGTTGCAGGCATGTGATCCAGCATTCAATTAGTAATGCAACAGAGACCTGGCATTTGAAACTCCAAGCATCTAATCCAGACACTCTTTTGCTAATAAGCTTGCACTTGAAGGCTATGGTGAAAATGAACTACAGGACTAGATAAAAAAAAACAGGAATTGATCAATATATATGGTGGTGAGGGTGGAGTTATTGATGGTGAAAGAGCACAATCTGGTTTCTACCAAGTGATGGTAGTCATTAAATCATTGAATTGCACACTGACAGTAGCTTGTAAAATTTTACCGCAATAGTACAAAAATATATCTCCATATTTTACAGTTCTAGCTGCAATTGTGTTGGTGCCACCAGTGACATCTGTGGCATGTGAGAGAGGCATCAGTGTGCAGAACAATATCAAGACGAAAGAATGTTCCAGAATTAAACATGAGACCTTAATACAACTGATGCGAGTCAAAGAAGATGGACCTAGTGTGGAGGAATATTATCCACAGCCAAGTAACAGAACATTTTGTGAAATGTGAAATAGTTGAAAGTGAAATGTATTGAAATCAAGACTACGATATTTGTACATGATATCAATTTTAATGCATAATACTAAAAAATAATAAATAATTACCACTAAATCAAACTGGCAAAGTTTTGTGTGTGCTGAGACCCACTAGGATTTTTAAACTAGGAGTTCAGGACTTCTGATTTGGTAAAAGTATGAGTCCCACCATGAAACGTTGCAGTCTCTCCCGAAAGCACGACGAAGTCACTAAATGTATTCTGGTTTGCATAGAGTGCTGAATCATTTTAATCTGCTCCACTTTCCCAGGGAATATGATTGTACCATCACTATGGCCTATGTTTCTTAAAAGAGAACATAGATTGACTTTTCATACCTCTGTAACTGTTTGAACAGTTGTCATATGATTGAATATAGTCTTGTTACTCTTTAGTGTGCACCCCACCCCCACTTTCTACAGGTAATATAAATGTGACTACTTGAATAAAGCGCTGTTGCACAGTAGGGTGCAACCACAAACCTTTCACAGGAATAAAACTATATTTAAATAGAGTACTTTTACACTATAGTATCCTTTCCCTTTCACGGGTTTTATAAGTGCACCATTACTAGGGTCTCCATTTCATGTGCCATGCTTCTTTATCTTTTGGTGCTAGCTGTATCGCATTAAGGTGGTCCAATGTCTGCTTACAATCAATAAAAACAAGTTAAACACTTTGAACTACTTCTCCTAATTTGTCATTATTTAAAGTTTCCATTTATCTGTAAGTCAAATTTTGGAAATTATTGAAGAAATAAAATGAATACGCCTTCATCTTGAAATCCATATCACAATTATTCATGCAAATTATTATCAGTCTGTTTGCAAAGCTATATCTAGAAAAGGCAATATGGACTTTTTCACTTAGATATCATTTTGTAAAAGTACTGTCACGGCAACTTTGGAATATTGTCTACTGTACATCAGCACAACGTATCAAGCCTCCATTCTTTTTTCCACGATTTTATGGCTTCAAATTATTTTTGAGAATTATACGTGTCTCTTATTATAAGTCATTGCATATGCTTATTGCTTGCAGATTTGGAGATGGGTGATATCATACAGCAAAACTATTATCAAACAAGCCATTTTGTGTCCTTTGAAACATAACAGTATAAACATGACACTTACAATGTACTTGAAAGCTATTAGAGAATTATCAGGTAACCATTTTCTTTCTATCCCTAATGCCATTGCTTGTATTAAGTGATGCATGCCTTTTTAAACACATTCGCTTAGCAAAACAGTTAAAATATTGAACTTTGCAATAGTACATTTAAAGTCTCTCTTATTACTTTTGCAATAAAAAAAATTTGATATAAATCAGTACATACAAAACTGAATAGTATTTGGCACATCCGCTATTTTTTTTTACATTAGTTACAGTATCCGTGACCGTTTTGAATTTGGAAAGGTTACGATTTCGTTGCGTTCATAATATAATGTAAATGTAAGATAGGGGACCATTCTATGTTTTGGTTTCATTATGACGTCATCAGTATATTCTGACTTGTAAGCATTCGACCTTATAACATCTAAAGGCCTGTGTATAATCGCTGCAATAAAAAATTGGTGGCTTTTTCAGCCAACGTATTTCGACAAATCTACAATTTATTTACAAAGACCCCACCGTATGCACCAAACGTGCTCTAAAGTTCTAAACTGAGTGTGCTGCATTTATCAAAGGTGTGATTTTCGTCTAGTAGCATGTTACTGCTTTACTATGACTTATTTTCAGTACACTCCAAGGTCATGGGGTTGTTAGGTGAAATATACATTGTTTATTCATAGGTTGGTCTGAATGTTTTAATAAGAGCAAATAACTGGAGATTTAGATTTACGTGTGGGTATCGTAGTATCGAACTATCGGTTGGGATCCTTTTAAATAAGTTGATTCATCATCATTTTTATCATCAAGTTATTCATCAACATGATTGTAACACGAGGCTCAAGATATGATCATTGCAACCGAATGATCATCGACGTTTTTATTTGTATTCTCATTGATGTGTTATTAATTATCATCAAGGTTTTTATATATGACTCATCTATTACATACCTTCCATTTCTAGTTCCAGAATCCGATCTTCGACTATTCTGCAAATAGCATCTTGCGATCTTACAGTGGCCATCGTGTCTTTTCAATGGAATGTCGATACAGACGTACTGACTCTAGGTGAAGTGAGTTGTTAACCAAATACAGTGACGATGTTAGTTAGGCCCGGTCTGTAAAATATAGACAGCAAACATCCAGTCGAAATCGAGAAATAGCTACAGTTAAATTAAAAAAAATTATCGAATATATATCAGTTTGTGTATAAAGACTAACGTCTTAGGCATAAATTAATATTTACTATTATAGAATACTCAATCTATAGGGTTCATTTATGAACGGGAGCTGATGAATCTTGGTGAACAACGTTTTCCATTGAGAATTTGACGTAGTTGATTAAGAACGATGAAAGTGCATAATTACGTTGCACGTGGCTGAATGTACGAACACCTAAATAATTTATTATCAGACTTGTATTTATAGAGGAGTCCCTTACCCGGCGTTTCATTATTCCCCCTTTCCAAACAAATTAAATGCATACAAATATTGTTTTCGTCTCAACAAATGAATGTACCAGAGTTCTTATCAAACACCGTCCTCCACTCCACTGAACTCAGGTATGCTTTTGATGCGTGTCATTACCGTAAAAATAATTACTTCGACAGTATTGTAATTGCAATATCACTTTATACAGTGACTAGATATGAATTCCCGTAATTGTAAACACGTATAAGAGTTTATGTAGATCGATGCCTGCACAATACGATGACATCGGAAATATGATTATGTATTCGTCTTATTCGATTGATAATGGAAAAATAAACTAATTCGAAATTAATCCCATCTTCCCATGAACATTGGCAGTATAAATTATAATTTGTTAAAATATTATCTGAAAAATATATTGTCCTGATAATACTTCCATATTGTGAACACATGCAATATGAATACGTATCTCTTTAGTTAGACCTATACATGCTTAATATATTGATCTTGCTGTAATCACCTACCCGAAATGTGAACACAGGCAATGTAAAGATGTAACTTGCGTGTTTGCATACGTATATAAAGACTGATACTTGTATAATTTGCAAACATTCCTCAGAATACAACCTTCCTGAGTTACACACATACTGTATAAGCTGTGGCTTCACTGTGTTAAACCATTTCGATTCCTGATGTGTCATGTCCTTCTCCGGGATATATTATTGCTATAAACAAACTAACCAATCCTGTAAAGTATTTCGAAAGCGTACGTCAACCGTCCAAGTCACGTACAGTTTCATTACCTCTATGGTTTAAGCTACGTTACCTTACTTGTCTCCTTGATGAAAACGTAATGGACTTTTATGAGTATGTATCAAATGTTGGAATGTATGCATCTCGTATGGAGTTTTCAAGCAAATGCAGGTAGTTAATGCCATTATTCAGAACTATAGGGTAAAATGAATAAGAATCCAAATCTCATCACAAAACGATAATTTTGCAATTGTGTCTGTATATAATATATTTAAGTTCATTTATTGGACTTCAGTAATGAAAACTCCCAACGTTTGCATCAATCGTTTTTAATATAGTTATCTTACTTCAGGAACCCAAGTTCTTGCACCGATATGTTCTTTCTCTCAAAATGACAGTCCAGCACATACAACAAATACGAGCTCAAACTCAATTTGCCCGTTTTTATTATACCCTTCCGACCAAACGATCAACCACCGTACTGTTGGCGCTGTTTATATTATTAAATTCAAGTCAAACAAACGTCCAGAAGAAATCAAGTAATAGCTACAATTAAATTATAAAATTATCGAAGGGATATCAGCTTGTGTATAAAAGACCAATGTATTTGGCATAAATAAATATTTCTCCACCCTTTATTCAGTCTGCCATGCTTAACCAGTCTAGTGCTATATAATGGCAATAAACTTAAAACCAGCATCAGTCGAAATGAATCTAAAATATATGCAAAGCGCATGCACACCTAAAACACAGAATGGTATTACTTTGCAAACTACGTCAAATAGAGTATTCACGCATTTGTCTTAGTTTACATATTGGAAGTTAACGCAGTTCATGGTAGGGGTCATGAGTGGCAGAGTGGTCAAAGGCGCTCTCCCTAACGAAACAAAACATTCTCATCTCTGTCTGCGTGGTTCGAGTTTCAGATTTGGCCAATCTGGGTATGTGAGAAAGCTTGCCAGTACATCCTACTGGGTCGGTGGTTCTTTCCGGGAATTCTTCCTCCACCATTAATATTGGCCGCCGTGTATAATCAAATGTCTAGTGAAAAATGGCATTAAACCCTACAACAACAACCAACGACAGTTTATGGTATGTCCGCGCGTCTGTCGTCCGTCGTCCTTAGTGCGGTTTGTCAATAAATATAGAGGGTTCATATATGAACAGAACACCATCAATCTTGGTGCATGACCTATCTTGTTCTCCCTTTGCCAAAACAAATTGAATTCCTAAAAAATATTATTTTTATCTCAACAAATGAATCCACCGTAGCCTTATTAGACACTGTCCTACATCAAAGTTTTTTTTTGAACTCAGAAATGCTGTGCACGTGTGTCATTACTGACAAATTTACTTCGATATTACTCTTATTCCAGGATCACTTTATACAGTAACTAGATAGGAAATCCCGTAATTGTAAACACGTATACGAGTTTAGTTGTATCGATACCTGCACAATACGTTGACTTGATAATATATATGAACAAGTACAATATAAAGGTGTATTTGTGCAATTTAATAATTATATCGAGAACACTGATACTTACAGCGTTTATATAAATCCCTCAAAAACCAACCTTTCTTAATTTACACAATGTATTTCTTTTACGCTGCCTGTGCAAATTCACACGTTACTATAAGCAAAACAACCAAACACAGCACATAATATTATAAGCATACAGCAACGTGCTAGGTTATGAATAGGTTAAATGACCCGACCAAATTATGTTTCTCTTGTAGTATGTATGTATTTCATCTGGTTTGTTCAAGCTAATCCAAGCAGATAATGTATGGGAAATAGGGTAAGGGGAATAATGAATAATGGCCCAGTTAGAACCACATAACTCTAAAATTAACATACATGTCTTTCAGTTATTTTATGGACCTCAGTAACCCCAGTACTTGTATATATCTTTCCTTCTCTCCGTCTGTCCATGGCAAAGTATGAGGTCATCTTAGTTACGCCCTTTACAAGTGATAAATAGTTTGCCTTTAAACAAGGTCAGCATAATCAAATACAGCTATTGATTAGGACGGGGCTCAACTGTAAAGAATCGAATGAATGTAATATTTTGACAAGGTCTATATTAATAATATTATGTACAATGAGTCGCGGTAAAATCCCTTAACACAGAGATGCAAAACGTGTTGTTGTATAGCGTTTAACACCAATTTTCAGCACATGATCGGCTATACATGACGGCCAGTATATCTGGTGGAGGAACTCGTGACAATTCAAGAATAAATCACACAGCCACGGGAAACTACTGGCAAGAATTCTCACATACTCATGCTGGCGAAACCTGAGACTCGAACTCAAACTGAGGCAATATGTTGATCGGCAAAAGCGATCGTCCCATACCACTCTAACACACGTGTCCTTTCTTTTAGAAATAACATTGCTATATGCTTTTGAGATTAACAATAAATCAAAGATCTGACATGGGCCTACCCAAAGCGTCTATCCGAATAGAAACATGGTGACGTCGGACACCACATATCTGGTGAAATATGAAAATATGATAATAAAGAAACTGATGGATTGAAAAGAGTTAATAACGTTATGAAAGCAAATTGTCGTCTAACACGATTGACATACCTCATCAATATAGTGACACATACAGCCTGATTCTGCTTGTTGATTGAATACAGTATCGTGTGAAACCGGTCAAATATTTCATCTGAGGTTCTATTGTCTCATTCTACTTTCGAGATACATATTGTGTCATGTATCTTCCATCTTCCTGTATTACAAACCATATACTAGTAAGTATTATCTTCACTGGGTTAAAGCCTGTTTCTGGCTGGTGTGTCCTGTCCTTCGCCGACAAATCTCATTGCTATAACCAAACAAACCAATCCGTGTAAAGTATATCAGAAGCGTAAAACAACCGGCTAGGTTATGTACAGGTTAAATTTCCTGTCTTATTTGACCTAGGTTGCACATACATTGCCTTACATGTCTCCTTCATGATCTTTTGTGGGTATTAAATGTTGCAGTGTATGTACCTTGTTCAAGTGGTTTGTTAACGCAAATAATGGGGGTTAATACCCATTATTTAGAATTAGAGGCTAAATTGAACAAGGATCCAAATGTCATCACAAAACTAAAATTTTGTACTTATATCTGTTAGTTTACTTCTTTGATTTAAATAATTAAAACGTCAGTGTTTGCCATCTTGTTCATCAGTTTATTTGTTTGACATTATTATTAATAAATTCCCATGTGTTGATAAGTATATTTTGTTTTTGTTATTTTACTTTAGTAATTCAAAACACCCAAGGATAAAATACATCGTTTTAATGTATTTATCTGACTTCAGGAACCCAAGTTCTTTCACCGCTATTATATTTATCTATACTTGACAATCCAGCAAATACAACAAATACGTGCTCAAATCCTCATTTTGCCCGTTTTTCTCTTCCGACCAAACAATCGAAAACCGTCCTATTGTCGCTGTTAAAATTCAAGTTACCCTTTGGAGCATTATCAAAAAGTAACCACATCTACTAATGGTCAGTGTGCCTTTGTTTTCGTAGTAATAATAGCGTTGAGGACTGAAACATTTATGGACAGTATCGTGGTGCTGATATGTAGCGATTATCATAGTGGTTGTGGTGATAATGGTTGTGCATGAAATTATAAACATGCAATCAAGATTTGTTTGTTTATACATGTACTTTATTGACAATTTCCAAGTAAGAGGGTTTGTCGATATCAGGACAATGTTGGACGATACATACCGGTGAACTGATGGGAGAGACCAATATATCAATGTCAACTTTTAAACCTGCATTTTAGAAAAACTTGTGTCGACTTAGTGGCCTGGTGTCATTAAGAGTGATAGAACTACCTTGATCATAATATATATTAGAAGCCTTGCCTTCTTCTTGCTTGCACAATACATCATCGCTTTGTGACGGTAAACTATTTCATCCGAGTTAATGGCACTATTTTCATTGTATTCTATGCAGTTAATAAAGTGACAACGTGCATCTTCCAACACGGTCGAAACATAACGGAAACACATGTCGCGCCCTACGAACCTCACATAGTGGGAAAATACTAAAACTATCTTGCTGGAACATCAGAACAACTCTAGACTCAACCGATAGTAACAGACCTGAACGAGGCTCTGCATTAATTACAAACGAACTCTTTCGCCTTGGTATTGACATTGCTGCACGTTGCGAAGTCCACCTTTCAGAGAGAAGATACACCCTCTACTGGTCCGGAAAACCAAAGACTGACAAAGGGTTTTCAGGTGTTTGTTTCATGATCAGAGACTCAATCGCCACCAAGTTAATAAACCTGTCGACTGGTTACACCAACTAGATCATATCCATGCGTCTCCCGTTAGGGAACCAACAACATGTCACACTCTTTAGTATATATGCTCCAACACTCAAGGCGGATCCTTCTGAAAATGATAAATTCTGCGCTGACCTGCGTAGACTTCTCAAGAGAGAGAAAGAGAGAGAGAGAGAGAGAGAGAGAGAGAGAGAGAGAGAGAGAGAGAGAGAGAGAGAGAGAGAGAGAGAGAGATTCATCCTCGGAGATTTCAATCCAAGAGTGGGCAGAGACTCACCCTAGATAAAAACACTGGCACGTAATATATTACATCATAGTACGCCAGAGGGACTTTAAAGATGTCCTTCTTATCAGAGTGATGCAGAGTGCCACACATATCATCGTCTTGTCAGATGCAAACGCTACTTCCAATTCAAGCCTAGGTCCCAACAACAATGAAGTATCCAAAGAAGACTGATTCAGATCAAACACCTTTCGTGCGCTGACGTCAATGTAGATTTTCAGGAGCACCTGCATTTTAGACTTGAAGAACAAAATTTGTCACCAGATCTACCTACGGAAGAGATGTTGAATCACACCAAGGCTTCCATCTGCAAACCTCATAATAAATGATTGGATTCACCACCTAGGGAACCAACTACTGGGTTGAGGAAAACCAAGAAATCCCAGAACTGCTTGCCAGAAGGAGACCAGATTACCATGCTCCCCTCTCTCCACCATCTCGTACACAGACGAGAGCAGCCTTCTGTTGTATATGTAGCTACCTCCAATGCATATATGTTACATATTTTTAAAACATCAGACTACAGTGCTGACACGGCACACTGTAATTTTCACTCATTTGTAAACACCAAATAACCACTCTGGTGACCTAGTGGTTCGATCCTCAGCCGAGTCATACCAAAAGCTTACACAAATGGTACTAACAGCTGCCTCGCTTGACGTTTAGCATTAAGAGGTTAGTGTTAGAACTAATTGGCCTGGTGTCAGGATAATGTGACAGGGTGGGACATCATGCTACGTGTTTGTGGCATGATGCCCAGTGCTAGACATCACTATAAACTGCCTCACTGCAGACAACGTAGCGATATGACTGAACAATTATTAAAGCCACATTTAAAGAAAAATCCTAATGGCCTGCCAATTAAGTCGGGCTCCAAGGAAGCGAAATATCAAATGAAATGCTTAGGAGACAGAACTGAAGGTGGTTGTATAATGTCCACTATATCTCATTAATATATACATTATTACAATACATTGATATAACGGAATGTGAACGTTTTGAATACAAATGAGGTTTAAATTGCAACATGGTCCGTGTATTCGAATGCATTACCTTATACAGTGATTCCTATTATCTTCTTCTATGTTTTGACATTCACATGCAGGGAGCATGTGAATCCAGTACTCAAATGGTTGCGTTATAATTAACATGAATAGTGACACAAAGTATCACAGGCGAGGAATCTTCCTCCCATTCTAAGAAAATAACGTTAAAACGACGGGTAATTGTATAATGTATATGTCCCGCTGAAATAAATACTTCTATAACGTCATGCTAGAGCAACCTCTCTAAAAGCTTATAATGCAACTGTTAGGATTGAATTTGTAGTAAAATTAATAAGATTGATATTTTCTTTAAATTGTATTATTAAAGCAATGTTTTATTCATTTATAGCAAAACGTTGGCAACTTAAATCATTAGCTATACGAATGTACATTATTGTGTGGAAATAGGTTATAAAGCAAAAGTCAGTCAGCTTCTAAGTCTTATCAGTGAAACATATATTTTGTAAAACCAGGCATTGGCAAAAATCTTACTGAAGTCAGTCAGCCCCTAAAGTCTTATTGGTAAAATACAGAACAAACTTCCGTACTGACGTAAATACAGAATGGTTCTTGTCTAATGTTGGACAGTATCTAATGTTTGACGGACATTGCTGCTGGCTTAATATATTAAACATGTTGCTGATTTAGAATATTTAGGGATTATCATGTTCGGACGTAACTAATGCCAAACGAACTACAAATCTGAGTTGTACCTTATGTCAGATGACGTCAAATTAAGCCGGTTTAGACCAGGAAAAACTGATCTTTACTTGATGAGAATAAACATCTATTTCCAAGGGTACGTTAACCTGACACAGGATGCATATAAAAGACCACGCATTTAAGGGTCAGGTCAGTTCCGTACCGACAAAGAAAATAGATGTTTGCCTTCTCATTACAGGTAAAATAATTGTATATGCTATAACTTATTTTAGGAATAAGTATTTTTAATGATTGAGATTTTAATGGTAAAATTGTTTTGTGTGCAACATTGCTACTGAATTCTTTTATTTATAATATATTGTAACGAAATGTTTAAATGTTCTAAATAATTTATATTTAACTATATTTATGTACTTTTTGTTGTAAAGGTTGAGATTGCTGCCAACTTCATGTTTAGATTTAATATTGAAATAAAGTATTCTTTAAGTAAGAAAGAATATTATCTAGCAATATATTCTAAATCAATATTCTATTTTAAAATAAGTAAAATGCATTTCTTTAAATTAATTGTTACACTAATTATGGTCATTACATTTTTATATCTTGGCTATCTTGAAAATGATTGAAATTAACTATTTGTATAATATTCTAAAAAGTAGAAGTTATACGAATAAATGAAGTTGGAAAGCTGGAAAAAGGAAAATATAATATGTATTGCATGGACTTTTATTATAAAGTTTTTAGATGTGTTTCTAGAATGTAGTCAATATATATTTGTGTTGTTTAATTAAATAAAAGTCAGTTCCGTACCGAAAAAGAAAATACATGTTTGCCTTCTCATTACAGATGTAGTGCAGCTGGTTTATCATCGCGGCGACGGCTATCATTTCAGATATAGCTGGTAGCTGGCGAATATTATTCAGTGTAGCTGGTTTAACATCGTGACGGCACGCGTTTAAGAGAGCCTTCTCTCCTTCTCTCTCTCTCTCTCTCAAAGATGTAGCCGTACTTCAACAACTTTTATTACATAACACAACTATGGTAACTTTTGATATTAAAATCATCTACATTGTATTGATGAAGTAATCTTAAATGAATCATTTAGTGTTTCGATTGCGAAATAGTCCTAATATCCATATGTAATTTTACATTTATTATGCTGATGACTAAACTCGTGGGGCCTAAACATTATGTTCATATTTATTTACTTAACCAATATTATGAACGGGGTTAGGGAGGGTGTGCATGAAGGAACCCCATTTTGAAGAAAAGATTAAAGGGGGTTTGAGGAGAGGAGACTGTCTGTAAGAGGTGTTGAACTACCTATCTCGTTCCGCACATGTTTAGATACTATACTATTTATATACCGTTTGATTTAGAATACATGTGACACTACGATGGTGCACTATGCCAATGTGTTCGATATCTACCCTGTTCCACATATCCCTTTACGGGTAGACAGTTTGATTTTTAATAAAAAAATTTTTTGTAGGATCTGTGCTAAGTCTACAAACTCACGCATGTATATAAATAAGAAAACTGTTACCATGATTTTCAGACGTGCATGTCCTGATTTATCTGATGTACCAGAAGTCTTGAATAAGTTGACGTACCAACATTCTTAATGTTTGAAAACAGTATAATCCAAAATGTCTTTGAATGAATTCACAAAATCCTCAACACTATTGCTTTAGTCCATGAAGTTAATAAGCACTTTGAATTGTCACGAATAATTTAAATAAATGATTCCACTCAAATTATATCTGAGCACAAAGTAAATGATTCCACAACCTGAACTTAAAATGGGATTAAATAAGTTTGTTTACCACGACCTTATATAAACACCTAAGACAACAAAATGATCAGGATGTTTGTTACGAGTTAAAAACAGTCTAACGTTCTAGATAAGGCTAATCCCTGAATATAGCTATCATTAAACAAGCTAATTATACTTTACAGACATGGCAACAATCAAGTCAAATAAAACCTGTATTCTCAATCATGGACAAAGCTCATGCACAAAATATAAATCAAGCATACATAACAATCTGTGCTATTTTTCTTTGATGCACCGGCTATATTAATCTGATTCCGAGCTTAGTTTACTCTCTGCTATGCACCCGGTCACAAAATTAAACTAATCCAGAGAAAAACATTTTTAATAGTTTTTCTAGCAGATTGCAATAATTAAATGTACCTATATTCAAATGTATGTGTTGAATTGTTCAGCTCTCGTGACATATACGTAAGAACAAGCGACAAATAGTCATCACTTTCTATGAAAATAAAGTAACGACATGCATTTATCCGGATAGTTGTATAGTGTGTGTCCGATGCAGTAAATACTTATATAGCTTTCTAGTACAAACTCTCTAAAAAAGCAAACATATATCGGTACTATATTCACTTTTGATATTCATATGTGCATTATATCGAGGACGTAGCAGTACATTGTTAATTGTTAAGCTTAACGAATTGCCATGCTATCGTCTTCAGTCCCCAAGAAGGTCATTATACATTTACTATGTTAACAATAAAAGCATTGTGGCGTAACAAGGGTATATATCCATAGCAGGTGTCACAAGATAGACCGAGTCGGGACTGGATTAGTGAAGACACGGAACACAACTGCGTTAATAAGATGTTTATTTTATAAACGCAATTTTAAAAATCAACTCTGACACCAATATTTTACAAAATATAAGAAAAATCTATTTAAATAAATGTTCCTAACATGGAGCTATGAATTTCAGTAACGTAATGACATAAAAGAAGTATATGAATGAATTTACAAATATGAATATATATATAAAAGGCTCGTATAACGAGATAGATGCAAATATGAAAAGATAATGCGTCGTCAATATGACGAGACTAGAATGAAGATATTAAATAATTAATACGTCGTCCATATGACGAGACATATGCAATCGTGAACCCTAAATTCTGAAGTTCTCGTTCATGGGGCGAGATTTGTGTAGAATGAAATTATGCAGGTGTCGTTCATATAACGAGACTGCAAAGAAGATATTAAATAAATAATACGTCGTCCATATGACGAGATATATGCATTTGTGAACCCTAAATTCTGAAGTTCTCGTTCATGGAACGAGATTTGTGTAGAATGAAATTATGCAGGTGTCGTTCATATAACGAGACTGCAAAGAAGATATTAAATAAATAATACGTCGTCCATATGACGAGATATATGCATTTGTGAACCCTAAATTCTGAAGTTCTCGTTCATGGAACGAGATTTGTGTAGAATGAAATTATGCAGGTGTCGTTCATATAACGAGACTGCAAAGAAGATATTCAATAAATAATACGTCGTCCATATGACGAGATATATGCAGCATACGTAAGCACCATACAAAGGCGCCACACACGGGCATTACACGGTCAGCATAGACAAGCCCACACAAGTAGTCACCACAACATGGCACCACACACGCAGTTACCACAACACTGCACCACTTCAGCACAACACGTCCCCACACACGCAGTTACCACAACACTGCACCACTTCAGCACAACACGTCACCACACTACGTCAGCGCAACACGTCAACACACCACTTCAGCACAACACTTCACCACACTACGTCAGCACAATACGTCACCACACCACTTCAGCACAACACTTCACCACACTACGTCAGCACAACACGTCACCACACCACTTCAGCACAACACTTCAGCCCAACACTTCAGCACAACACGTCACCACACCACTTCAGCTCTTTTAGCTGATAGATTGCTCAGTTTAGGATGGAAGCGTTTCCGACAAGACTACATCGTAATGTGATTTCTGTCTTATAATTTCGTCCTTATATACCCCTAGCTGTGACAGATATGCGCAGCTAGGTACTTTAAACTGCAGGCAATTTCGCACATGCAGCATGAGCTGAGTGTTCGCTCATTATGCCGAAATAACTAAAAAGCCCAACAGATAATAAACTACCCTCGGTAAGGCTGTACGCAGTTACGAAATACAGACTAGATTTTTTGACCACATATACATATTGAACATAGTCTTATACAATTCCGTGACATACCTCCCCCCTTCAAAAAAAAGTGGAAACACTTTTAGAAAAACACGGAATTGGCACACACAAAAATACGAAATGAGACGTTATTTACATTACAGTAATATCGTGATATTATGAAGTAATAAAAAAAAAACCTTGCTCCTGTAGCAAAACTGCACCTAACCCGGTCTCTCCACATAACTCTTTAACATATTGGCATGAAATATTCTCATCCTACCTCCAATGTCAATTCGGTAATCCATTTCACCCATGACCTGTTTAACCTCATACGGCCCTTTCCATTGGACCAATAATTTGTTTCTACTAGTAGGGAGTAGTACCAACACACTATCACCCACGTCGAATTTCCTACTTCGCGTTCCCTGGTTGTAATATTTCGCGTACTTGCGACCAGATTTCACAAGCTCGTCGTGTGCCATCCGACACGTGCTTTCTAATCTCTCGCGTAAGTCTACGACGTACTGGTAGGTGGTTTAAACCTCTCCGTCTGCGACATCACCTGACCATAGTTCGTGCAGAATCCGCATAGGACCCCGAATTGCCCTACCGTATAGCAATTCAAACGGCGAGAATCCCAAACTCTCGTGCGGTACCTCGCGATACGCGAACAAAATCGCGTTTAAATATCTGTCCCAATCTCGCGGTTTCTACGCGCACATTCGACGGAGCATTTGTTTTAATGTGCCGTTAAATCTCTCTACCAATCCGTTACACATGGGGTGATACGGTGTAGTGCGCAACTGTTTAATTGACAACAACCTGCTAATTTCTGACATTAGTTCGGAGGTAAACTGGGCTCCACAATCTGTGAGGATTTCCTCAGGTACCCCTACCCTACTGAACATGTCGACAAGTGCCTCAGCCACGCGTTCAGTTTCAATTGATGGTAATGCTATCGCTTCTGGGTATCTAGTAGCATAATCCACGAGAGTGAGGATATATCGGTTTTTCCTATCTGTAATAGGAAATATGGGTCCCACAATATCAACGGCTACCCTTTTAAATGGGGTATCTATAAGGGGCATTTTACCTAAAGGTACTCTGGTATTTCTTCCCTTTGACACAGTCTTTTGGCAAACGTCGCACGACCGACAAAATCGTGCTACGTCACCGTTTACTCCAGGCCAATAAAACTCTCTTAAAACTCTGTCTGTTGTTTTTCTCATGCCTAAATGACCTGCCATACTAGACTCATGCGCTACTCTCAATACATGTGACCTGAATTTCTGAGGGACAACTAATTGGAGATACTTTCCCCCCTCCTGCGTGCTAAGTTCTCTGTACATTAAACCCTTGGTACGTACGAATTTAGAGCTCCCACCGCCCTTACAACATTTCGCGGTACCCGACAAGATTCTCTCTGCGAGTGAGCTTAAAGACTCGTCCTGACTTTGCTCACGTGTAAACTCATCACGTGAGATATCGGTTACGGCTTCCGGAACTTTCAATTTAAGTAGCGGCTTTTTATCCGCCTGCGCTCTAGTTTCGACGGCTTGCACGATGGGAAACCGGAAATCAGAGAGGGTTGGGAGACTGGATCCCTCGACATTTCCTATGGTTAAATCATATATAAGGTTTTCCATGCACAGTGCTTCCACAGTCCCATTCAGAAAGGGCGTCTCTATTTCTATTCTGGCAACGGGGACGTGATCGATTGTTTTATTTAACAACATACAATGGGATTTCCAACCAAGCATTTGGTCTTCCCTAACGAGACTTTGCTTTACCACAACACCCGTGCACCCGGTGTCGCGTAAGACAGTGACTGTTTGTCCGTCGGCGGTACCTGTAGCAGTCGGCACCCTCGCCTCTGGGAAAAGGCACGTGCCGATGGACTGAATAACGTCATGACCGACCTGCACATGCGATCGGGAATTGTATACCTTACTCGCGTTATTAGATTCAGACCCTTCGCGAGGAAGACCATCGCGCTTGCCGCCTCCTGACCACGCTCTGCTTACGATAGCAACCGCAACTTTCGGGACGAAACTCTTCCTCTTCGGACAATCGGGGGTGATGTAGCCAAATTCCTTACAAGTGAACCATTGTTTATCACTACGATAGGAACCCTTCCCAGATTGAAAATTTCCACCTTTATAGGTTCCAAGTTTCTCGGGTTCTCTGAGTCTCTGATATTGATAACCTCCCTTGTTATCCCTTAAAATTACACTCTGGGTTCCTCCTTGGGCTTCGGCAAAATAGTCTGCTTGGGTAGCCATATTGGATACATTACTTAAAGACTTTTCCCTCAGGAATAAATACAATTCCCTACTACAAATGTCTAACAACTGGTCCCTAAGTAAAAAGTCGGTAAGACCCTCGAATGTTTTTGTACCTTGCCACATTCAATCCACCGTTGGAAATAATTTCCGGTCCTACATATAAACTGGGCGAATGTCTCACCTTTTTCGGGCTTACTCGATTTAAACATTTTACGGAACCCTTGTTCCGTCAGCTCATATCTTTAAACTTAAGGAGTGCCTCTTTTAATGTGTCGTAGTTCAGTGCGTCATTTACGGGTATACGCGAATACACATCTAGCGCTTTACCTTTAAGCAATGCGCTGAGATGGAGCGCCCAATTATCACTTTGCCATTTCTAGATGGTGGCATATCGCTCGAACCTATGTAGATAACTATCTAAATTATCCTTGTCATCATCAAAAGGGGGTAATTTAGGGCCTTTTAACTTAGAATCGTGTTGCCCATCCTTCTTAGCCTCTAATAATTCAAATTTCCTTTTGTGTTCCTTTTCCATATTCCTGTCTTCTAACTCAATAGCTTCTAACTTTGCTCGTTTCTCCCCCTCTGACTTTCTTTCCTCAAGTTCTCGTACTTGTTCTATTCTTTCTCTTTCTGCATCCCTTTCCTATCCTATCCTTTCCTTCTCTGCCTGTTTTTCTAACTCTATCTTTTCCCTTTCTGCCTGTTTTTCTAACTCTATCTTTTCCCTTTCTGCCTGTTTTTCTAACTCTATCTTTTCCCTTTCTGCCTGTTTTTCTAACTCTATCTTTTCCCTTTCTGCCTGTTTTTATAACTCTATCTTTTTTTCCTTAAATACCATCTTCTCTCTTTCTAATACTAGCTTTTCCCTTTCAAAGGCGATTTGTATTTCGGCCTTTTCCCTCTCTATATCCCTTTCCTTTACCCTTGGATCCCTTTCCCGAGCCTGCTCCTCCTGAACAAAATTTCTAAGGGTCTCCCCCCCCCCCCATACCCAAACTGTTTGCCCAACTCCACTAGATCTTTGAGTGACGACATGGTGAATGCTGTCGATAAGATAACCAATCCTAAATGCACTATCATATAACACATACAATTCTTGGGATTACGTGAACGAACCGTATATTACTCCTCCCAATGTATTCAATATGTATATATGTATATATAAAACATAATATGAGTGAGGTATTAACTCACCAGCCTGATTTGTCTTGTCAGGAAGCTTCTGATCTGAAACATATCTTTAAAACAAAACTCACCACAATCAGGACCTATGCAATTTAAAATCCGTGCTTCGCCTAATCCAATTATAATCCCACTTCTGACACCATTTGTCTCAAGATAGACCCAGTCGGGACTGGATTAGTGAAGACACGGAACACAACTGCGTTAATAAGATGTTTATTTTATAAACGCAATTTTAAAAATCAACTCTGACACCAATATTTTACAAAATATAAGAAAAATCTATTTAAATAAATGTTCCTAACATGGAACTATGAATTTCAGTAACGTAATGACAAAAAAAAGTATATGAATGAATTTACAAATATGAATATATATAAAAGGCTCGTATAACGAGATAGATGCAAAAATGAAAAGATAATGCGTCGTCAATATGACGAGACTAGAATGAAGATATTAAATAATTAATACGTCGTCCATATGACGAGACATATGCAATCGTGAACCCTAAATTCTGAAGTTCTCGTTCATGGAACGAGATTTGTGTAAAATGAAATTATGCAGGTGTCGTTCATATAACGAGACTGCAAAGAAGATATTAAATAAATAATACGCCGTCCATATGACGAGATATATGCATTTGTCAACCCTAAATTCTGAAGTTCTCGTTCATGGAACGAGATTTGTGTATAATGAAATTATGCAGGTGTCGTTCATATAAAGAGACTGCAAAGAAGATATTCAATAAATAATACGTCGTCCATATGACGAGATATATGCAGCATACGTAAGCACCATACACAGGCGCCACACACGGGCATTACACGGTCAGCATAGACAAGCCCACACAAGTAGTCACCACAACATGGCACCACACACGCAGTTACCACAACACTGCACCACTTCAGCACAACACGTCCTCACACACGCAGTTACCACAACACTGCACCACTTCAGCACAACACGTCACCACACTACGTCAGCGCAACACGTCAACACACCATTTCAGCACAACACTTCACCACACTACGTCAGCACAATACGTCACCACACCACTTCAGCACAACACGTCACCACACCACTTCAACACAACACTTCAGCCCAACACTTCAGCACAACACGTCACCACACCACTTCAGCTCTTTTAGCTGATATATTGCTCAGTTTAGGATGGAAGCGTTTCCGACAAGACTACATCGTAATGTGATTTCTGTCTTATAATTTCGTCCTTATATACCCCTAGCTGTGACAGATATGCGCAGCTAGGTACTTTAAACTGCGGGCAATTTCGCACATGCAGCATGAGCTGAGTGTTCGCTCATTATGCCGAAATAACTAAAAAGCCCAACAGATAATAAACTACCCTCGGTAAGGCTGTACGCAGTTACGAAATCAAGACTAGATTTTTTGACCACATATACATATTGAACATAGTCTTATACAATTCCGTGACAGCAGGGTTATATAGTTAAAGAAATGGCCGGACATAGGTACCATTCTTCAATATTAGGGTTATTAGAGTAAATAAATGGTGCGACATAAGAAACACTATTTCCTACTAAGGTAATATAGTAATTCAATGATTTCACATAGATACCACTTATCGATACTACTTTTTGTAGAGTTATTCTTCAGTTTGTATTGTAGCTTTATGCAGTGTAAGACAAATCTCATTAGTGCAACTAGTTCAACTTTTTGTTAGATTTCCGATAAATCGGTAAGTATTATGGTGATTGACAGAATATGCTCAAATATACATGTTCTGCTGCTCTCGCAACTTTCATTAATCATTACATTCATTGATTGATAATTTAAATCGATTGCCACCAATCTATCCTATTCCTAAGAGAATCACATTTTTATCGCTTCATACCGAATGGAATTTAAACATCAACATGGCATCCGTATTTGGGGCAGACATGTGCTGTGATGACCAACCTAGTCGCATTATTCTGACACCAGGTCAACCAGTCCTTGCACTAACTTCGAGCGATCAACTAGCGAGGTATTTTGATAAATCATTTGCACGCCTCTGCTGGTGTTCTAACCCGCGACCTCCTACATCAAACATCACGTTGTTGCTAAAGGTAACGCCTCTGGTTACCCTTGTAACTTCGTATGTGACATTCACAGCAGGTAACAGGCATGACTTTTAAGCCCTGATGAATTTGGATGATTCTATTGAACATAACAACTGGATATAGTTCTGTTACCAAATATTGCACCAGTCTGGGATAAAATAATTATGTATATTTTATTAAGTTCTTTTAAATATCTACTGTAACTACTGAGAACGAAAAACGTTATAGATATCTTCGCGTATCGTAATATGGGTTATGTGCGTTAGCTAAAGGTATATACGCATGTATATGGTGCATATCTTCATTTATCACGATCTAATGAAATAATTTCATGATCATGTCTTTTTTGAAATATTTGATATTTGTTTATCTTTTAAAAAAATATGTTATAACATATTCCATTATATATTTAGCAAGAATGGAATAAATACAGTTTTTCCCTTTATGCGCTTACACAAAAACACCATAGACCCGGATATATCGTCATATGAATAGTCAGCAAAACAGACCCACTACTCCTAAATATCTGCGACTAGATCATTGATTAATAAAGTGTATGTTAGATAAGATGTAGATTCAGAGACTGTGTTGATAATATGTCATGGATTAAGATAATACCCGTGAGTGACAGGCCGAAGATTTGTAGAATAAGAGAATTCATGTCAGAGATAGGCCGTAGCTTAAGAGAATACCTGTCAACGATTGACCGTGGATCGAAGATGGATGTATGTATGTATGTATGTATGATTGCATGCATGTATGTATGTATGTACGTATGTATAAATGTATGTATATGCATAGTGAGAGCGTTTTATTTTCAAGTTTTGAAAATAGCAGTACTATATTACCGTAAATAGCATTTTCAAGATGCATTTATTATTGTGAGCAAATTCAAATAATCTATTGATACGACATCATTAATATCCCTAGTATTAAAAAATAACAAAGATGTTGGTCCGTGTTCGGTACGATTATTAGACCCTAACGCATATTTACTGCAGGGTAGAAACCGGTCAAATTGACTACCGCTCTGGCGTTGCATAACTTTTGTCTAATGAATGTTACATGTAAGGATCTTTGACTGCAGTGGTGAAAATAAAGGTTAATTTGCTGGATTGGATTAATGACACGGTCTTCTGAGAGTTATGCATTGGTACGTCACTGTCTTTTGAATGTATATGCGTAATTTTTCAGTTTCCTTGCCATTCTGAAGCGATAAAAGACGCGTAAGAAAAGTCGAATCGAGTGAAGGTTTATGGTTGCCGTTGCACTCTTTGTGTTCATTTATATAACCGATAAGGTGATTTAATGTTTTGAGAGATTTTGACTTACTGTACTGAAAAAACGTCAGACTGATGTGGTAACGAGCAGCACGGGAACGAGGAAGTAAGCAGAGTTGGGAACGTTGAGTGGTAAACCACTTTCACCATTTTATATATTTATTGACATTTAATTATTCTTTTATTTCTATCAATTCGATTACAAGAGACGAAACTGAGAAATTTGAACAACTATTTGTTTTCCACACCACAACCGTTTGTCCCACAATGTAAACAAATCTTGTACAATCCTATCTACACCCCACCCCTCTCCCGCCCACTAGAGCTTGTTACAATGAATTACAGCCCAAACTTTAACCTCATAACATACCCAGCCCATTATTCATTGACCAATACTCTTTATTTCATATGTATTGAATCCTTCTGCACATACCAGATTTGTAATATATAAAAGTCAATACATACATTGAAACATACGCGTGTTACAAACTCCGTAATTTGATAGTAATATACGGGTTACCACAGTTTATTGTAGTCTCATTTTTCATGTTTTCTAGGGAGAACGTTTACACTACACTAGCGCAATAATCTTTGGACATGAATATTTCTTAGACTAGCTTTGCTGTCATACTTTCATGGTAACATAATTGTATGCTCAAGGTAGTTAAAATTGCACTTATGTTCACAACCCTTCCCTGCCCTTAAGGATCTTCTAAGGAACAAAATTGGTTATTGAAATAAATTTGTTTTAAAAAAAGTATTCGCTTACGTGTTATCTTTTAACATGCTACATTTTATCATTATGATTAAATACTCTTAATCTAATTGGTATTTGAAAAAGTCAAACACACTTAATCTTATTGTTATTTTAAAAATTCCTCCTTTTATCCTAAAGTGACGCTCTTCGTTTTTTTTTATAAGATATTACCTGGAGCATTGTAAATTGTGCTTCACCGCTCTGGTGGCATAGTGATTAGAGCATCCATTTTGGAAGCGGGAGGTCGTGGGATGGAGCCCCGGCAGTCATACCAAAGACTTACAAAATTGGTACTAACAGCCACCTCACTTGGCGTTCAGCATTAAGAAGTTAGTGTTAAGACTGGTCGGCCTATAGTCAGGATAATGGGACTGGGTGGGACATCATGCTACATGTCTGCGGCATGATGTCAGAGTGCTAGACATCACTATAAACCGCCACACTGCAGACATCGTCGCAATATGACTGAAAAATTGTTAAAGCAACGTTTTCAAAAAACAATCCCATATCTAAACTATAATTCCCATATTATCTTCCAGGAGGCTTTCTAGCATTTTGCAAAAAGAATGAGCTGTCTGTTTCTCAGAAGCAATCCTTCAATTTTTACAAACACAAAAAAGAAACATTTTGTTCCATTAGTTCCACTAAAATATTGAATTGTGTCTCAGTTAGTTAAAATATTATTTTCTTACACTTCTTTAGTTTAGCATGTTATTTCAGAAGCAATTTTTGAAATCCTTTTTTAAGCTGAAAATTAGTGTAATTTTATTTTGTGGCATATAGGTAAATATATTGTCACTTTTAGGAGTTTGTGTAACAACTGTCATCCAGTGGAGATGCAGTTAGAGTGCATGTGCTGTAAACATTATCAGGAATTGCAGTGTAAGCTATAATTGGTTTCTGACAGCATTACTTAGCATGAATGGTACCTGGAAATTGTCTCAACATAGATGTTTTAGAAGTGTCCTTATATGAATTTATACTGGCCAATGTTGATAAAGAGCTAATACATCAGTATGTTAATTGTTTCATAATCAAGTGTAGACTTGAAAGCACATGTTATATCACAGCAAATGTATTTATATATAAAATATAAAATACGGAAGTGATAGGTTCGCTAATGTCATACCATCTTGTGCATGAAGTGATAGCACAATTGCCTTCTATTTTCTTACGTAATATGTATGATAGTATATAAGTGTGTTCATGTGTTCATTGTACGATTTCATCCCTTTTGCTTAAAATCTTCCCTATGTTAATATGAGTGCGTGTTGGTACATCATGTATGAGTGTTGGTATTAAGAATGAATCTGGTCAGTACACGTGTGTTGCTGGTCATTAGATGGCGCTGTTGATCAAACATGTGTTGTCTAGTAATAGTGGACGCTACATAGTAGATAACGAGCTGTTGGTCAGTCAAATGGCGTGTATGTTTGTAGATATGGCGTGTAGTTATTTGAACGGTGTGATGGGTATAAGGCGCAGTGCTAGCATTACATTTTCTGTTAAAGATTGTAATTGTTCCTTGATATCACAAAGTCCCTCATTGCTAAAAAAAAAATATTATTGTTTATATCGATATGATTTCTCATTTCCACAGCAAAGATATGCGCCTAATGTCGACGTGCATGTTCATAAACCACCACGTCATATATTATACGCTAATATCACCACACATTGTATTATACTGCTAATAAACAAACCATTAAACTGCACGATTATAGCACTATATACTATACCATACGGTTATATACATATATAGAAATGGTATGGCGGCTTCTAAATGTTTGGCTGATTAAATGTGTGACGAATTAGGACACATGTTGTATCCGTTGATAGTAAGATTAGGTTTGAAGAATACAAAACTTGATAATAAGCAACCAAGCAAACATTACAGTACGATGAAACAGTAGTGGTAACAGTCAATGTTAGAAGCAAAGGGAACGAAATTGGAACTGCCGTGCCACGACATGCGCGTACGATACCATACTATGCCATGAGAAAAGACTTTCAATAATGAGGTTGATTATAAATTAATAAAACAATTTAAACACAAACTATAAAATGTACAAAATATAAAATATACGCTACTCACAAAATTTTAAACAAGGCTAATGCGTCACTCACATATTTATATTATCAAATATATATGAAGAAGTTGGAAAATCGATGGGAAAGATATGCCATTGTAATGTTTACTGGACTTTTAAACAATCCAGTGGTTGCCGCCCCGATAAACATGTGTACTAATGCAGCTAAAATATACATTACCGTGGGATTCTTCTCAGTTCCGTTCTGACCTCATTGTCACAGAATTAGGCGAAAATTGAATTTATTTCTTCTTGAATACAAACTAATTTCACCATTTTTTTTGGTTTCATCGTACATTCGTTACCTGGGGTGAATAAGTGTTTTTCAAGGTAAGCGACGTGTAGTGATTTGCATGTACCTGACTACAAATCACTTGAAGTCAGGAACATTATAATCACGGGGTGCACGGGAATTTTGCCGTAAATTCTGCTCACCTATATGGGGACATATAAGGCAGAATATTTCTAGAAAGATTACGAGTCAAAAGTATATTGTCAAAGGAGAGATAGCTCGTCATTCTTTCTCCAGCTAAAGGGGTGAGTGTTAAATTTATATTTTGTTTTATTGTGAATTTTCAATTTATCATTTCTTGTAATGATGCCTTTTTTACAATGCAGATTTAATCCGTTGAATATTTGAAATTACTAGTCACTATTAGACTTTAAATGCAATAGCGCAATCTAAATTTTGGATTGTTTTAGAAACAACTATTATTAGTTTGGTTTCTTTATTGTAGCTGAATTGTAGCTGAATGTGATTGATTGTGCCGTGATTATGTTGTTTAATTGTGCGATCAAATTAAGGTATCTGACTGTCTGTCTGTCGAATTGTCTGTCCGTCTACGTCTGTCGAAGTGTGTAAATATCCGGAAATCTAGAAGTCTAAATGTCCGAGTGTCGGAGCTGTCTATAGGTGCAAACGTTCGGGGTAGCATCTAAGTATTTGGGACTGGTGGTTCTAGTAGGTGCTGCATGCTGTCTGTACGTATAACTGTAGTGGATCCGTGAAGGGCAAGTGGCCGATAAAAGTATTGAGTCAACCCTAGGTAATCGGAGAAGCTGTGCGGCGATTCAACAGTTGGTGAATCGTACGGTTGTACAGGGTCGAGACGCATGTGTGTGTTTCAATTGTAGTTACAATTGAATGCATTGTTATATTTACACGTAGTTACTTTGAATCACAGTAGTATTTCAAGGGATTACATGAATCTCAATAACAGTTAGTAACTTGATATAAGTACATGTAGATGTTTGTTCTTGTTGTCGCAATCCATACGTGCGATAGTATAGTTTTATGTTTGTATTTGTTATCGCAATTTATACGTGCGATAATATAACTTTTGTAAAGGTTCCATTTTATGTGAAACATTTGTGTAGTCCAAGAGATTCCTTGGATATATGTTTATTTTGTATTAATATTTAATTTATTTTTGAATCGTGAATGGTTGTGGAGTGTGATCGTGGGTTGAACGCATGAGTTATTGTGTTGATACATCATTATTTTTCATTAATAATTTATTTCATAAATTTATCTTTCACATATTGTGTTTGTGTTGTTCATTTAATCCACCAACCACTCGGTAACAATTCTGTTACACTCATTTATTGTAGTAAAGTGTGACCAGTCTTGGGTTGATGTATATCATGGGAAAGTATTTAATACTTATCTAAATCCAAGGCAGTTTCAATGACTCATACTTAGTACTTCAAATAAGACATGGATTTTCTTACAATGTATTGGGCGCAAAGCTATTGATTCATTGTTTTAATGACAAACGAACCACTGTACCGATCCAAACACTATACAATATTGAAGAGTGAAACAAAAGACAGTTCGTGAGTGTGGAGTCTTTTTCACAATAGGCTTTGTTAACGAAAGCGCTGATAAATTCCGTGTGTTTATACATTAATATGTATACTATTATACCTGGACTTTCCAGAGTGGAGATATCAATAGCAAAACTTTGTGTATATTCAGTATTGATCGAGTCGCATAAATGACACAAACCTCAATTTGCCAGTAAGTTGTGTTTCGATTCTACTTTCCCAAGCTCTTATTTAGACACTAATCTTAAATGCCTGAGAAGGAATCTACTTTGATATTTGTGTTTATTTTCGTGGTCTAATGTAATATTGGCTTGAACCTGTACAGTATTTGTACGGACAAATATGCAACAGGACGTTTATATGCAAGGTCTGCATCGCACAGTAGTGATATTTAACTAACATTAACTGACTTGATTACCGTATCTCTTATCAGTTTCCTGGTAAGAAAATGCATACTTCGAAATCTCAAACGAGTACAACTGTAATTGCTAAGTGAAAACAAGCACATCATATCCATCAATTTTATATTTATACTTATCTCTTAAAAGTAACGGGAATATGTAAATCAAAGACAAATTTCAACTAGAAAGGCGTAAACAAAGGTCATGATATTCTAAAATCAAGTTCAATTAAATATGAAACATTGCCATAGGCTTTAAAGATAAATTATTAATGTTTCAGTGGCTATCTAACAAACATAAGAGTTAGCTAAGACGCTGAAAGAACAAACGACCAGCTAGAAAGAAATAAAGCGTAATCACTGTTTTATTTTATATGCCAGGGGCACCGATTAAGATATGCTGGCATATAATGTTCGATATTACACGGGTTCAATATTACATGGCAGCATTGATACTACTATGAGTCATCGAAAGAAAGTACATATTTATATCAGACATGCAGGCATATACTATATTTTCAGAATATAGATGGAGGCCAGTATTAATGGCAGAGGAAGAACCCCACGTGAACCACCGACACACGAGAAGTGTCCGGTAAGCTTTCATACATACCAACACTGGCCGAACCCGAAAATCAGACCCACACAGATAGAGGTGAGGTGGCAGAGATCCGTAACTTTAGACCACTCTGACCTCCGGCATATACGTTGTGGAACTATCACTAATTAAGAAGTGCTTATACAGATCTTCTGGCAAATGCTACATGAACTCATCCGATAACAAACTGTATTTGTCAAGATATGTCGGAATGATAGTCTTGTAATCATAACTAGAAATATAACTTGATGTATGTATATATATATATAATCAACCAGTCATATACAGCGGTCACGTAAACCTCTTTTGAAATAAGAATATAATGATGATAAAGAACTCACACTAAAAAGTTCATGGTTGTAGATAATATTACATATGACCAAGTCAATATATATGGATATTTTGTATTCACTGACCGGTGTGGGTTTATTTGGACAGATTTATGAATTGTACAGTTTAAATATCGAAGGATTAGTCAATCTCCCCTCGAGTTATGTATCTCCCTTAGTCGGTCTCCTTATCTGTATTTCACTCTCTCCTTTCTCCGTCTCTCCCCTTTTGTGTTCATGTCTTTCTGTCTGTCCGTCTACATATCTGACTGTCTGTCTCTATTTATCTGCGTCTCTCCCTTTTTCCAGGAACGCATTGGAAAACTGATTACTTTTCTAAAGTCCACATTGGGGTATATATTCATTGACATGGACTTCATCCATTGCAAGAGTACAAAAATTGTAGCGAGTTAACATACCTTAATCAAAGTCGGACATTCCAGGGTTGGCAAATGTGACATTTTTCAAAACCTGATGAATAATAATGTGCATGAATTAAAACAGAATATGTTTGCAATAAACATTACGGACAGTAACTATCCGTTTAAATGCAATGATTGCATTTTAGATCGAAAATAGAAGCAATATGGTATCCATCATGTGAGATTAGAATGATAATATGATTGCAATATTTGCTGTTTTCTAGATCATGTAATAACGAAGAGGAACACACAGATGTGAACAAATTCAGATAAAGAAAGTAAAAGGGAAGAATATATGGGCGTTAATGATGTATTGTGGAACATTTTATGTGATTTATTTTCCAGTGAGAATATCGATAATATATTGGTTTGTTTTTGTTGTTGTATTTATTAAAACAAATCATAAGGATACTCTACATAAGTGCACGTGGTCTAAAACTAAGAGACTAATCTTTCATTTAATTTGGCAGTGGTGAGTAGTATCTTGTTTCGACGAATGCTAGGTGGACTCTGTAAAGAATGTTTTAGTTGTTTGAAAACAAAATAGGAACTTGATTCACTGTCATTCGATTCCCTGTCTTTCTTTCTCTATACCTCTCTCTCCCCGCCTGTGCCATCCTCTACCACATACACCTTAGGATTGATGTTGTCAAAGGAAATTAATGCCTATCCTTAAATTGCCTTGATTTATTCCTTTAATATCCTGTTCGCAGGTCAACGTGTTAGTGATTATGAGAGTAGTGACGGGATATTTTGTTTAGTACGGGATGATATATTTTAGATATAAAACAATGGTTGGAAGTAGAGTGTTACTTTATTAATAAGTGGGACATAGGGAGGAAAGGAATATGGACAATTACATCTGTTTCACAGTGCGTTACGTTACTTCGTAAACTGCTCAATTTGAATGAGTAACTATGTGTGTTAGTCCAGTAGAAAGGTTCGGGGGTTGGAAGGTATAATGGATTTTGTTAGTCCGTCAGAAAGGTGTTTGAGTTGGTAGTGCAATGTATTTTGTCTGTCGGAGTAGGTATAAGAAATTGTTTGTCGGGTTGGAAGGGATATGGGGTTTTGTTAGTCTATCAGTAATGTGCTAGGGTTTGTAGGTGTATGAGATTTGTTAGTCCGTCTGAAAAGTATTTGGGTTGGTCGGTGTAAGGGATTTTGTTAGTCAGGTTGGTAGGTACAAGGGATTTTGTTACTCGGGTCGTTACTCGGTAAAGGATTTTACTAATCAGTCAGAAAGTTGTTAAGGTTAGTAGGTGTGAAGGGTTTTATTATTCCGTCAAAACGTTGCTTGGGTTGGTAGGTGTGAAGGGTTTTATTATTCCGTCAGAAAGGTGCTTGGGTTGTTAGGTGTGAGGGGTTTTGTCATTCCGTCAGAAAGGTGCTTGGGTTGTTAGGTGTGAGGGGTTTTGTCATTCCGTCAGAAAGGTGCTTGGGTTGGTAGGTGTGAAGGGTTTTGTTATTCCGTTTGAAAGGTGCTTGGGTTGGTAGGTGAGGGGTTTTGTCATTCCGTCAGAAAGGTGCTTGGGTTGGTAGTTGTGAGGGGTTTTGTCATTCCGTCAGAAAGGTGCTTGGGTTGGTAGGTGAGGGGTTTTGTTAGTCCGTCAGAACGTTGTTTAGTTGGTAGGTGTGAGGGGTATTGTTAGTCCGTCAGAAAGGTACTTGGCTGGTTAGGTTTAAGGGATTTTGTTAGTCCGTCGGAAAGGTGCTTTTGTGGGTAGGTGTAAGGTTTTCTTTTTTTTTAGTGCGTCAGAAAGGTACTTGGGTGGGTAGGTGTAAGGGACTTTGTTATTCCGCCAGAATGTTTTGTTATTCCGTCAGAAGGGTGCTTGGGTTGATATGTGTGATGGGTTTTGCATAGTATGGGTCAAGAGCAGTTGCAGTGAGTAATAACTATTCGTGTTGGTCAACCCCGAAGTCTTTTGGTTAGTATGTGTTTGGCGTTTTACATAGTATGAGCAGAGTGATAATATGTTGAAAGTCACTATGTATTGGTCAATCTAAATTCTTGTTAAACATATATTTATTACGGATATAACAATTTCCCAGTACAAGGATTCTTTAATTAAACTCTGTATGTCAAAGGGTTGGGAGTCGCATAATACAAATGAGATTTTTAAAGTCTGTTTTGGTGGATGACAAATGCGGTATTTTGAACTATACACTGTGCAAAACTATATGTACTGGAGTGTTGTAATTTGTTCGTTTAGCAGTGAATAAGAGTCGATATTAATTCAACTTTGATTATAATTCAGTCCGACTTTGATCAAATTGATTATCCTTCTTCCTAGCGTTATTTTTGTTGTTGTCCAGGCGATCACTCTATAAACAGACATCCTAGCGATATGACTAATACATTGATAAAGTTAAGAATCAAATCACACACACACTAAGTGCGAAGCAAAAAGGTGGTGATAGAACTGGTAGACCTTGAAAGGCGCAGTTCAGCTGCAACGCTAGAACATTGGGTCGTTAACAGATTAATAAATGAAACATATTCTTTGGACTTTATTACTTTGTGTGATTTCTGTAATAAACATAGTTCAGTACATACGAAATTGCTAATTTGTATTATATGCAGTGTTAAAAACGTAATGCATTTAAAACACCAGACTGTCCTATAAATGTTATCTCCAACATTGATTGCCTTCATATATATTGTTGATATGGCATCCCATGTTTTCAAATTAAAATATGTTACTGTAATACAGTTGGGAAAAATCAAGCTTACACTTCAACAGAACATCTTCATATGAGAGCGGGTATAACACGCGGTATGAACCACATCAGGGCCTTAGGAGTACGCATGTTGAAGATACTCCTAATTTGCAATACAAGATTCCTACATGTTTATAAGTTTAGTGTGCATTGGTGACAAACTGGAATGGCCACGTAGCTGTTTGTTTTTAGCGCTAACACACTGGCTCTTCTTCACCGTACGGACGAACGAAAAGGCGGAATTTAAGCATTTTCACTGCCAGATGCGTCTCTTTGTGACCGATCTGCTGATGTAACCATAAGCTTAGGACATTATGAGGAAACTCAAGTCAATCCATTGTTGCGCACCACCGACAGGGACATTAGCATTCATTATTTTCATCGCACTGACGAACGAACAGGTCGATTTGTATGTGGTTTTCACTGCCAGATTTGTCTCCTTGAGGCCGATCAACCGATGTATGGCATGTTACCATTGAATCAAGGATCTTTGAAAAATTCAAATAAATCCCTTGCCGCGCACTTCCGACATGGAAATTAACATAATCATTTTCTTCATCGCACCGACAAAAGAACACGGCGAATTGAATACACGTTTCACCTTTGAACACACGTTGCTTGTCGAGACCTATCTGACGGTATGTTGCACTCGAATGTGCATGCAATAGTTTGTTCGAAAAATTCATGTAAGCAATTATCACATTTGTATGACCCAGTGCGGTCTTAAGTAATTTTCTAGAACGCACGGACAAACAAACATACCTAATACAACACCATTGGCACTGTCCGAAACGTCTCATTAGGCCCGACATTTCGGCATATGACACTTAACAATAGGTCCAGCCGTCCGTGAGAAATGAAATTTAATACACATTTCAAGTTTATCATTGGAGGGGGTTCATGCAATTGGTTTTCTTAAGATTACAGACTAACGGACATGAACAACGAACTAAGAAAAATAATATTACACGCGTCTCTTCAAGGAAAATCTACTGCTATCTTGCAATTGCTGATCGAGCAAGGCGTTTGGACAGGGAAAATACATTCGCCTCTTGTCCGAGCTTCCAGTGAAATGTACTTTCAATGGATGGTTTTAATTTTCTTACGGACGAACGAACAGTGCAATTCGCTGCTAGCTGAGTCTTGTGCAGCCCAATATTGCAAAAGGTCGCATTTGAAGATAGTCCTTTGTACGTTATATTGTATGTATACTATATTGTGTGTATGTAGGTACTATGTAATATTGCATGTATTTATGTATTCAGTATTTTTAGTAGGTATGATTAGCACAGGCGATTCAGTCATATATTTGTGTGTGTGAGAGAGAGAGAGAGAGAGAGAGAGAGAGAGAAAGAGAGAAAGATTGAGATTAGCATTTTTAACGTAGTTTTAACAACTTTTCAGTCATATCGCTACGATGTCTGCAAGGAGGCAGTTTATAGTGATGTCTAGCACTGGGCATCATGCCGCAGACACGTAGCATGATGCCTCACGCAGTCACATTATCCTGACACCAGGCAGACCAGTTCTAACATTAACCTCTTAATGCTGTGCACCAAGCAAGGCAGCTGTTAGTATCATTTTTGTAAGTCTTTGGTATGACTCGGTCGGGGATCGAACCCACGACCTTCTGCTTCCGGTTTAGATTATAATGGAGGGCTTTAATGATGAGTTGATAGTCTAAGGGGTCAAGAAAAGTAGCGACTAATTGGATGCCTAGATAGACGCAAATAAAAAGTGGTAGAATTAGAATTCCTTTTGGTTAAGCACACATATTAGCTAGATTGACAACAAGTCTATTCTACCTTTCACGTGTCACTAAAGACATTGCTGTGTAAACGAGTCCATTCTGCAATAAAAAAAGCGATACGGCGAAGGTATTGGAACGCTATTTCTGCAAATGATATATTTGTCGCTAACTCGGTATTTTCTTGGAACTGTTCTCAAGGCTGCATATAATGCATACTAAATCTGAAAGATAACTTACAATTTGAATATAATGACTAGCTACTGAATTTCGTAAATTATAATCGTAAATGATAGTATCGAATATTATACTCGTTTTACTGAATTACGTAAATTAAAATCGCATATCATAGTATAGAATATTATACTCGTAAATTAGAATCGTATATGATAGTATAAAATATTATACTCGTATTACTGAATTACGTAAATTAGAATCGTAAATGATAGTATTGAATATTATAGGCGTTTCAGATTTAATTGGGATGATGAGGAAAAGGTAATAATGGATGAAAACATCTCCATTGATGAAACCTGTAGCAAAGATAATGATAGGACAGAAGATGACGATTTCGATTGGTCAGACTTCAATGAAGAAGGTTCATTTATACGAAAGCAAGAAACAACGTCATTTTAATTCTTTACAACTACATATAAATGGTAATTCAGTATATTCTAAGCATCAGACAATCACCAATAACAATTTTTCAAAGATTTGTATTGTAAGAAGGTAGTAAATTTGTGTTCATCTAAATTTGTACTCCCATAAAGTTTTACGATCTTACACTAAATTTTCTTTGTCTATTCAGACTTGGAACATGATGTTCTACATTACTGTACAAAAATAAAAGTTTTTCTTTTAGGACTCTTGCCTTCAAATGCAAAACAAAGGTATTGTTAAGAAGGCACTGCTTTTATCCGCCATTTTTCTCCGACAAGCTGCTTATGGCAATAAGGAACTGTAATTATGAATAGAATTTACAAATTGTTCAATGATTTGTTGATTTCTTAGTTTACATATTGGAAGTTAACGCAGTACATGGTAGGGGTCATGAGTGGCAGAGTGGTCAAAGGCGCTCTCCCTAACGAAACAAAACATTCTCACCTCTGTCTGCGTGGTTCGAGTTTCAGATTTGGCCAATCTGGGTATGTGAGAAAGCTTGCCAGTACACCCTTCTGGGTCGGTGGTTCTTTCCGGGAATTCTTCCTCCACCATTAATATTGGCCGCCGTGTATAATCAAATGTCTAGTGAAAAATGGCATTAAACCCTAGAACAACAACGACAGTTTATGGTATGTCCGCGCGTCTGTCGTCCGTCGTCCTTAGTGCGGTTTGTCAATAAATATAGAGGGTTCATATATGAAAAGAACACCATCAATCTTGGTGCATGACCTATCTTGTTCTCCCTTTGCCAAAACAAATTTAATTCCTAACACAATATTATTTTTATCTCAACAAATGAATCCACTGTAGCCTTATTAGACACTGTCCTACATCAAAGTTTTTGCTGAACTCAGAAATGCTGTGCACGAGTGTCATTACTGACAAATTTACTTCGATATTACTGTTATTCCAGGATCACTTTATACAGTAACTAGATAGGAAATCCCGTAATTATAAACACGTATACGAGTTTAGTTGGATCGATACCTGCACAATACGTTGACTTGATAATATATATGAACAAGTATAATATAAAGGTGTATTTGTGCAATTTAATAATTATATCGAGAACACTGATACTTACAGCGTTTATATAAATCCCTCAAAAACCAACCTTTCTTAATTTACACCATGTATTTCTTTTACGCTGCCTGTGCAAATTCACACGTTACTATAAACCAACAACCAAATACAGTAGATAATATAATAAGCATACAGCAACGTACTAGGTTATGAATAGGTTAAATGACCCGACAAAATTATGTTTCTCTTGTAGTATGTATGTATTTCACCTGGTTTGTTCAAGCTAATCCAGGCAGATAATTTTGGGAAATAGGATAAAGGGAATGATGAATAATGGCCCAGTTAGCACCACATAACTCTAAAATTAGCATACATGTCTTTCAGTTATTTTGTGGACCTCAGTAACCCCAGTACTTGTATATATCTTTCCTTCTCTGCGTCTGTCCATGACAAAGTATGAGGTCATCTTAGTTACGCCCTTTACAAGTGATGAATAGTTTGCCTTTAAACAATGTCAGCATAATCAAATACAGCTATTGATTAGGACGGGGCTCAGCTGTAAAGAATCGAATGAAAGTAATATTTTGACAAGGTCTATATTAATAATATTATGTACAATGAGTCGCGGTAAAATCCCTTAACACAGAGATGCAAAAAGTGTTGTTGTATAGCGTTTAACACCAATTTTCAGCACATGATCGGCTATACATGACGGCCAGTATATCTGGTGGAGGAACTCGTGACAATTCAAGAATAAATCACACAGCCACGGGAAACTACTGGCAAGCATTTTCACATACTCATGCTGGCGAAACCTGAGACTCGAACTCAAACTGAAGTAATATGTTGATCGGTAAAAGCGATCGTCCCATACCACTCTGACACATGTGTCCTTTCTTTTAGAAATAACATTGCTATATGCTTTTGAGATTAACAATAAATCAAAGATCTGACATGGGCCTACCCAAAGCGTCTATCCGAATAGAAACATGGTGACGTCGGACCCCACATATCTGGTTAAATATGAAAATATGATAATAAAGAAACTGATGGATTGAAAAGAGTTAATAACGTTATGAAAGCAAATTGTCGTCTAACACGATTGACATACCGCATCAATATAGTGACACATACAGCCTGATTCAGCTTGTTGTTTGAATACAGTATCGTGTGAAACCGGTCCAATATTTCATCGGAGGTTATATTGTCTCATTCTACTTTCGATAGAGATATTGTGTCATGTATCTTCCACCTTCCTGTATTACAAACCATATACTAGTAAGTATTATCTTCACTGGGTTAAACCCTGTTTCTGGCTGGTGTGTCCTGTCCTTCGCCGGCAAATCTCATTGCTATAACCAAACAAACCAATCCGTGTAAAGTATATCAGAAGCGTAAAACAACCGGATAGGTTACGAACAGGTTAAATTTCCTGTCTGATTTGACCTTGGTTACACATACATTGCCTTACATGTCTCCTTGATGCACACTATTACTTCATGATATTGAATGGGTATCAAATGTTGCATTGTATGCACCCCGTTCATGTGGTTAATTAAAGCAAATACAGGGGGTTAATACCCATTATTTAGAATTAGAGGCTAAATTGAACAAGGATCCAAATGTCATCACAAAACTCAAATTTTGTATTTATATCTGTTAGTTTACTTCTTTGATTTAAATAATTAAAACGTCAGTGTTTGCCATCTTTTTCATCAGTTTATTTATTTGACATTATTATTAATAAATTCCCATGTGTTGATAAGTATATTTTGTTTTAATGTATTTATCTGACTTCAGGAACCCAAGTTCTTTCACGCTATTATATTTATCTATACTTGACAATCCAGCAAATACAACAAATACGTGCTCAAATCCTCATTTTGCCCGTTTTTCTCTTCCGACCAAACAATCCAAAACCGTCCTATTGTCGCTGTTAAAATTCAAATTACCCTTTGGAGCATTATCAAAAAGTAACCACATCTACTAATGGTAGTGTGCCTTTGTTTTCGTGGCAATGATAGCGTTGAGGACTGAAACATTTATGGACAGTATCGTGGTGCTGATATGTAGCGATTATCATAGTGGTTGTGGTGATAATGGTTGTGCATGAAATTATAAACATGCTATCAAGAATTGTTTGTTTATACATGTACTTTATTGACAATTTCCAAGTAAGAGGGTTTGTCGATATCAGGACAATGTTGGACGATACATACCGGTGAACTGTTGGGAGAGACCAATATATCAATGTCAACTTTTAAACCTGCATTTTAGACGACCTTGTGTCGACTTAGTGGCCTGGTGTCATTAATAGTGATATAACTACCTTGATCATAATATATATTAGAAGCCTTGCCTTATTCTTGCTTGCACAATACATCATCGCTTTGTGACGGTAAACTATTTCATCCGAGTTAATGGCACTATTCTCATTACATTCTATGCAGTTAATAAAGTGTCAACGTGCATCTTCCAACACGGTCGAAACATAACGGAAACATATGTCGCGCCCCACGTACCTCACATAGTGGGAAAAGACTAAAACTAGCTTGCTGGAACATCAGAACAACTCTAGACTCAACCGATAGTAACAGACCTGAACGACGCTCTGCATTAATTACAAACGAACTCTTTCGCCTTGACATTGACATTGCTGCACGGTGCGAAGACCACCTTTCAGAGAGAAGATACACCCTGTACTGGTCCGGAAAACCAAAGACTGACAAAGGGTTTTCAGGTGTTTGTTTCATGATCAGAGACTCCTCAATCGCCACCAAGTTAGCAAACCTGTCGACTGGTTACACCAACTAGATCATATCCATGCGTCTCCCGTTAGGGAACCAACAACATGTCACACTCTTCGGAGAGAGATTCATCCTCGGAGATTTCAATCCAAGAGTGGGCAGAGACTCACCCTAGATAAAAACACTGGCACGTAATATATTACATCATAGTACGCCAGAGGGACTTTAAAGATGTCCTTCTTATCAGAGTGATGCAGAGTGCCACACATATCATCGTCTTGTCAGATGCAAACGCTACTTCCAATTCAAGCCTAGGTCCCAACAACAATGAAGTATCCAAAGAAGACTGATTCAGATCAAACACCTTTCGTGCGCTGACGTCAATGTAGATTTTCAGGAGCACCTGCATTTTAGACTTGAAGAACAAAATTTGTCACCAGATCTACCTACGGAAGAGATGTTGAATCACACCAAGGCTTCCATCTGCAAACCTCATAATAAATGATTGGATTCACCACCTAGGGAACCAACTACTGGGTTGAGGAAAACCAAGAAATCCCAGAACTGCTTGCCAGAAGGAGACCAGATTACCATGCTCCCCTCTCTCCACCATCTCGTACACAGACGAGAGCAGCCTTCTGTTGTATATGTAGCTACCTCCAATGCATATATGTTACATATTTTTAAAACATCAGACTACAGTCCTGACACGGCACACTGTAATTTTCACTCATTTGTAAACACCAAATAACCACTCTGGTGACCTAGTGGTTCGATCCTCAGCCGAGTCATACCAAAAGCTTACACAAATGGTACTAACAGCTGCCTCGCTTGACTTTTAGCATTAAGAGGTTAGTGTTAGAACTAATTGGCCTGGTGTCAGGATAATGTGACAGGGTGGGACATCATGCTACGTGTTTGTGGCATGATGCCCCAGTGCTAGACATCACTATAAACTGCCTCACTGCAGACAACGTAGCGATATGACTGAACAATTATTAAAGCCACATTTAAAGAAAAATCCTAATGGCCTGCCAATTTAAGTCGGGCTCCAAGGAAACAAAATATCAAATGAAATGCTTAGGAGACAGAACTTTAGGTAGTTGTATAATGTCCATTATGTCTCATTAATATATACATTATTACAATACATTGGTAGAACGGAATGTAAACGTTTTGAATACAAATGAGGTTTAAATTGCACCATGGTCCGTGTATTCGAATGCAGTACCTTATACAGTGATTCCTATTATTTTCTTCTATGTTTTGACATCCGCCCTGCATGTGAATCCAGTACTCAAATGGTTGCGTTATAATTAACATGAATAGTGACACAAAGTATCACAGGCGATGAATCTTACTCCCATTCTAAGAAAATAACGTTAAAACGACGGGTAATTGTATAATGTATATGTCCCGCTGAAATAAATACTTCTATAACGTCGTGCTAGAGCAACGTCTCTAAAAGCTTATAATGCAACTATGGTAACTTTTGATATTACAATCATCTACATTGTATTGATGAAGTAATCTTAAATGATTCATTTAGTGTTTCGGTTGCGAAATAGTCCTAATATCCATATGTAATTTTACATGTATTATGCTGACGACTAAACTCGACGGGCCTAAACATTATGTTCATATTTATTTACTTATACAATATTATGAACGGGGTTGGGGAGGGTGTGTATGAAGGAACCCCATTTTGAAGAAAAGATTAAAATGGGTTTGAGGAGAGGAGACTGTCTGTAAGAGGTGTTGAACTACCTATCTCGTTCCGCACATGTTTAGATACTATAATATTTATATACCTTTGATTTAGAATACATGTGACACTACGATTATGCACTATGCCAATGTGTTCGATATCTACCCGTTCCACATATCCCATTACGGGTAGACAGTTTGATTTTTAATAAATTATTTTTTTTGTAGGATCTGTGCTAAGTCGACAAACTCACGCATGTATATGAAAAAGAAAACTTACCATGATTTTCAGACGTGCCTGTCCTGATTTATCTGATGTATCAGAAGTCTTGAATAAGTTGATGTACCAACAGTCTTAATGTTTGAAAACAGTATAATCCAAAATGTCTTTGAATGAATTCACAAAATCCACAACACTATTGCTTTAGTCCATGAAGTAAATAAGCACTTTGAATTGTCACAAATAATTTATATAAATGACTCCTCTCAAATTATATCTGAGCACAAAGCAAATTATTCCACAACCTCAACTTAAAATGGGATTAAATAAGTTTGTTTACCACTACCTTATATAAACACCTAAGACAACAAAATGATCAGGATGTTTGTTACGAGTTAAAAACAGTCTAAAGTTCTAGATAAGGCCAAACCCTGAATATAACTATCATTAAACAAGCTAATTATACTTTACTGACATGACAATAATCAAGTCAAATAAAACCTGTATTATCAATCATGGACAAAGCTCATGCACAAAATATAAATCAAGCATACATAACAATCTGTGATATTTTTTTCTTTGATGCACCGGCTATATTAATCTGATTCCGAGCTTAGTTTACTCTCTACTATGCACCGGTCACAAAATTAAACTAATCCAGAGAAAAACATTTTTAATAGTTTTTCTAGCAGGTTTCAATAATTAAATGTACCTATATTCAAATGTATGTGTTGAATTGTTCAGCTCTCGTGACATATACGTATGTAAGAGAAAAGCGACAAATCTTCATCACTTTCTATGAAAATAAAGTAACGACATGCATTTATCCCGATAGTTTTATTGTGTTAGTCCCATGCAGTAAATACTTATATAGCTTTCTAGTACAAACTCTCTAAAAAAGCAAATATATATCGGTACCATATTTACTTTTGATATTCAAATCATATGCATTATATTGAGGACGTAGCATTACATTGTTAATTGTTAAGCTTAACAAATTGCCATGCTATCGATTTCAGTCCGCAAGGAGGTCATTGTACATTTACTATGTTAACAACATAATCATTGGGGCCTAAACAATGGTATATATCCATAGCAGGTTTAAATAGTTAAAGAAATGGCCGGACATAGGTACCATTCTTCAATATTAGGGTTATAAGAGTAAATCAATGGTGGGACATAAGTAACACTATTTCATACTAATGGTATATAGTAATTCAATGATTCGACATAGGTACCACTTATCGATACTGCTTTTTGTAGAGTTATTCTTCAATTTGAATTGTACCTTTATGCAGTGTAAGACAAATCTCGTTAGTGCAACTAGTTCAACGTTTTGGTAGATTTCCGATAAATCGGTAAGTATTTATATGATTGACAGAAGATGCTCAAATATACATGTTTTGCTGCTCTCGCAACTTTCATTAATCATTTCATTCATTGATTCATAATTTAAATCGATTGCCACCAATCTATCCTATTCCTAAGAGAATCACCTTTTTATCGCTTCATACCCAATGGAATTTAAACGTCAACATGGCATCCGTATTTGGGGCAGACATGTGATGTGATGACCAACCTAGTCGCATTATTCTGACACTAGGTCAACCAGTCCTTGCACTAACTTCGAGCGATCAACTAGCGACGTATTTAAATAAGTCATTTGCACGCCTCTGCTGTTGTTCTAACCCGCGACCTCCCACATCAAACATCACGTTGTAGCTAAAGGTAACGTCTCTGGTTACCCTTGTAACTTCGTATGTGACATTCACAGCAGGTAACATGCATTTTTTTTAGACCCTGATGAATTTTGCTGATTCTATTGTACATCACAATTGGATAAATTTATGTTACCAAATAGTGCACCCAGTCTGGGATAAAATAATTATGTATATTTTATTAAGTTCTTTTAAATATCGACTGAAACTATTGAGAACGAAAAACGTGATATATATCTTCACGTATAAGGGTTGTGTGTGGAAGTCAGGCATTCCTTTGCTAAAGGTATATACGCATGTATATGGTGCATATCTTCATTTATCACGATCTAATGAAATAATGTCATGAACAAGTCTTTTTTCAAATATTTGATATTTGTATATTTATATAAAAATTATGTGATAACATATTTTATTATATCTTTAGCAAGAATGGAATGAATACAGTTTTTCTCTTTATGCGCTTACACAAAAACACCATAGACCCGGTTATGTCGTCCCATGAATAGTCAGCAAAAGAGACCCACTACTCTTAAATATCTGCGACTAGATCGTTGATTAGTAAAGTGTATGTTAGATAAGATGTAGATTCAGAGACTGTGTTGATGATACGTCATGGATTAAAAGAATACCGGTCATTGAAAGGCCGTAAATTTGTTGAATAAGAGAATTCATGTCAGAGAAATAGCTTAAGAAATATCTGTCAGAGATAGGCCGTAGCTTAAGAGAATACCTGGATTGAAAGAGTGCTGTAAGAGACATGAATTCAATTAAAACATTGTGTATGTATGTATGTATGTATGTATGTATGTATGTATGTATGTATGTATGTATGTATGTCTATCCAAAGTGAGAGCGTTTATTTACAACTTTCGCAAATAGCAGTAATATATTACCGTAAATAGCATTTTTATGATGCATTTATTATTCTGAGCAAATTCAACTAATCTATTGATACGGCATCATCAATATCCCTAGTATTAAAAGATTACAAAGATTTTGCGCTGTGTTCCGCCCTAACGCATATTTACTGCAGGGTAGAAACCGGTCAATTGACTACCCCTCTGGCGTTCCATAACTTTTGTCTAATGAATTTTACATGTAAGGATCTTTGACTGCAGTGGTGAAAATAAAGGTTAATTTGCTGGATTGGATTAATGACACGGTAGTCTGAGAATTATGCATTGGTACGTCACTGTCTTTTGAATGTATATACGTAGTTTTTTAGTTTCGTTGCCATTCTGAAGTGATAAAAGACGCGTGAGAAAAGTCGAATCGAGTGAAGGTTTGTGGTCGCCGTTGCACTCTTTGTGTTCATTTATATAACCGATAAGATGATTTAATTTTTTTAGAGATTTTGCCTTACTGTACTGATAAAACGTCAGACTAATGTGGTAAAGAGCAGCACGGAAACGAGGAAGTAAGCAGAGTTGGGAACGTTGATAGGTAAGCCACTTTCGCCGTTTTATGTATTTATTGACATTTAATTATTCATTTATTTCTATCAATTCGATTACAAGAGACGAAAAGGAGAAATTTGAACAACTTTTTCTTTTCCACACCCTAACCGTTTGTCCCACAATGTAAACAAATCTTGTACGATCCTATCTACATCCACCCCACCCCCGCCCATTAGAGCTTGTTACAATGAATTACAGCCCAAACTGTAACATCATTACATACCCAGCCCATTATTCATTGACCGATACTCTTTATTGTATTGAATCCTTGTGCATATACCAGATTTTTAATATATAAAAGTCAATACATACATTGAAACATACGCGTGTTACAAACTCCGTAATTTGATAGTAATATACGGGTTACCACAGTTTATTGTAGTCTCATTTTTCATGTTTTCTAGGGAGAAAGTTTATATTACATTAGCGCAATAATCATTGGACAAGAATATTTCTTAGACTAGCTGTGCTGTCATACTTTCATGGTAACATAATCACATGCTCAAGCTAGATAAAATTGCAGTTATGTTCACAATCCTTACTTGCCTTTTAAGATCTTCTAAGGAACAAAATTGGTTATTGAAACAAATTTGTTTTTAAAAAAAAATATTCGCTTACATGTTATCTTTTAACATGCTACTACATTTTGTCATTAGGATCAAATACACTTAATCTTATTGTTATTTTAAAACGTCCCCCTTTTATCCTAAAGTGACGCTCTTCGTTTTTATATGAGATATTACCTGGAGCATTGTAAATTTTGCTTCACCGCCCTGGTGGCCTAGTGGTTAGAGCATCCGTTTTGGAAGCGGGAGGTCATGGGTTGGAGCCCCGGCAGAGTCATACCAAAGACTTACAAAAGTGGTACTAACAGCCACCTCACTTGGCGTTCAGCATTAAGAAATTAGTATTAAGATTGGTCGGCCTGGTGTCATGATAATGGGACTGGGTGGGACATCATGTTACATGTCTACGGCATGATGTCAGAGTGCTAGACATCACTATAAACTGCCACACTGCAGACATCGCAGCAATATTACTGAAAAATTGTTAAAGCAACGTTTTAAAAAAAAAATCCCATATCTAAACCATAATTCCAATATTATCTTCCAGGAGGCGTTTTAGCATTTTGCAAAAACCATGAGCTCTCTGTTTCTCTGAAGCACTCCTTCAATTTTTACAAACATAAAAAAGAAACATTTGTTCCTTTAGTTTCCACTAAAATATTGTGAATTGTATCTCAGTTAGTTAAAAGTATTATTTTCTTACACTTCTTTATTTTAGCATGTTATTTTAGAAGCAATTTTGGAAATCCTTTTTTAATCTGAAAGTGTAATTTTATTTTGTGGCATATAGGTAAATATATTTTCACTTTTAGGAGTTTGTGTAACAGCTGTCATCCAGTGGAGATGCTGTTAGAGTGCATATGTTGTAAACATTATCAGGAATTGCAGTGTAAGCTTTAATCAGTTTCTGACAGCATTACTTAGCATGTAAGGTACCTGGGAAATTGTCTCAACCTAGATGTTTTAGAAGTGTCTTTATATGAATTTGTACAGGTCAATGGATCCATTGGTGATAAAGAGCTAATACATCAGTATGTTAATTGTTTCATAATTCAAGTGTAGACTTGAAAGCACATGTAATATCATAGCAAATGTATTTATATATAAAATATAAAATACGGAAGTGATGGGTTCGCTAATGTCATACCATCTTGTGCATGAAGTGATCGCACATTTGTCTTTAATTTTCTTACGTAATATGTATGATAGTATATAAGTATGTTCGTGTGTTCATTGTACGATTTCATCCTTTTTGCTTAAAATCTACCCTATGTTAATATGAGTGCGTGTTGGTACATCATGTTTTTGTGTTGGTATTAAGAATGGATCTGGTCAGTACACGTGTGTTGCTGGTCATTAGATGGCGCTGTTGATCAATACATGTGTTGTCTAGTAATAGTGAACGCTACATAGTAGATAACGAGGTGTTGGTCAGTCAAATGGCGTGTTTGTTTGTAGATATGGCGTGTAGTTATTTCAACGGTGTGATGGGTATAAGGCGCAGTGCTAACATTACATTTCCTGTTAGAGATTGTAATTGTTCCTTGATATCACAAAGTCCCTCATTGCTAAAATAAAATCTTATTGTTTATATCAATATGATTTCTCATTCCCACAGCAAAGATATGCTCCTAATGTCGACGTGCATGTTCATAAACCACCACGCTATATATTATACGCTAATATCACCACACATTGTAGTATACTGCTAATAAACAGACCATTAAACTGCACGATTATAGCACTATATACTATACCATACGGTTATATACATATATAGAAATGATATGGCGGCTTCTAAATGTTTGAATGATTAAATGTGTGACGAATTAGGACACATGTTGTATCAGTTGATAGTAAGATTAGGTTTGAGCAATACAAAAATTGATAATAAGCAACCAAGCAAACATTACAGTACGATGAAACAGTAGAGGTAACAGTCAATGTTAGAAGCAAAGAGAACGAAATTGGAACTGCCGTGCCACGACATGCGCGTACGATACCATGCTTTGCATGAGAAGAGACTTTCAATAATGTGGTTGATTATAAAGTAATAAAACAATTTAAACACAAACTATAAAATGTACACTTTTCACAAAATGTTAAACAAGGCTAATGCGGCACTCACAAATTTATATTATCAAATATATCTGAAGAAGTTGGAAAATCAATGGGAAAGATGTGCCATTGTAATGTTTACTGGACTTTTAAACAATCCAGTTGTTGCCGTCCTGATCAACATGTGTACTAATGCAGCTAAAATATACATTACCGTGAGATTCTTCTCAGTTCCGTTCTGACCTCATTTATTGTAGTAGAGTGCGACCAGTCTTGGGTTGATGTATATCATGGTAAAGTATTTAAGGTATCACGGTACCAATTGTTTTTCCATAGACCTCAATGCTAATATTTGGAGAGATAACTATATTTTCTATCCTAATTTAGCATGCATCTCACACACTGTTATAGAGAACAATGTTAGATTGTCAATTTGACAATGACAAAACCAGGTACTCCATTGCATTTAAGAGAGATAACTCTGCTGCAACTAGACAGGGGTATGAGTTATCTAGTCACAACATACCTATTTTCAGTCATGTGTATTACATTTTCAAAAAATCATACAAAAATACAAAATTTGATCTATTTAGGAATTAGCATAAATTCACATGTTGCCAAGAGGCTAACCTTTTTTTTTTAAGCCTAACAGAAAGTACAACTCTTGCATAATCCACCAATCAAAGCTTGTCTTGTTCTTAAGGTCTGAATGGTATGGACCCTACACCTTAAGCCACACCAAGATGGACGTGCGCAATTGGTACCGTTATACCTATAGCAAACCTTGATTTTTCCAATAATCTGTGAAAAAGCTCGGGACTATATAACTAACAAGTGTACTTAGTCTCGCTTGTCAAAAACAGTTTTATGAAGTACTAAGCTATGTTCTATATGATTGTGTATAGAAATTTTTATTGAGCTGTTGGAACTCTTGTTTGCATACCATTGCTTCACTATCAAACTTATGTTTTGAAATAAAATGAATTCTTTTAACTATGAGTTGTGTTTTATTCATATTAGCACTTATCAAACTTCACTTTGGTGATATGCGATAAATCACATTATGTCATATTGTTTAATAGTAAGGTCAAAGGTCAACACACTAGTTAGCATGTACCAGTTCTACTCTCAAAGAGACATTTTGATCTAAAATAAAGGACTTATAATTGTTTCATTAACACAGAAAGTAACAACAAGGACAGGTGGACATGGCCCAATCTAATTATAAAGTATTAGCTTTGAACACTTTACACTGTCTGCATATGCAAGAGGTCACTAACCTCTAGTCCTCACACAAAGGTCAAGCTACCCAGCCTCTTTGTCATACAAATAGAAAGCTTCCCTCCTTTCTGTAGTGCATACAATTGATGCGATAAGCCAATCTGACACCAAATAAAGTAGATAACAGCTTTTCTAAGTGGTTATCATGGATTTGGGTGTGCAAATGTGGACTAATATACAGAAAAATGCTAAGTTTAACAATGAGTATAGTGAGTCCAATGGATTTAAAAACAGGAGAAAAGTGTGTATCTAAATGGGAGATGTAGCTAATGATACTGGAATTAAAGGAGACACAAGCAGCAATGAGAAAAATGAGAAGCGAGAGCTTGATGATGTTACCTTGGACAATATTTGGGGGCAGTGGAAAATAGGTACAGGGACAATAAAAAAGGCACCTGTGCTATAACATCCCTTACAGGCACCAAATATCAGGTGATTAGGTGTTCATTCCCAGCTAATATAAAAGGGTGAATAATGTAGATAATATAGATGCATGTAATTCATATTTCTTCTAAATAAGAAATTAATAATAATGGGCTTCAGTTAGGCAGAAAAAATATCTAAAGTAAACAAAGCATGTTGGATCAGTTTTCAAACTTGTAAACTTTACTTGGAGAAATTATTAAAGTACTTCTTGTTAAATTTGCATCAAGACCATGAGCTAATATGATACTTCACAAATTTTTTCTTATATTTATTCAACATCACTAACATTGTGGGTTTCTATTTATTGAAATTTTATGTCTTATGTAAGGGAGATAACTAAATTGTATACATAAGGTTTGTACTTTTTATTCCCTCTAATATATATTCTCCATGTTGTACAGATGAGTTCAGATGCACATGTATTAACTTCAATGCAATTAAATTATTCAAAAATGTATTACCGATAAAGCGAGAACCTAAAATCCAGGATTATATATGTAGTGGAGACCTCAAGAATGATTATGTAACTAACTAGAGAATTTTAAAGACACAAAAGTTTACAAAAAAAGACAATTAGAGCAGGACAATTAAAATCAAAATAGGAAGGAATACCATATATTTAGCAAACTACCTAAAATACTTATTCCAGAATATTCTTTATGGTACAAGTGAACTATCTACACATGGACCAGGAATGTCCTCAATCTTGGTCTATAACATGCTTTACGAGAACAAAAAAGTTGTATTTTATCCATGATTTTTCATCTTTTGTGCATAAAATAGTCAATACTTTGGCTAAAATTAACTATATTAACTTTATATAACCTTTTTTTTGCCTGTATGCTAATATTGGAGCTAACTACACAGTCACAAAGCAATCAGTCTATATATGCTATAAATATAGTTACAAAAGCCCCATTCCAAAGCTAATATGTGTTATTTTCAACTTTTTCTATGTTAAAGTCTGTCAATATTAGACCAAAACATCTCAAATATCCATTGTTTAACCAAATGACACTATGACAGTATAGAAGTGGTGGATATGTATACTCGTTACTATGGATACACTGTGAAGCTGGTAGTATCTTTTAGGTATCACGGTACCAATTTTTTTTCCATAGACCTCAATGCTAATATTTGGAGAGATAACTATATTTTTTATCCTAATTTAGCATGCATCTCACACACTGTTATAGAGAACAATGTTAGATTGTCAATTTGACAATGACAAAACCAGGTACTCCATTGCATTTAAGAGAGATAACTCTGCTGCAACTAGACAGGGGTATGAGTTATCTAGTCACAACATACCTATTTTCAGTCATGTGTATTACATTTTCAAAAAATCATACAAAAATACAAAATTTGATCTATTTAGGAATTAGCATAAATTCACATGTTGCCAAGAGGCTAACCTTTTTTTTTAAGCCTAACAGAAAGTACAACTCTTACATAATCCACCAATCAAAGCTTGTCTTGTTCTTAAGGTCTGAATTACACCTTAAGCCACACCCACATGGACTTGCGCAATTGGTACCGTTATACCTTAATATTTAGTCTAAGTTAGACTAATTTGATTACAGGGATACAACTGCTACGGAAATGGACAACCGATTGAACAACGTTAAAACACAACGCTATTAGACAAAAAGTTTTGGAAATGCCACAGCATTAAAATGAACTATTAGAAAACAAATACACATAACCTATTTAATTAAAGTGCACTATTAGAACTTTAAATACCTTATCTTTTTTTTTAAATTTAAATTATTCAAAATTTCACAAATAAATATTACATAGTTCTACAACTCTATAATATGATTTAATTAGTGCTGTTCATACATTTACATCTTACAACACACAAGTTAGCATACAAAATACACACATAATGGACAAATGACTCTGGCAAAGTCAACTGGGCAAATATATAAATAAACCTTATATCAAAAAGGAGAGGAAATTGGCCCTGGAGCTACGTAGCTTTGTGGGACGAGAATACGATCCTAAGTTCAGGAATCAGAATGTAAAGAAATCAGTATTCTCTTCAGCTCGTGTATCTTCAGCTGGTGTAGAGAATATACATCGCAAGTTAGCTCTTACTTGTGATTGAGAGTATTATCAGACTGAATTCCTTAGTGGGTAATTTAACTTCAACATATTTGATGAGCAAAACAAAGATTAACCGTCACAAAATTTTAATAAAATGTATACTTACAAAATAAATAGCACAGAAATATACATTACTCCAACACTCATGGCGTGGACAGGGAAAACAGTACACCATCTTAAGACACTATTGGCTAACCGACGGTGTTTCCTCAATCAACTCGAACCAGCTGTTGTGCTGGGGAGAGTACCGAGGACCAACACCCCCTTAACTAAATCCAAGGCAGTTTCAATGACTCATACTTAGTACTTCAAATACGACATGGATTTTCTTACAATGTATTGGGCGCACAGCTATTGATTCATTGTTTTAATGACAAGCGAACCACTGTACCGATCCAAACACTATACAATAATGAACAGTGAAACAAAAGACAGTTCGTGAGTGTGGAGTCTATTTCACAATAGGCTCTGTTAACGAAAGCGCTGATAAATTCCGTTTGTTTATACATTTATATGTATGCTATTATACCTGGACGTTCCAGAGTGAAGATATCAATACCAAAACTTTGTGTATATTCAGTATTGATCGAGTCGCATAAATGACACACACCTCAATTTGCCGGTATGTTGTGTTTCGATTCTACTTTTCCAAGCTCTTATTTAGACACTAATCTTAAATGCCTGAGATAGAATCTACTTGATATTTGTGTTTATTTTCGTGGTCTAATGTAACATTGGCTTGAACCTGTACAATATTTGTACGGACAAATATGCAACAGGACGTTTATATGCAAGGTCTGCATCGCACAATAGTGATATTTAACTATCATTAACTGACTTGATTACCGTATCTCTTATCAGTTTCCTGGTAAGAAAACACATACTTCGAAATCTCAAACGAGCACAACTGTAATTGCTAAGTGAAAACAAGCACATCATATCCATCAATTTCATATTTATACTTATCTCTCAAAAGTAACGGGAAATGTGTAAATCAAAGACAAATTTCAACTAGAAAAGCGTAAACAAAGGTCATGATATTCTTAAATCAAGTTCAATTAAATATGAAACATTGTCATAGGCTTTAAAGATAAATTATTAATGTTTCAGTGGTTATCTAACAAACATAAGAGTTAGCTAAGACGCTTAAAGAACCAACGACCAGCTAGAAAGATAACAAAGCGTTATCACCGTTTTATTTTATATGCCAGGGATACCGATTAAGATATGCTGGCATATAATGTTCGATAGGACACGGGTTCAATATAACATGGCGGCATTGATACTACTATGAGTCATCGAAAGAAAGCACAGATTTATATCAGACATGCGGGCATATACTGTATTTTCAGACTATAGATGGAGGCCAGTATTAATGGCGGAGGAAGAACCCCACGTGAACCACCGACACACGAGAAGTGTCCGGTAAGCTTTCATACATACCAACACTGGCCTAACCCGAAACTCAGACCCACACAGATAGAGGTGAGGTGGCAGAGATCCGTAACTATAAACCACTCTGACCTCCGGCATATACGTTGTGGAACTATCACTAATTAAGAAGTGCTTATACAGATCTTCTGGCAAATGCTGCATGAACTCATCCGATAACAAACTGTATTCGTCAAGAGATGTCGGAATGATAGTCTTGCAATCATAACTAGAAATATAAGTTGATGTGTATGTGTATATATATATATATATATATATATATATATATATATATATCAACCGGTCATATACAGCGGTCACGGAAACCTCTTTTGAAATAAGAATATAATGATGATAAAGAAGCTCTCACACTAAATATTTCATGGCTGTAGATAATATTACATATGACCAAGTCAATATATATGGATATTTTGTATTCACTGACCGGTGGGTTTATTTGGACAGATTTATGAATTGTACAGTTTAAATATCGAAGGATTAGTCAATCTCCCCTCGAGTTCTGTATGTCCCTTAGTCGGTCTCCTTATCTGTATTTCACTTTCTCCGTCTCTCCCCTTTTGTGTTCATGTCTTTCTCTCTGTCCATCTACATATCTGACTGTCTGTCTCTATTTCTTTGTGTCTCTCCCCCTCTCCAGGAACGCATTTAAAAACTGATTACTTTTCTAAAGCCCACATTGGGGTATATATTCATTGACATGGATTTCATCCATTGCAAGAGTACAAAAAATTGTAACGAATTAACATACCTTAATCAAAGTCGGACATTTCAGGGTTGGCAAATGTGTGACATTTTTCAAAACCTGATGAATGATAATGTGCATGAATTAAAACAGAATATGTTTGCAATAGACACTACAATATCCGTTTAAATGCAAGGATTGCATTTTAGATTGAAAATAGAAGCAATATGGTATTATATCTGTATCCATCATGTGAGATTAGAATGATAATATGGTTGCAATATTTGCTGTTTTCTAGATCATGTAATAACGAATAGGAAAACACAGATGTGAATCAATTCAGAAAAAAAAATGTAAAAGGGAAGAAGATATGTATTGTGGAACATTTAATGTAATTTATTTTCTAGTGAGAATATCGATAATATATTGATTTGTTTTTGTTGTTGTTTTATTTATTAAAACAAATCATAAGAATACTATACACATGGTCTAAAACTAAGAGACTAAACTTTCATTTAATTTGGCAGTGGTGAGTAGTATCTTGTTTCGACGAATGCTAGATGGACTCTGTACAGAATGTTTTAGTTGTTTGAAAACAAGATAGGTACTTGGTTCACTGCCATTCGATTCTCTGTCTTTCTCTATACCTCTCTCTCCCCGCCTGTGCCACCCTCTATCACATACACCTTAGGATTGATGTTGTCAAAGTAAATTAATGCCTATCCTTAAATTGCCTTGATTTATTTCTTTAATATCCTGTTCGCAGGTCAACGTGTTAGTAATCATGAGAGCAGTAACGGGATGATATTTGGTTTAGTACGGGATGATATATTTTACATATAAAACAATGGTGGAAGTAAGAGTGTTACTTTATTAATAAGTGGGACATAGGGAGGAAAGGAATATGGACAATTACATCTGTTTCACAGTCCGTTACGTTACTTCATAAAATGCTCAATTTGAATGAGTAACTATGTCTGTTAGTCCAGTAGAAAGGTTCGGGGGATGGAAGGTATAATGGACTTTGCTAGTCCGTCAGAAAGGTGTTTGGGTTGGTAGTGCAATGTATTTTGCCAGTGGGAGTAGGCATAAGAAATTTTGTTTGTCTAGTTGGACCGGATATGGGGTTTTGTTAGTCTATCAGTAATGTGCTTGGGTTTGTAGGTGTATGAGATTTGTTAGTCCGTCTGAAAAGTATTTGGGTTGGTCCGTGTAAGGGATTTTGTTAGTCGGGTTGGTAGTGAGTTTGTTACTCTGCTTTGTTACTCGGTAAGGGATTTTACTAATCAGTCAGAAAGTTGTTAGGGTTGGTAGATGGAAGGGGGTTTGTTATTCCGTCAGAAATGTGCTTGGGTTAGTAGGTGTGAGATGTTTTGTTATTCCGTCGAAACGTTGCTTGGGTTGGTAGATGTGTGGGGTTTTCTTAGTTCGTCAGAGAGGTGACTTGGTTGGTAGGTGTGAGCGGTTTTGTTAGTCCGTCAGAAAGGTGCTTGGGTTGGTATGTGTAAGGTATTTTGTTAGTCCGTCAGAATGGTGCTTGGGTTGTTAGGTGTGAGGTGTTTCGTTATTCCGTCAGGAAGGTGCTTTGGTGGGTAGGTTTAAGGGACTTTGTTAGTCCGTCAGAAATGTACTTGTTTTGGTAGGTGAGGGGTTTTGTTATTTCGTCAGAATGGTGCATGGGTTGTTAAGTGTGATGGGTTTTGTTATTCCGTCAGAAAAGTGCTTGGGTGGGTAGGTTTAGAGACTTTGTTAGTCCGTCAGAACGTTGTTTGGGTTGGTAGGTGTGAGGGATGTTGTTAGTCCGTCAGAAAGGTACTTGGCTGGGTAGGTTTAAGGGATTTTGTTAGTCCGTCAGAAAGGTGCTTTTGTGGGTAGGTGTAAGTTTTTTTTTTAGTCCGTCAGAAAGGTACTTTGGTGGGTAGGTGTAAGGGACTTTGTTATTCCGCCAGAATGTTTTGTTATTCCGTCAGAAGGGTGCTTGGGTTGATATGTGTGAATGGTTTTTTTTATTCCGTCAGAAGGGTGCTATGGTTGATATGTGTGATGGGTTTTGTTTTTCCGCCAGAAGGATGCTTGGGTTGATATGTGTGATGAGTTTTGTTATTCCGTCAGTAGGGTGCTTGGGTTGATATGTGTGATGGGTTTTGTTATTCCGTCAGAAGGGTGCTTGGGTTGATATGTGTGATGGGTTTTGCTATTCCGCCAGAAGGATGCTTGGGTTGATATGTGTGATGGGTTTTGTTATTCCTTCAGAATAATGCTTGGGTTGATATGTGTGATGGGTTTTGTTATTCCGTCAGAAGGGAGCTAGGGTTAATATGTGTGATGTGTTTTGTTATTCCGTCAGAAGGGAGCTAGGGTTGATATGTGTAATGGGTTTTGTTATTTCGTCAGAAGGGTGCTAGGGTTGATATGTGTGATGTGTTTTGTTATTCCGTCAGAAGGGTGCTAGGGTTGATATGTGTGATGGGTTTTGCATAGTATGGGTCAAGAGCAGTTGCAGTGAGTAATAACTATTCGTGTTGGCCAATCCCGAAGTGTTTTGGTTAGTATGTGTTTGGGGTTTTACATAGTATGTGTAGAGTGATAATATATTGATAGTCACTATGTATTGGTCAATCTAAATTCTTGTTAAACATACATTTATTACGGATATAACAATTTCCCAGTACAAGGATTCTATAATTGAACTATCCGATTTAAACTCTGTATGTCAAAGGGTTGGGAGTCGCATAATACAAATGAGATTTTTAAAGTCTGTTTTGGTTGATGACAAACGCGAATTTTGAACTATACACTGTGCAAAACTATATGTACTGGACTGTTGTAATATGTTCGTTTAGCAGTGAATAAGAGTCGATATTAATTCAACTTTGATTATAATTCAGTCCGACTTTGATAAAAATTGATTGTCCTTCTTCCTAGCGTTGTTTTTGTTGTTGTCCAGGCGATCACTCTATAAACAGACATCCTAGCGATATGACTAATACGTTGATAAAGTTAAGAATCAAATCACACACACACACACACACACACACACACACACACGCACACTAATTGCGAAGCAAAAAGGCGGTGATAGAACTGGTAGACCTTGAAAGACGCAGTTCAGCTGCAACGCTAGAACATTGGGTCGTTAAGGTTGTCGCTTGGAACTATCAGTGGTGAGACATACCTATTTATGTTGCATGCTTACAATTCCAGTTGATCTGTCTGCGTCACACGATATCTGCAAACATCTTATATTTTAAATGTGCATCGTTGTTTGTACGTGCATGTGAAATAAACTGGCTCTTGTTCCTGACTGATGAATATTTATTGTTCGAGTCATTCAGTTATTAGTAATAGTATGCCGTTTGGCTGACATTTATTTTCCAATGTGCTCAACTCAAGAACATCTGGCAGTTCCAAAGACTTGTTCCAGTACTGTCGACTACCATATAGGCGGTCAACACGTATCAAAGCTTGCCTTGAACTGCCTCAAGTATGTTAATTGGAGTCGGTAATATATATTGTTGATAATGGCATCTCATGTTTTTAAATTGAAATATGTTACTGTAATACAGTTGGGAAAAATCAAGCTTACACTTCAACAGAACATCTTCATATGAGAACGGGTATAACACACGGTATGAACCACATCAGGGCCTTAGGAGTACGCATGTTGAAGATACTCCTAATTTGCAATACAAGAGTCCTACATGTTTAAAAGTTTAGTGTACATTGGTGACAAACAGGAATGGCCACGTAGCTGTTTGTTTTTAGCGCTAACACGCTGGCTTTTCTTCACCGTACGGACGAACGAAAAGGCTGAATTTAAGCATTTTCACTGCCAGATGCGTCTCTTTGTGACCGATCTGCTGATGTAACCATAGGCTTAGGAAATTATGAGGAAACGCAAGTAAATCCATTGTTGAACACTACCGACAGGGACATTAGCATTCATTATTTTTATCGCACTAACGAACGGACAGGTCGATTTTTATGTGGTTTTCACCGCCAGATTTGTCTCCTTGAGACCGATCTGCCGATGTATGGCATGTTACCATTAAATCAAGGATCTTTGAACAATTCAAATAAATCCCTTGCCGCGCACTTCCGACATGGATATTAACATATTCATTTTCTTCATCGCACCGACAATAGAACACGGCGAATTGAACACACGTTTCACCGGTAAACGTTGCTTGTCGAGACCTATCAGACGGTATGTTGCACTCGAACGTGCATGTAATAGTTTGTTAGAAAAATTCATGTAAGCAATTTTCGCATTTGTATGACCTAGTGCGGTCTTAAGCAATTTTCTAGAGCGCACGGACGAACGGACATACCAAATACAACACCATTGTCACTGTCCGAAACGTCTCATTAAGCCCGACATTTCGGCATATGACACCTAACAATAGGTGCAGCCGTCCGGGAGAAACTTATTAATGCACATTTAAAGTTTATCATTGGAAGGGGTTCATGCAATTGGTTTTCTTAAGATTACAGACTAACGGACATGACCAACGAACTAAGAAAAATAATATTACATGCGTCTCTTCAAGGAAAATCTACTGCTATCTTGCAATTACTGATCGAGCAAGGCGTTTTGACCGGGAAAATACATTCGCCTCTTGTCCGAGCTTCCAGTCAAATGTACTTTCAATGGACGGTTTTAATTTTCTTACGGACGAACGAACAGTGCAATTCGCTGCTAGCTGAGTCTTGTGCAGCCCAATATGTGAAAAGGTCGCATTTGAAGGTAGTCCTTTGTACGTTATATTGTATGTATGCTACATTTCTGTGCCAAATATGGCATGTTTGTCGGAGGTTAACAAGTTAACACGTGCTTCGTAGGCGGAGCAATCAATCATCTTTCGTAAGGTTAATTGCTCAAGGTTCTGTGTGGGACTGGTTTAAGAAAATATTTGGAGTACGTCAAGGATGTTTCCTGTCACCCGCGCTTTTCAACTACTTAGAGCACAACATGAACAAAGCCCTGGAAAACCACTCTGAGACAGCCAGCATTGGAGGGCGCATCATTACCAAGCTAAGTTTTGCAGACGACATTGATGGGCTGGCAAGCAGTAAAGACGAGCTTGCCACCTTAGTGTAGAACTTGGAAGTAAAAGCTTCCACATTTGACATGGATATAAGAGTTGAGAAGACAAAGCTGATGACAAATAATGGCAAACAAATCTCAACCAAGATAAAAGTCAAGAGGACAGGAACTGGTAACAGTAGGCCAGTTCAAATATCTTGGTTCCATATTCACTGAAGAGAGATCAAGAGCAGAAATTTTGTCACGAGCTGCATATGCCACGGCAGCTATGTTAAAGCCAAGACCCATCTGGAGAAACAAGAATATCTGACTGAAAAATAAAATCAGTCTATTGAGAGCACTAGTCATCTCAATCTTTCTGTGTTCATGTGAGGCCAACATCCTGACAGCTGAGTTACAATAAAGAATCCAGGTACTTGAAATGTGGTGATACAGACCATCCTGGCATCTCTTACATGGACCACATTACAAAGGAAGTGCGCAACACCACCAGGCACACAGTAGGCTATTATGATGACCTCCTCACCACTGTCAAAAAGAGAAAGCTGAAATGGTATGACCATGTCACTAGAGCCAACAGTCTATCCACAACAGTACTGCAGGGCAGCGTCTAGGGTCACAGAAGGAGAGATAGAGAAAAAAGTGGACTGACAACATCACAGAATGACTAGACAAGTTTTGAGGAGACATAGGTGGCACATGATCGAGACAAGTGGATGGAACTGGTCAGATATTCAGCAGCACAGTGCCTCAACGACTACGCTAGATCAAGAGACTTATGATGATGATGATGATGATGATGATGATGATGATGATGACGTGTAGTTGCTATATGTTAATGTACATTAATGTGAAGTTTAATCTTTATATCACGTCATGTACATACAGGTACTTGTCAATTCCAGAACGTGACGAGTCCGTCTCAGTAAGGCAGTTTATTTGTTTCCATAAGATTGACCAATTTTCAGTAAAGTGTAACAATATAACAACTTCTATTGTGAAGCTGGAAAATATAAAAGTTTGATGCATCAACAAAAAAAGATATGTTCAACTGAAACGTTTGTAAAGCATGGGTCGACTTTATTTATCACTAGTACAGTTGCACAAACTCTAGTTCCAAACCCTATGCAGCTCAATGTCTTGTTGCTAACTCTAACCTTGTCATGCTTCTTGGAAATTCAATTTCTCATGACTACAACAATCATCTCTCACTACGAGACATGCTCAAATTGGCACATGATGTCCAATAAATGTAATTGTGTTCTTTTCAGCTTTTATTCAAAAGAACCCGAATTACTTTTGTGTTATTAACACTTTTCTATAAGCTTGTTTTCCCTTTCATTTTAAACATTCATCGCTTTCTGGAAGCCACTTTTATAAATACTTATAGTCAACAGTTTTGACCATGCAGACGCTTCCCAAGAACATGTACCATTTAAAGCGTCTGCGGTGCATCGGTAATGTTTGTTGACTCTTTAATTTCACTAGTTCTAAGCTGAAATTCAGATCCAAATAAAACATGGATGAGCTAATTATCCATATTTTTGGGATTTAAAATCAAGAAAACAAATATCTTGGTGCCTTTATTGTTTCCTTGTTTTTGTGTGCGTGATTTTGATTTTTTACGTAGCTTTAACAATTGTTTAGTCATATCGCGATGATGTCAGCAGTGACAGTTTATAGTTATGTCTAGCACTGGTCCATTATGCCACAGACATGTAGCATGATTTCACACCCAGTCACATTATCCTGACACCATGCCAACCAGTCCTAACACTAACTTCTAAATGCTGAACGCCAAGAGGCAGCTGTTAGTATAAAAAAAATAATTTTTTGTTATGACTCTGCTGGGAATCAAACCCATAGCCTGCCACATCAGAGGCACATACTCTAACCACTAGACCGCCGAAGTGGTCTCAGTGTTTTTATTTTTCAAATATGGCTCTGTTTATCTATTAAAGTTTGTGTCAAATTTCACAATACTAGGTATCACATATTTGTTGCATTAATATCTTCCAAATGATAATTTAAATTAATTAGATAAGATTATCAATTTATGGCCATGTCAAAGTATGTAAAATTTCATGGCTCTAAATTTAATAGCCCCTATTTCTTACTTTGGTACGAAAACTGGTCTCTCAGATAATTATTTTAATTCACAGATATGGCGCGAGATCCAGCCAATACCATGAAAATGATTCAGTGCAAATATTTATATTTACGGATGTACAGTGTACCATTTAACATGAGCAAAATGGTCATGGTCACTTTTGCTACACCAAAACAAAATCAAAGAATAGAAAACTGTTGAGAACCTTTCTTTATTAACTGTTCCAACTATACAGCCGTATTCCTTGAACATAAAATCAGCATATATGATTACAACTAGCTTTAGTGAAACAGCTTGAAGAGGAAATTATATATATATATATATATATATATATATATATATATATATATATATATATATATACACACACATACATACATACATACAGTGTAGAATATCATCATAGAATTATAGCATAATGGAAGACAATGCAAGCTACTACAGAGCAAATTGTACATTTTACTTTACCTGCCAACTACAAAAAAAACAATGCTTTAGATAAATGTATAGCTTCATTCCATCACTGCAACTGATAGTTCAATACGCTACAGGCCCCAACTTAGATCATTTGAATACAAAAATATGTTCTAATGTATAAAAATATTTATGAAATTTTAAATCAAAGAAATTAATTTATGAACTTGATCAAAAACAATAAGAATAAATTACAGCTCAAAATTACATATAATTTAGTCAAATTTGTAAGAGAAATTCCCACATGACAATCTATAAAATATGACATTAGGTACTTTACTTGCCCCGTGCTAGTACACTTGTTATCAGCTGTAGATCATGAGATAATAATCATTAAGTAATTAATACCCTTTATTAATTGTAGGTTATCAGATGATAGTCATTAATTAATTAACCCTGGACTGATATAATAAGACACCACCCATCGATTGTATGTCATTAGTCAAAAGTCTTGAAGAGATAAGGAGGGAGTGATGGACATGTGCAACTAAGATAACATAAGGTTATGAGACGATAGTCATTAATTATTCAACCCTGGACTGATATAATAATACACCACCTATCGTTAGTCAAAGGTCTTGAAGAGACGAAAGGGGAGAAATGGACATGTGCAGCTGACATAACATAAGGTCCACAGTCGTTTTTATACTACTTGTGTTAATACCTTATGTACGACAAACATTCCCCTTGATGTACCAACTGTACCACAGTACAAATAGTAACAAAGCAATACAGAAGGCAGAACAATGTACTGTGGTCATATTAAGGAGAAATGAAGAGTGGTTGAACGAAACATTAAAACCGTCAACTAATTTGAAGTTTACTGGAACGAAATGAAATATTCAAGTTGTACTCCTGGAATAAGTATTTAAAGCAGTACTGACTTCAGTCTGTTGTTGGATAATAAATCAACAAATGAGAGCCAGTAATGCTTATAATTGTCAGCACAAAACGCGTATACAAATATACCGGTAAGCCAAAAAGACATCCTTGGAACTTGACAAGTCTGACTCAATTCATTTGGGCTAAAATGCTTGGTAAATATATGGGCCATTACCCTGTCAATGTTAATTCTCACAACCGTTTTACAATGGACATATCTTACATTTTGCTCAAGAAATAAAATTATTTACAGATGAAATAGACAACACGAGTTAAGGATGAAATGGTAAGTACATTTAAATCACCTTTCGCACGTGTACAAAATATAAATAAATAAAATTTATATATACACGGAGGACATAACATTAACCTGGCCAACAATAAAAAAGGATAATATAAAATATAACTACAACCTTAAATTATTGGTTATTTGGTTATGCTCTCCCAAGTTGGTATATTAACAATAGCTCAATGAAATGGAATGTGGTAACCATGGAAATGGATACCATAAAGATAATGATTTTTATAGACGATCAAGAACACGTAACAGCAAAAAAAAAACAACACCCGTTTCTATGTCAGATGATTTACATATAAGTTGATGTTAAAATTTCTCAATTTAAGAGCTTAGAGCAAGAAGACAGACATTAAAATGTTACACAGAAACTATAGATAATACAATATATGAATAAAGGCTATTACTTCCTATATACATAATACAATTGCAAATACACGAGTCATAAAGTCATTATTAATGCATTTAAAATGTTCTATAAAACAATTATAATACCAGTTTCAAAAAGCTTACATATGGCAGAACTTACAAAAATTACCTTTATGAACAAAATTAATCTTACTTTATGCAGAAAAAAAGCATATCCAAAAGTACAATGCATATTTACATAAACACTTTGTAGAAGATCTCTTTGTAAATTTACTCTGGGATTAGGAAGTTATTCGACCAAACTGAACTTAACATCAAGTATCTTGAAGCATATAAAGTAACTTGAAGCATATCAATCAAAGGAGGAAAAAGAAGACATTTCTTGGTTAAATGGCTAACATGATCCACTCAGTCAAAGAAAAATTTATTCACCTGAAAATATAATTTCTTGCTCGGAAAGTATGATATCAGCCAAGTAAAGCAGAAACTCACTGCAAAATGTTCTACTCTCCTGTCGATTTCACTATTACTCTAACAGTCAGAATCATTCAAGACAAAATGTTATACTCTCTGTCAGTTAAAATTATTGCAGCAAATATACAACTGAATGTAATTTATAATGAAGAACTATATTCAGTACTCTATAAAGGTCTAATACCCAAAATTATCAAATCCAAAATACTTCTAAATAAAGGTCTAATACCCAAAATTATCAAATCCAAAATATTTCCTCTAATATGGACAGGTATTAAGTATGAACATATGCCAACACGCAAAACAAAAAAAAATAAGTTTTCATTTATTATATATGCAATATTCTTACTTTGCAAATGTTATGCACATTCAGACTCCATTTTTAACAGGACATTTTCCAGCCATAATAGAAAAACATACCAGGAGATATTAATTAAACAAAACTTTACTTCTGTCAGATGGACAAGCTGATATCCTTATCAAACTTATTTGCTTGTTGTGAGTACAAAAATACTAAATGTTAACATTAATTGGGTTTGTATTCATCTGAAAAAAGCAAACAAGTACAACTATTTCTAAATGTTACTTGCAGATCAAGCTATACAGAAACAAAATTAATTATAAACAATGATTCTACAAGTATGTTTCATAATCAGTTAAAACTTGTGCATCAAGATTTCATTTTAAACATTCTTTAGCAACAATATATTAATGCTCCTAATTTTAATTGTTTACGCATTTTAACTTCAATGATTAATGATACAATGCCAATACAAGTTATATCAATTTTAGGAGACCTGATGATTTATGCGACAATGAAGCATTTCTGTTCCAAAGCCTTCTAATACTTCCTCCAAATAATGGACATTTCAAATAAACAAGGGATATAACTGTTTAGGAACTGTATCAGGTTTATTCAAGAACCTTGCACATTATTTTTATCTACATGCATTACAAAAATCAATATCATGAAGAACTTAACTTAAATTAGACCTTGCCAACTTTGTAGTTGTCCTCAATGTTGTGTAGTCCAATGATATCACTTGTTAAAAAAGATTATATCCATTCAGAAGAGATCAATGAATAACAATCACTCTATCATTATTCACACACTGTTTGTTCAAAGGTATAAAAAGGTGAACAAAACAGTTTACAACAAAGTCTTAAGGCAAAAGCATGGTCAAATAAATAGAAAATTCCCAGACATATTTTCAAAAATCAAAAAAAAAATTAAGTCAGAAATGTGGCCTCAATTGACAGCATCAAGTACATTTGCAAACAAATACAATGGGACTTGAGGAAGTAAAGTCATACAAATATTCAAGGGTCAGTCAATGACTGTCTGCATTTAGGTTGATACATATGGATGCAATGTATCTTCCTATCACTATAATGAAAATGAACTAAGAATAGAAAGAGAATGAATCAATCAAAGAATCAATTTATGAAATTAAAACAAGAGTGACAATTATTATTTATAAATCAAAAACATGAAAGCAAACTTTATTTATAGATTGGGATTTGAATATATATGCATTGCTTATTAGTTAATAACATCTGCTTTATCAAATTTGTTTTACTTACAAAACAGATAAACGTGGAGTAATAATGAATCAACTTACACTTATCACACTTCAACATTAGCTAAATGCAAAGTTATTACACATCTCTTTAAAATATAAATTTAGATAGAGCATCTGCCTGGAAATGGTGCATCTCTACCTGAAAATGAAGACAAAACTGCAATGAGAGCCAGTGATTTAATATGTGTGCTAACAAAAATATAATGACTTCTCCTACATGTTTAGAGTTTATATTTAAAGGTTATTTGTAAGTACTGTATGGGATACATTTATAGTTTATTGATTTTAAAATGTCGTTTTGTCATATCCTGTGCTATGATATTTGAACAAAAAAAAATTTGAATAAAAACAATCTTCTTCAATTTGTAATAATTAGAAATAAATTTTGTTCTCTTGATGTCTTCAATCATAATAACAAAATATCTAAAATGAAACAGGAAATGAGCAAACTATTGTCAAACAATTACAGAAAGTCTTTTGTTCACACCCATCTATGATATAAATCTACAAAAAGGTCTGCTAAACTTCTGATTGTGATGGAGGCATCGGTTTGTTCCTGCCTTTACCACCTCCTCTTTTCAATCCATACAATCCAATACATTTCTCATCCTCATTTTACTTTGAGACACCAAAAACCTTTGACATGTCATCAGTGTAAAAGTTAACACTCTCTTGGAGGGAGATGTCATCTTTGGGTGAATTTTCACCATTGTAGCGGTCATTGCTGAAAGTGAGAGGATATTTATTAATGGTAGATTTCAGTCTAATGTATATCTACCCTTTATCTCATTCTTGTGTATGTCCACTGTATAATGTATCCTGATTATCTACCCTTTATCTCATTCTTGTGTATGTCCACTGTATAATGTATCCTGATTATATCTACCCTTTATCTCATTCTTGTGTATGTCCACTGTATAATGTATTCTGATTATATCTACCCTTTATCTCATTCTTGTGTATGTCCACTGTATAATGTATCCTGATTATATCTATCCTTTATCTCATTCTTGTTAAAGGCTACCCTAAACTGTATTCTGATTTATATCTACCCTTATCTTATTCTTGTTAATGGCTACCCTAAACCGTATTCTGATTTATATCTTCTCTTATTTCATTCTAGGTAAAGATTACTCTATACTATATTCTGATTGATATAGTCCCTTTGTCAAATTCGTGGTAAAGACTACTCAAAACTGTATACAGATTTATACCTAAACGTTATCTTTCTTGTTAAAGACACCCCTATAATGTATTCTGATTTATATCGACCCTGTATCTCATTCTTGTTAAAGGCTACCCTATACTGTCTTCTGATTTATATCTACCCTTTATCTCATTCTTGATAATATCTACCCTATACTGTGTTCTGTTTATACGTAACTTTACCTTATTCTTGCTAAAGGCTATCAAATACTGTATATTGAACAACATCTACCCTTTATCTCATTCTTGGTAAAGACTATCCTATACTGTTTTCTGATTAATATCTACCCTTTCTTTATCCCATTCTTGATAATATCTACCCTATACTGTATTATAATTTATATCAACATTTTTTCTCGTTCTTGTTAATGGCAACCCTATAATGTATTCTGTCTCATATCTAACCTTTTCATCATTCTTGTTGAAGACTAACTGATATTGTATTCTGATTTATATCTACCCTTTATCTCGTTCTTGATAATATCTACCCTATACTGTGTTCTGATTATAACTACCCTTTACCTTATTCTTGTTAAAGTCTATCAAATACAGTATACTTTAACAGCTACCCATTATCTTTCTTGTTAAAGTCTGATTTATATCTGACCTTTATCTCATTCTTGGCAAAGGCTACCATATACTGTATTCTGATTTATATCTGACCTTTATCTCATTCTTGTTAAAGGCTACCCTATACTGTATTCTGATTTATATCTACCCTTCATCTCATTCTTGTTAAAGACTATTCTAAACTGCAATATGATTTATATCTACCCTTTATCTTATTCTTAGTAAAGGCTACCCTATACTGTATTCTAATTTATATCTGCCATTTCTCATTTCTGATTTATATCTTCCGTTTATCTCCTTCTTGGTAAAGACTACTCAAAACTGTATACTGATTTATACCTACCCTTTACCTTATTCTTGCTAAAGGCTATCAAATACTGTATACTGATTAACATCTACCCTTTATCTCATTCATGTTAAAGGCTAACCTATACTGTATTCTAATTTATATCTACCGTTTATCTCATTCATGTTAAAGGCTAACCTATACTGTATTTTAATTTATATCTACTCTTTATCTCATTCATGTTAAAGGCTAACCTATACTGTATTCTGATTTATATCTTTCCTTTATCTAATTTTTGTTAAAGATTACCCTATACTGTATTCTGATTTATATTTACCCGTTATATCAATCTTGTTAAAAGCTACCTTATAGTGTATTCTGATTTATGTCTATATCAAATCCTGTATCCTGATTTATGTCTTCTTGATAGCGGCTACCCTATACTGTATCCTGATTTTACCTACCCTTAATCTCATTCTTGTTAAAGGCTATCCCATACTGTATTCAAATTTATATCTACCCTTAATCTCATTCTTGTTAAAGGCTACCCTATACTGTATTCTTCATTTATATCTAGCCTTTATCACATTCTTGGTGAAAACTACCCTACCATGATTGATCTGATTGATCTACCCTTTATCCAGTTCTTGTCAAAGACTTTATGATACTGTATTCTGATTTATATCTACCCTTTATCTCATTCTTGTTAAAGGCTACCTTATACTGTATTCTGCTTTATATCTAAGGTTTATCTCATTCTTTTTAATGGCTACCCTATACTGTATTCTTATTTATATCTAAGCTTTATCTCATTCTTGTTAATGGCTGCCCTATAGTGTATTCTGATTCATATCTACCTTTTATCCCATTCTTGTTAAAGAATATTCTAACTGTATTCTGATTTATATCTACCATTTATCTCATTCCTGTAAAGGACTATACTATATTGTATTCGGATTCATCTTCCATTTACCCAATTCTGAATAAAGAGTATCCGATACTATATACTGATTTATATCTACCCTTTATCTCATTCTTGATAAAGGCTACCTTATAATGTGGTCTGATTCATATCTATACTACATCTCATTATTGATAATATTTACCTGATACTGTGTTCTGATTATATCTACCCTTTATTTCATTTTTGTTAAAGGCTATCCTATACTGTATTCTGATTTATATCTACCCTTTATCACCTTCTTGATAATATTTACCCTATACTGTATTATAATTTATATCAACCTTTTTTCTCATTCTTGTTAATGGCAGCCCAATACTGTATTCTGATTTATCTATCCTTTATCCCATTCTTGATAAAGTCACCTTATACAGTATTCTCATTCATATCTACCCTTCGTCTCATTGTTGATGATATTTACCCGATACTGTTCTGATTATATCTACCCTTTATCTAATTCTTGGTAAAGGCTACCCTATACTGTATTCTGATTTATATCTGACCTGTTATCTCATTCTTGTTAATGGCTACCCTATACTGTATTCTAAATTATATCTACCCTTTATCTCATTCTTGTTAAAGACTACCCAATACTGTTTTCTAATTTATATCTACCCTTTATCTCATTCTTGTTAATGGCTACTAGGGCATAACCGACTTTTGATCCGGAAATCAGATTCCACCGGATAGTATAGTATGAACTTCCGATTAATTGGAGTCGGACAAGGCAGGAACGACCGATTCGGATAATAAAAATATTAAAGTTGAATTTCTATAGCACCGTGTCTAACACTGCGTGTCATTCGATAGTGCGTTAATAAAGTTAAATAAGACGTCAGAAAAGTCCAATATGGTCAACACAACCACGCTGTGAGACAATCAATTTGAACTGGCGGGTGAAAGCCGGAAATGAAGCCGGATATGGTAAAGTACTAAGTAACATGCTAGACACGGCAAAACCAGATACCAGAAACCCGGAAAGGGAAGATGAAATTTTTTAGAAAAAAAAAATACGCATTTAGCATTTCCGATTAATTGAATCGTATCCGGAATCGGAAAAATTTCATGCCCAAAATCCGGAATCAGTAGAAAAATGCTAATCGGTTATGCCCTAATGGCTACCCTATACTGTATTCTGATTTATATCTACCATTTATCTCATTCTTGGCAAAGGCTACCCTATACTGTATTCTGATTGACATCTACCCTTTATCGCATTCTTGTTAATGGCTACCCTATACTGTATTCTGATTGATATCTACCTCTCATCTCATTCTTGTTAAAGGCTACCCTATACTGTAATTTGATTTATATCTACCTGTTATCTCATTCTTGTTAATGGCTACCCTATACAGCATTATGATTTATATCTACCTGTTATCTCATTCTTGTTAATGGCTACCCTATACTGTATTCTGATTTATATCTACCTGTTATCTCATTTTTGTTAATGGCTACCCTATACTGTATTCTGATTGACATCTACCCTTTATCTCATTCTTGTTAATGGCTACCCTATACTGTATTCTGATTTATATCAACCTGTTATCTCATTTTTGTTAATGGCTACCCTATACTGTATTCTGATTTATATCTACCTGTTATCTCATTCTTGCTAATGGCTACCCTATACTGTATTCTAATTTATATCTACCTTTTATCTCATTCTTGTTAAAGGCTACCCTATACTGTATTCTGATTTATATCTACCATTTATCTCATTCTTGGCAAAGGCTACCCTATACTGTATTCTGATTGACATCTACCCTTTATCGCATTCTTGTTAATGGCTACCCTATACTGTATTCTGATTGATATCTACCTCTCATCTCATTCTTGTTAAAGGCTACCCTATACTGTAATTTGATTTATATCTACCTGTTATCTCATTCTTGTTAATGGCTACCCTATACAGCATTATGATTTATATCTACCTGTTATCTCATTCTTGTTAATGGCTACCCTATACTGTATTCTGATTTATATCTACCTGTTATCTCATTTTTGTTAATGGCTACCCTATACTGTATTCTGATTGACATCTACCCTTTATCTCATTCTTGTTAATGGCTACCCTATACTGTATTCTGATTTATATCAACCTGTTATCTCATTTTTGTTAATGGCTACCCTATACTGTATTCTGATTTATATCTACCTGTTATCTCATTCTTGCTAATGGCTACCCTATACTGTATTCTAATTTATATCTACCTTTTATCTCATTCTTGTTAAAGGCTACCCTATACTGTATTCTGATTTATATCTGACCTTTATCTCATTCTTGGCAAAGGCTACCCTACACTGTATTCTGATTTATATCAGACCTTTATCTCATTCTTGGTAAAGGCTACTCTATACTGCACTTTGATTTATACCTACCCTATATTTCATTCCAATTTATATCTAACCCACATTTCATTCTTGTTAATATCAACCCTATGCTGTATTCTGATATGCATGTGTTCTGTATTTCATTCGAATTAATATAAACTATATTTTATTCAAATCTTTGTCTACCCTATATTTAATTCTAGTTTATTTACATCTACTCAGCATTCCAAAATCATGCATATGTACCAAATATTTTACTATTATTTTGTCCACCATATTTCATTTAAATGTATGTTTGCCCAATAATATAGTCTATTTTAATGTCTGCCCATACCAGAAAAAGTGAGGCCCAGAGTGGCAGAGTGATCTAAAGAGCTCTCAGTTACTCATCACTGCCATCTCACCTCTGTCTGCATTGGTTCATGTCTCAGATTTGGCCAATGTCATTATGTGAGAAAGCTTGCAAGTAGCTTCTCGTGGGTCGGTGGTTCTTTCTCCAACATTAACACTGGCCGCCATGAACAGACTATCGTGTGCTGAAAAATGGTGTGAAACCCTACAACAACAACAATGATGTCTGCAGTGTGCCATTTTATAGTGATGTCTAGCACTGGTCATCAAGTCCAACCCAGTCGCATTTTCTTGGCACATGATTGACCAGTCCTAACACTAACCGCTTATTGATGAATGCCAAGCGAGGCAAACCACAAGATTTCCCGAGTGTTCTGACTATTTTAAAAATAAACCCATGATTATTAATGTTTCCAAAAAAAATTATAATGTCTTTACTACATGTTCTAAGACAGAATCAATATCTTCTTAAAATTCTTATCACTGTTGCATATTTGTTAACAGTTGTTACACAAGAGTTAGCTCAGGTGATTACCGTGTTTGTCAATTGCTATGAGATCAAATCTGTTAGCAAATAATGTAAACTATGTTAATGTTGTTATCTGATGGCTTTCACATTTAACTGGTGTTGACTCTAAATTGATCTTGTACATGGCTTTTTACTTTTCTTTGTAACACTGGAAATTGTTCAAACAGTCTGAGGTTGACAACAATAATAATTTCATTAAAAAATAAAATCTAAATTATGGGGTTCAATAAAACTAAACTAAATCTGTAATGTGAAGAAAAAAAGAGCTGTGATCAGATTCCCTTTAATAAAAGATGAATCCAAATATCATGATTATGAAGGATTTGATTGTTTTTACATTTAAATGCTCATATTCCAGAGTCAAGCCTTGTTCACCCTTTGCCTCAGTGTTTGTTCCTATATACTATATGCATAAAAAAGCAACACAGTGCAGTGTGTTAATTTCAACATAAATCTGAACAGCAGATAAAATTAAAATCAGATTTTATATATGAATAGCTTGAAAAGAATCAGCAACCCTTATGAAGGTACATACAGGTTTTCTCACAGTCCAGTGTTAGCCAAGTCCAAGACTCAAACACAAGCAAACTGGTTGAGATGTTAGTGATCTGTCCTGGAAATGCCACTGACCACTCAGCCACTCAAGAGCCAAATATATGAGGTCAGATTGGCATCAATTTAGAACCAAGTAGACATCACAATTCTCACAAAACCCAATATCAATACAATTTTCCATTTGTGAAAAAAGATAATAATAGTTTCAGATGACTGCAGCCATAATGGATGTTAGATTGGCAACATTTCTATTTAGGAACAACCATGCACTGTAAGAGGTCTTTTGGTGAAAACCCATGTCAATATTTTCATCCATCTAGAAGTACAAATTGCAATATTTTTAAGACAGCAACCAAGCCTACAAAACATTCTGTTTAGAAAGTGTAACAATAACACTGTATTTAAAATGGCTGCCATGGCAACCATGCCAATTTGATTTGGTTTCAATTAGCTGTCATAAACTCTTTTGTTGAGCATAAGTCTGTTGTTGAAAACCCCAAGTTGATTTGTCCATCCATTCAGAAGCAGTAATGATGAGTTTTAAGATGGCTACAAAGATGTACGTAATAGATGGCAAGTTAAAACCATTCTTTTACGACCAACATGACATCATAATAAATCTTTTAGTGACAACTCTTTTTCAAAATGACAAGCCATGAAGTAGAAACAGTAATAAGGTTTTTAAGATGGCTGCAGTAATGGATGTCAGATCAGCAACATTTTCATTTAGGACCAAGACATCACTAGAAGTCTGTCTGTGAAAACCACATGTTCATCCGACTAGCTAGGGCGAAGTAGACCATGTGATGAACAAGTGCAAAGCTTCACGGCAATACTCGATGGACAACATAGAGCATTTCTTGAGTTAAGTGAAAAGCTAAAAACATGATACCAAATAGCAAGAGACTTAAGTGTGCCATGCAAAAGGTCTGAGGTAAGATGACATTAAAAACGTTCTCCCTCATTGACATCCATCATCATAAACAGAAATAAACACACTAATTCTCAAGAACAGATCTCCCTGAATTTTTACCGACTGACTGTTGAATGGCTCATCATGACATCCAAGATTATATTTATGCCAAGGCAACTGGAATAAAATGTGTCATCTGGTGGTACACCAAGGAATTATATATTTGGGTTTCTCTGGGTATGATAGGAACCCATCACCCTTTGGTAACAAATCCAGCATGTGAAACACTGACTGAACAATACATAGTTCATGACAATAATTCCTGTCGCCATCATTATGTAATGCATAGTGTAGAATAATAAGTTTAGTTTTGTTATCATTTTCAAATGCAGAGCAGACGACAAAAACCTTACCATTGCTACCAATCTCTGATGCAGTGGAGGATAATACTTGACCATTGCTATTGTTCAATACTGTATAGTGCTGACAATAATTCTACCACTGCTGACATAAAATGATGTCAAGAAAATGGCGTCAAGAAAATGATGCCATTGTCTCTTAACTGTTGAATTGGGTGAGATGTCAAGCATTACTTACACTCTGCCGACATCGTGGAATCCACTCTCCATGAGTTCCTGTTCAGGGTCATGACCTGCCTGGTGTTCCTTCTTGTCCACTGAATAACAGAAACAAAGCCATTATTTTACTCAGTATTCTGCTCATTAATGGCTTGCCTACTAAAAGCTGGAATATTTCTTGACAAGAATGACCTGTCTGTTGACCTTTATGTAACACAAGACAAATCCCGGTGAAGCCAAGAAAAAGGTATACTGGTTTGAAACCATTGTGCTTGATAATCCAGGGCATGCAAGCAAGAGGCATGCCCACATTTGCAAGTGGACTAGGTTAGGACTTTATGAATATTCTGCTGGAAATGTTGATCAGACAGATTATTCATGTTGGGCTTTAATTAGGAAAACCAAAGTTACAAAGCAAACAACTCGATGATGTTTTGCCCACATTTAAAAAAGAATCTTCTCAACACAAATGATAAATATAGTCATCTTGTACAGACATTGTGAACAGTTGAAATTTTACAACATGGCATGTTATCAATCCACCATACTAACTGTCACACATTATTATATCAATATTACCAAACACTGAATCATACTGTCATACATTATTATATCAATATTACCAAACACTGAATCATACTGTCATATATTATTATATCAATATTACCAAACACTGAATCATACTGTCATACATAATTATATCAATATTACCAAACACTGAATCATACTGTCATATATTATTATATCAATAATACCAAATACTAATCATACTGTCATACATTATTATATCAATATTACCAAACACTGAATCATACTGTCATACATTATTATTTCAATATTACTAAATACTAGCCACCATACTAATTGTCATACATTATCATATCAATATTACCAAACACTGAATCATACTGTCATATAGTATTATATCAATATTACCAAACACTGAATCATACTGTCATACATTATTATATCAATATTACCAAACACTGAATCATACTGTCATATAGTACTATATCAATATTACCAAACACTGAATCATACTGTCATACATTAGTATATCAATATTACTAAGTACTAGCCACCATGCTAATTGTCATACATTATCATATCAATATTACCAAATACTGCATCATACTGTCATACACTATTATTTCAATATTAAACATACTAGCTCTGATATCGATTCAGTGTTTCATTTGTTACACGTGACTAAAGGCAGTAAAACTAACTTGACTGAATCAATATTCATAACAGTAGCAAACATCCCAGCAATTCTCTGATACTTCCGCATCCCATCTGCATATTAAGTTCTATAAAACACACCAAAATGTTATGGCAATAGGGCCATCACCGTTTTAAATCTATCATATAAATTAGGAACAATATCTATTCCAAAAATGAAACATCGTAGTAAAAATAATCATATAGCCAACAATAGAATGTTCTAGTGAAACAGCTATGGTCATAACAGAAACTTGCAGCTTTCTTGAAATCAAGTTATTTTTGCATTAAATGTTCAAGTAGATTTGGTTATTATTTATATTTTCCTTACAACATAATTAGCTGCTGTTTTATTTTATCAGACTCCTGACTTAAAGAAATGATGTATTAGTCACCTTCTGGCCCTTTACCAATCATTTCTCAGCAAAGTTTTAAGAATTTCACTTTTTTTATAAAGTCTCATATCAATATTTCTTTTTAGATGACAATATTACTGAATTTAAAGATAGCTAAACATTATACATACCTGGGTAATTACCACCACGGTTTCTATGGAGAAAACAAACAATGAGGGCAACAATAACGAACAGAACAAGAATGCCGATGATAAGGGCGATGTACCAAAGGTCTTATTCAGCAACTATCACTGGAGCAGGAGCTGAAATTATAAAAGCATACAATAATAAGTTCATTTTGTCTTTACAATTATCTAGCATGTAATTGCAATATGTGACTTATGATGATACAACTAAAATAAGAAAACCAATTTCTGAGTGAAAGTATGTCAAATAGGATGAATAATGGCTCCCAAACTGATATCTCGTATCACAGGATTTCTGCAATATTCTATCCTACGCCCACTAAATCTTGATCCTGTGCATCCCTCTGTTCACATCTATTCAACTAAAACTTGAAACTTGTGTTAAGAGGGAATTTTGACTGGAACAATGCCTGTATTCCATAATATTAGCACAATTAAAATAGGTTTGTAAAACTGGGGTGTACCGCATAACTTTGAACTTTTCAAATGTCAATGATTGCATTTAGAACTTACCTTATGCATCATGAGATGTCTCGATGTGGGCCAATCGGTTTATACGCGAATGGGCTTATACGCGAGTATATACGATAGTTCTCTGATATTACTGAAAACTATATGGAAAAATATAAGTGTAACAGCAACAACATTATATTGCTGGTACAAGAAGTATATATGTGTATGTGTACACAACCAACACTGAGCAGAATGAATCAATATCATTATTGTATTATCACTGAACAGCTCCTTATTGTCCCTTGATATACACACACAACACCAATGTATGTTTACAAGTTTATATACAACACTTAACAGCTCCTTATTCTCCCTTGATTTATATACACATAATACTGAATAACACAGACCAAAACACATAAACAGCAAATAAAGATCTATGCTGACTGATATTTGTACAAACTAGAATCAGACAGACGACTAATGTATGGGTATTTATGGCTACTCTAATCTGCTATAGTTATGCATACAACATCAAATATGAAGCTCTACTATTCTCTACTGCTGCTATATAATTGAAAGACATACATAAACTTGGACGAAACTGAATCAATAAACATACGTGGGTAAATAATTTCAGTGTAGAGTTCCGTGCTAATGGTTCTTTGGTCGAATTTGGTGTACACTCTCACCGATAGATTTCCCATCAGTTGCTGGAACAGTTTATCATCATGGCTTGTAAGTGTGCTTGTGTCGATAATGATATGCGTGTCACCCATGCTGAGCTTGATTATTTGTGACCAGATGCCCAATGGGAACCGATCTGGGTATTTTTTTCCCCCAATGTACCAGTCATATTGAAGGTTTTTCTGCTCCAAAGCATCTGTTTGAGCTGAGATCGTAAAATTGATGATGCCCCCCGGCTGTAGATTCAGCTTATCTGGTAAACCAGTCAAGATGTTGATTGGATCTGTAATAATAATAACAATAATAATAATAATAATAATAATAATAATAATAATTTAATAATAATAATAATAATAATAATAATAATAATAACAAAAATAATAATAATAAAAGAAGTTTCAAAATTAAAGAAAAAATTAAAATTTGATGACCTTTAACTGCAAATTATGCACTTTTAAACTTAAAAATGTAGGAGAGTTATTACTTCTAAATTTGACTGATGCTTACCGAGTACTGTGAGGCATGCATCCCCAAATGCATCCCCAAATGTGATCCCCACGATGTCTGGTTTCGGATTCGGGCCATACTCTCGGAAATTATACACGCGACACTGCAGACACATTGTGTCAGTCTTCTTTACATTTGGAATTGTGAACTGTTTTAAATCAGCTGAGAAATGAAACTTGTTGTCTGGATAAAAGAAATAGATAAAGCAAGTAAATAAATAAATGGAACAAGTAAATACATAAACGGAACAAGTGAATGAGAAAATATCACGTATCAGTGCCATATGTCTTAACTTTTTACTTAGGCAAACGATGGAAAATCTTTTGGCTTTAGGTTTAACTAGATGTTATCCAAACCATTCCATGTTGTCTACTCCAAACCATTCAATGTTCTTTAGTCGAAACAATTCCATGTTGTCTAGTTAACACAATTCAATGTTGTCAAGTCGAAACAATTCCATGTTTTCTAGCCAAAACAATTACATGTTGTCCAGTCCAAACCATTCCATGTTGTCTAGTCCAAACCATTCCATGTTGTCTAGTCTAAACTATTCCATGTTATCTAGTCTAAACCATCCATGTTGTCTATTCCAAACAATTCCATGTTGTCTACACCAAAGAAATTCCATGTTTTCGAGTCCAAACAATTCCATGTTGTCTAGTCAAAACAATTCAATGTTGTCTAGTCTAATCTATTCTCTGTTGTCTAGTCCAAACAATTCCATGTTGTCTAGTCTAAACAATTCTTTGATGTCTAGTAAGTTGTTAATATCTCAGGGATGTCAAACTTGTTTGAAATTTTCCTTTTTACAGATGAAGTCAGAAAACAAGAGAGGACCATTTTCTATAATGGATGCAATTATTTATCTAAAAAATAAAACAATAGAAAATAAAAGCAGGAAAGGAAAAAATCTTGAACACTGCGGTTAATAAACAGATGGAAATGGATGTTAAAAACATAAACATATTCAAAAATGATCACAACAAAACTTTTGTCAAATCAGAATCTGCATAAATGTTAATTAGATTTAGGAATTGAACTGGTAGATAAATACACCAAATTAAAAACTCACCTATCACTTTCTCTGGGCCATATGCTGTAAATACAGAAAAGGAGAAAACATTAATCATTTCCTCCTGAATGAACTTAAATAGACGTGCATATAAATCAGGGGTCTTGATCATGTGGCTTGTGGGCCATATGCGGCCCACCAGTCTGTATAATGTGGCACACAAAATTATTGAGTTGCAATGTGTCACGAAAGATGTCAAAGGTGGTGTGGCCTTTGGGTCGATGAAGATGTCCTCATGGCCCTTGGGTGGTTTGAGTTTGAGATCCCTGTTCTATCTTCTGATCTTATAAATGATGAGTGATTAGATTTATAACACGATTAATTCAATAGAATGGATGTAAGTAAATATGTGTTTATTCTATTTTTAAGTGTTCTGCTCATCTCTTAAAACAATGGCTATTCAGATTGCATCAGAATGCTACAAAACGACACTAGTGATGCTGACATGAAAAAAACTGAAACATTAACCAACACAGACTGACCACTACCCAATACTATGGCTGGTATACAGTTACATACTATGGAAACAAACAATACATAATTGGAGTCGGATTGAAGTTAATTAATGAGTAAAAAGTTCAAAACACAGCAGCTATGAACATCCTTAGAGTACAATGATCAGAACATCTCATCCCTGCTCTGTACCCGACACTAGTTATTCATTCGATCCAGAATCAAACACAAAATGTGTTCTCTGTGCAAAGTTTTACTGAGGACTCCAGTCCAACACACTTATCTGGCCTCACCCATGTGTATACACCATCCCGAAACTTGCGCTCTTCTTCTGACAGTAATGGCAGACCTTATAATCTTTAAATCTATTTAATTTTTGCATATAACGACCACGCGCTTCGTTTGGTAAGCCATTGGTATAAGCTGATAGACCATCTTCCTTCGCCGCCATAGTGGTTCTGCCAACCAGAGCTATGCGGAAGCTGAGTTGTGACGTCATACAAGGAATCCCCGATATTCCCTATAGGTGCTGTTTAAGGCAGCTGATGTGCTTCTGTAAAGTTAGTATGCTTCTCTGACCAATTTCACTATTTCTAATATGAAACCTGGATCCAAATGAAACACGGATGAAGAAAATAAAAATCAGATTTTTCAACAAAAATAATTTTTTCTTAATTTTTTACTTTATGCGTAAACCTGTATTTTAAGGGCAATTTCCGTAAGGCTTACATCAAAATAGTACGAGTTGGCAGGTCTGCAATACTGATGTCAATCCTCTCCCAATATTTCATGATACTAAGAAGGGCAGAATTCAAAGACCATGCCAGAATCTTTGCATGGTCATGAGTAAAATACAAACATCCAACAACTAGCAATATATGTGAGCTATTGTAATAGTGAGATTGACGATTCAACAACTATCAGTAACATATGCAATATATGTGAGCTTCAACTGTTGCAATGGTGAGATTGACGATTCAAGCATAATTAGAGCTTAACAAACTTAATACAGAATTCAACCAAATTAGTTATTGTTGCTGTCGGGTTTAACACCATTTTTCAGCACACGATAGCCTATATACGGCATCCATTATTAATGGTGGAGAAAGAACACGGGAAAATCCCAGAAATAACTCGAACACACGCAGACAGAGTCGAGATAGCAGTAATCCATAACATACAGCTCTTAAGACAAATCGGGGCCCCAACCAAATTAGTGAAACATGAAATAAGCCATACAGACATATTTTGTATTGTGATTTTTAATGTAGCTTTAACAATTTTTCAGTGATATCGCTATGATGTCTGCAGTGAGGCAGTTTAGTGATGTCTAGCACTTGGGCATCATGCCACAGACATGTAGGATGATGTCCCACCTAGTCACATTGTCAAGACACAAAGCTGACCAGTACTAACACTAACCTCTTAATGCTGAGCGCCAAGCAAGGCAGCTGTTAGTACAAATTTTGTAAGTCTTTGGTATGACTCGGCCAGGGATTGAACTCACAACCTCACGCTTCTGCGGCAGATGCTCTAACCACTAGGCCACCGGAGTGGTCCACGGAGACGTATGTTTGCAAGAAGAATAAAGTACTAACGAAGTCGCATTCAATTACCAAGTTTACCCCAACCAAATTATTGAAACATGAAATAAGCCATAGTGACGTATGTTTGCAATAAGAACTAATGAAGTCTCATTCAATTACCAAGTTTCACCATACCATGTAAAACTGTACATGCTCTACCAACAAAAATAATGCTGTTAATGTTTATATTGACTGTAACAATATTTCAAGGTTATATTTTAAAATAATAATATGATAAACAAATAAAGAAATTATGAATTAATAATTCATTTATAATTAATAATTGTTTTTAGTAATCTGACTGGCATCCTTCTATAAAGTGTCTAATTTGGTCAAATTCTGTTTAACATTGTTTGAGACATCACTGGTATTTTCTTTCTCCATTAACTATAGCAATATTTTAGTCATAATTTCCACAAATCTGAAATACATTATGCCAAGACACTAACTTAATAGTCTGTTCTGTGGCTTTTGATATGCAACTGTTAGTTGAAATTTTTTCATAAATTGTTATTAATGGCAGCACTATTCATACATATTTTAACTGCTTTATGCCATTATGCATACAATAATTTGGGAAGTAGATGAAAATAGAAATTGGGTACATGATGATGCAGGGCCATATCAGCTAAAATCTAGTTAACTTTAAAAGTCTTGATCCTAGACTGTTTCATGTCAAATGGATTCCAACTCTATAAGGAAGTCATTTCTTGTCTAGTTTTAGTCATGTAGTCCCTATATGATATAGCTGAAGAGCCTTCTGTTTAAAACAAGATAAATTAAATTATTCTGCAAGTTTGTATAAGGAGTGTATAATTTTTAATAATGGAATGTGTATATTCTTTATTAATGTCAGTCAAATTTGATTGCAGACCCACATCATTTTAATAGATATGAAAAGCCTTGAAGCCAGAAGGACCTTCATCACAAAATGTCATGGGTCAAGTTATGTTTTGTTTTTAAAAAAAACCAGTATGACGAGGTTTATCTGTCATTGGTAATGGCAGGTACAACTGAAGATGGAGAGGAATCATTTGTTGAGATTCAAAAAGCCTTAACAATAGATTCTTTCTTTCTCCCTCAATTATTACTTTTCTGCACTAGGGATGGGGATTGTTGCTTAAATTGTGCTGGTTATATTTAATGTCCAGGTGAGAATTACATATCGATACATACCACATCTTTTCTCATCTGACCCATCGGCACAATCTGCAAGTTTGTTACATCTCTGACTGGCAGAGACACATTTCTTCAAGTCAGCACACATGAAATCTGTGTTCACCTTGCAGCCTGAAGTAAACAAGAGTCTATTACAAGTGTTCATGTTCCAATTAACATATAAATTTATAGGAATCCACATGTGTTCTGTTTCTTCCTTTCATTTAGCATTTTTATCCTAAAGATATCCCCATAAAGCATCAATCAGAGATAAAGATATAAAATGCAGTCGTTCATGAAATCCCAAATAGATACAGATTAAGATGTTTTTAAGGTGTTTTGAGACCAAGACTACTTTTCTCTCATTGATTAATATGTTCATCTTTCTAAAAGCAAGTCTTTATAGTTAGATGCATACCACAATGTCTAACTGATTCATCCCCTCCATTTAGACACTGTGGAGTTCCATCACATCTGATCACTTCTGCTGCTGGTTTGCACTCGCCCCCTCCACAAGAAAACTGCCCTTCACCGCAGGTGTCCAAAGCTGAAATTAAACAAGTCATTATTTGCCAATATCACAAAGGTTAAAGCTCAGTTTCTTATGACTGTTCTGTTATTTGAGACAAACAATACACAATGTTAACTCGTATCAAGAGTTATTGCTCTTTACTATTCTATTTATCCATAATTAACCTGAACTGTACAAATAACAAATATCTAATACTGCCACTGTTTTTTATGTGCCAGTACTCGTATTTATTGGGATCTAAGCAAACCCTGAATATAAACATATGTTAGGACTATATTTCTTTCATAATAAATCAGCACCTACTTATTGATAAATTTATCAAGATGACCTTTAGGTCTCATCTTGGGAAAAATTTATATCATGTAATGGAAGCCTTTGACAGTAATCTAGGCTTGCATGTTTTCTTGTAATGCAATAAAAAATGTTAAGTTGTGGTACTGGATTACACAAAAATGGGATATTTTTATCTTTGTACCAGTCCCTGAAATATGCATCATTTTTCCTTCCAGAACTTCAATGTGGAGGGGATTCCTGTTTGTGAGATCCTTTCCATGATCAAAGGCTTACATTTCTTCATTTGCAGGGAACTCCGGACAAGAGCCAGACAAATGTCAGTCAAGACAGGGATTGAAAGCTCATGACCACCTGTTTGAGATCTGGCTTCACTGATATCATCCGAGTATATCTATCTCCTGACTGATCAGATTGTTAACCTGCCACCTGTCCCATCTAAATGGGTCATATGAATCAGTATGCAATTTCGGAATTATTTTTACCAAGACATGGGGAATTTTCACAAAAACCACATACCTTCCCAACGGATTGAAAATCCATCCATAGCCAATGCTGCTGTGTCTTGTCCTAGGAAGACAGAAGGTGAGCCGTTTAAGGTTCAAACTTGTCACAAAATGGTCACTTATTGTTCATCTCCGAAGTATGCAAATCCAATGAAAGATCAATCCACCACAAATAATGTTCAGCGGCCCCAATTGGTCTAAAGCGCTGTCTGTTATGGATCACTACCATCTCACCTCTATCTGAGTGGGTTCGAGTCTCAGATTCGGCCAATGTGGGTATGAGAGAAAACTAGTCAGTAGCTTCTCGTGCGTCGGTGGTTCTTTCCGGGTTTTCCGGGTTCTTCCTCCACCATTAATACTGGCCGCCATGTATATCCTATCTTTTGATGAAAAATGGCGTTAAACCATAAAAAAACTATTAAAAGAACCCAACAAATTAAGTTCAGGAAATCAGCTATCTGCAGGTGGTTGGAGTGGTAGAACAACAGTGTGATTTAGGAAATCTGGAACCTACGCTTCTTACATCTTGATAAAGCTGCCTTTTATACAGAGGCCCTTGAACTTATAGTCTTCATGGTGATAGGTGGTGGCTGGCAACACGTATACGAAACCCCCAAAACAACGCAACTCTGAAGCTAAATACGGTTAGATTGGGTTAGAATACTGTGTGGGATATACTGGTCCAGCTCTACATACCAGTCAAAATAGAACATGCCCTGGATCTTAGAATAAGTAATGTGTAGGCGGTAAAGAAACCAAAAAACGTGTTGGACAAATGTTTTCCCAGTACAAAGTGCTTGAGACTGATTCTTGTGGTCTCTTGCAAAATGTTGACTCATATCAAGGGTTCTTGCCCTTTGTCTATATTAAATAGACAGAATCAGCTAGTTATATTTTGAATGTTAATATGATCGGGAAACATAACTTATGTACAATGAACTAATGCTGTTGTGTGAAAAAGCATCTTCTTTCAATCATAGTGATCTCAACCTCTATATTGCTTGACACCAAAATTGATCTTTTTTACACATAGTGCAAGCTATCCACAAAGATTGCTAAATATAGATGGCAAACAACATTTGTTGTTGTACCCTAATGAACTTGGTTATAACAAACACATAAAATGATTGTATGGAGAGTGTATAAATATATCACAAGTAAGAAGTTGCTAATGAGAGTCACTGTACCAAAGCTATTTCATCTTTAAAAGTTGCTGATTTTGTTTGTAAAATACCTGGACAGCTCTGTTCATCTGCACTAGGGATGCCTGGACAGTCACTTTTACCATCACACTTCTTGTTGAAATCGTAACATCCTGTCCCATCTCCACACCAAAGCTTCTTCATGCCACATCCTGTTGGTATAATGCATAGAGATATCAGACATTTGACTTCTCATTACCAGCTTTGTCAAGGCCATAAATCACTTGCTTTACACAATTGATGAAGATACAGTAGTGCAATGTAATCCTGCCAAATAAGTATGTTTATGCATGTATCTTATATGCCTGTCATGGATATTAATACATGTTGGGTATGATGCACACAACTAATACCCACTTCACACATGTCCTGAAATTTACCAATATACTAAGCTACGTAGGCATAGGGATCAGGAAAGCAGCGCATTCACTCATCCTAAAATAACCCATTCACTCATGCTGAATAAAAATGTGTTGTCTGATTAAAATTGTACAATGTATTTATATCTGAGACATGCAAATGCAAATCTACACCATGTAAATCAATCAAGTATATTTTCAATCCTTAATACTTGTACCTCAGACATGCAGATGCAAATCTCAACCATGTAAATCAATGCAAGTATAGTTTCAATCCTTAATATTTGCTTAATATTTTGGGTGTGTTAGTTATAAATAACCTATACCTAAGATGCCTCCTCATTATCAGTCTAGCTCATGATGTAATGTGTAATGGAATTAAACCCAAGGGAAACAATAGCACTCATTTACCAATCCAAAAATTTAATATTCAGATAAAAAAAAGTTTTACCACAAAATTGATATATTGGTGAGCTTGATACAAAAATGGGTAAATATTATGAACATGTTTTACTTTCATACTTTGCCCTTGATTTACAAATAAGGTCTCCATTTACATGTGTTTTAATTTCATACTTTGCACTTGATTTACAAATAATGTCTCCATTTACATGTGTTTTAATTTCATACTTTGCCCTTGACTTACAAATAATGTCTCCATTTACATGTGTTCTAATTTCATAATTTGCTCTTGACTTACAAATAATGTCTCCATTTACATGTGTTTTAATTTCATACTTTGCCCTCGATTTACAAATAATATCTCCATTTACACGTTTTAATTTCATAATTTGTCCTTGACTTACAAATAATGTCTCCATTTACATGTGTTTTAATTTCATACTTTGCCCTTGATTTACAAACAATGTCTCCATTTACATGTGTTTTAATTTCATACTTTGCCCTTGATTTACAAACAATGTCTCCATTTACATGTGTTTTAATTTCATACTTTTCCCTTGATTTACAAATAAGGTCTCCATTTACATGTGTTTTAATTTCATACTTTGCCCTTGACTTACAAACAATGTCTCCATTTACATGTATTTTAATTTCATACTTTGCCCTTGACTTACAAATAATGTCTCCATTTACATGTGTTCTAATTTCATAATTTGCTCTTGACTTACAAATAATGTCTCCATTTACATGTGTTTTAATTTCATACTTTGCCCTCGATTTACAAATATCTCCATTTACACGTTTTAATTTCATAATTTGTCCTTGACTTACAAATAATGTCTCCATTTACATGTGTTTTAATTTCATACTTTGCCCTTGATTTACAAACAATGTCTCCATTTACATGTGTTTTAATTTCATACTTTGCCCTTGATTTACAAATAATGTCTCCATTTACAGCATCACTTTTCAGCCCTATCATCAGACTGTTCCATGAGATATATTTTTTTACAGGTCTGATCTCTTCAACGTAATGACACAGAGAATGTAAAAAAAAAAATATTTTTAGCAAGGTTACAGTTGCTGCAGGTCACCATTATTTTAAGACTATAGTTAATATATATAGGTATGCTAAAGGGAACATGAAATCTCATATCATGAACATGTAATAACTTGAAAATAGAATTTACGGAATGATATAATAGAACCAGTTTTCCGAACATCGAGTCCAACTGGTTTTCAGAATGACCGATGAGAACCAGTTTTCAGAATGACCAAGTACAACCAGTTATCAGAATGACCGAGTAGAACCAGTTTTCTGAAAGACCAAGTACAACCAGTTAACAGAATAACTGAGTACAACCAGTTATCAGAATGACCGAGTACAACCAGTTATCAGAATGACCAAGTACAACCAGTTAACTGAATAACAGAGTACAACCAGTTATCAGAATAACCGAGTACAACCAATTATCAGTATGACAGAGTACAACCAGTTATCAGAATGACCAAGTACAACCAGTTAACAGAATAACAACCAGTTGCCAGAATGACTGAGTACAAGCAGTTAACAGAATAACAGAGTACAACCAGCTATCAGAATGACAGAGTACAACCAGTTCTCAGAATGACCGAGTACAACCAGTTAACAGAATGAGTACAACCAGTTAACAGAATAACTGAGTACAACATGTTTTCAGTTAACAGAATAACAGAGTACAACCAGTTATCAGAGTGACAGAGTGCAACCAGTTAACAGAAAAACATAGCACAACCAGTTAACAGAATGACCAAATACAACAACCAAATACAACCAGTTATCAGAATGACTGAGTACAACCAGTTAACAGAATAACTCTGACTACAACCAGTTATCAGAACGACCGAATACAACCAGTTTTCATAATGACATGGTACAACCAGCTGCCAGAATGACCGAGTACAACCAGTTAACAGAAAAACAGAGTACAACCAGCTATCAGAATGACCGAGTACAACCAGTTATCAGAATGACCGAGTACAACCAGTTATCAGAATGACTTGAGTACAATCAGTTAACAGAATAACTCTGACTACAACCAGTTATCAGAATGACCGATTACAACCAGTTTTCATAATGACATGGTACAACCAGTTGCCAGAATGACCGAGTACAAACAATTAACAGAATAACAGAGTACAACCAGCTATCAGAATGACCGAGTACAACCAGTTATCAGAATGACCAAATACAACCAGTTGTCAGAATAACTGAGTACAACCAGTTATCAGAATGACCGATTACAACCAGTTTTCATAATGACATGGTACAACCAGTTATCAGAATGACCGAGTACAACCAGTTTTCAGAATGACCGAGTACAATCAGTTATCAGAATGACACATTACAACCAGTTTTCAGAATGACTGAGTACAACAAGTTATCAGAAAGACTGAGTACAGCCAGTTAACAGAATAACAGAGTACAACCAGCTATCAGAATGACAGAGTACAACCAGTTATCAGAATGGCTGAGTACAACCAGGTAACAGAATAACAGAGTACAACCAGTTGCCAGAATGACCGAGTACAAGCAGTTTTCATAATGACATGGTACAACCAGTTGTCAGAATGACCAAGTACAACCAGTTATGTGAATGACCAAGTACAACCAGTTATCAGAATGACTGATTACAACCAATTAGATTGACTGAGTACAACCAGTTTTCAGAATGACATAGTATAACCAGTTATCAGAATGACTTGAGTACAACCAGTTTTCAGAATGACTGAGTACAACCAGTTATCAGAATGACCGAGTACAAGTAGTTAATAGAATAACATAGTAAAACCAGTTATCAGAATGACCGAGTACAACCAGTTATCAGAATGACCGAGTACAACCAGTTATCAGAATGACCGATTGTGAGGCGAACATTTTACATTTTTGTACTAATATGCTGGCCACTGGTCATGTTAGAGGGGTGGCCATTATTGAGGGGTACTTTTGGAATACAAACACATCAATGCCAAAGGATTCTTGCTGTAAGAAGTGGGTGGCTGCTGGTCAGGGCTTGTTGAAGCGATGGACTACTATATATGAAAATTAAATTGATAATTATTCAATCCAATATAAAAAAATGACAAAATTTAATTATTTTAGATGAAACTTTGGACAAGTGACATTTTACCATCACTGCCACCGGCATCCAACATCTGACTCCATCTCAGTGTCCTAGACGTGCTGAAAAAAAAAACCACAGAAACATAGGGACAAAAGGGATGTTTGAGTAGTGAAAAAATTACTATGACAAGTTCCAAAAATGAAATAAAGTTATAAAGACCAAAGAAACTGACCAATCATGGGCTCTCCATTCTTCATCCACATGGGTAAACTGCTTGTGGCATGGAAGGAGACTGTATCACAATGGAATGTAGCTGTTGCTCCAACTGGAATGCGAGTTGATCTAAGACGTTCTCCATTCCACTGGGGAGGACCTGCAGCATGAAAGAATCAATTCGTATAGTGAGATATCTTAAACTAACTAAATTAAGTACTTTGTTACACAACATACCAAACATTAAGATAATTACACTTTTTCTTAACAAAAATTTCATCATGTTATGAAATCTGGAAAAAATGTCGTTTTAGTGTTTTGAAAAAGAATCTTGTCATCGACATATACAGACCCAATGATTTTTTTTTCTTTCATCAGAAACAAGTCTATCTTCTGAAAACTAACAGAGTCATGGTAATGTTTTTTTTCCCCGTCTAATATGCATCTTCTGAAAAATGTAGTTGAAATCCCAGAGCATTTGGTCTTGGCTGTCAAAAACTGAACTTGATGATGCCTGATGAAAACCTGCATATTTTGGAAATAAAATTGCACCTTCTATTTAATTGTTAATTAGAAATTTGTCATTTACTCAGAAATTCAAATGCAGTCTGAAGATGGTGTGTATCTGGAGTGGTTCACCATGTACAGTTTAGTATGGCTGACTGAAATATAGACTGGTATACAAGACATGTTTAGACTACTACTGGAGACAAATGATTAGACTGGTACAGCAGACATGTGAACATGGCTGGCTGATACTCTGGTAAAAGAAATATAAAGCCTTGCAAATGAATTTGCCTTACATCCATCCCTGGTTGTTCCTAAAATTAGCTGTTACTTTGCTGCAATATAGTTATATGTACAGCTATATTTGCTCAACATTTTGTTTTCTTTATGTCACTGTTAATTTATAATAAAATAATAATTATTATTTGAAGAATAACATTATTATTACTCTAAATATACTTTTGTTCTGGAATTCCTGTCAAGTTTTAAAAAGATCCGTACAATTTCAGATATAATTTTTCATTTTTCACCTATAATTTTTATACCTGTAACCATGACCTTGACAGTGCCTTCATTCGTGCCATACCAGTTTGTAGCACGGCATATATAGTCTCCTTCATCCGTGATCTCAAGCTTTGAAATGATCAGTTTCCGTCCGGTAGAGTCTTCAGGATCTATTTTGTACCTTGGAGTTCCGTCAGGCAGAGATGATCGATCTGGAAGCCTTACACCATCCTTGAGCCACTCGACATTAGGGATTGGACTGAAGTTAGAAAATAGAAGGGACATTTTTTTAAACAACATAAGAGCATGTCCATTGTCCAATGAGATTCATCTACAGACTCTTTTGCGAAAGATATTTATATTTGTCATGGCAATAGCAATCCAGTGTTGTCAAGGACACACACACACATATAATATATATATATATATATATATATATATATATATATATATATATATATATATATATATATATATATATATAGGGAAGCAGGACATTACCCCAGTTAGTTACCCCCCTGCATTTACACCCCCCTTATCAATTACCACCTCTGTATATAACCCCCTTGCCATTAGCATCATTTAGAAATACAAATACAAAATCAAACTATAATTCGAGCAGAAATGGTTTCTAATTAAGTGTACACAAACAAAATCTGATAAAAGAGTATTGGCTTCACAAAAATAAAAATGATTTTAGCAGTTTAATCTGTGCTCAATCTATACTACTGTATTGTCTTCACCTCACTGAATCTAATTCGAGCAGAAATGGTTTCTAATTAAGTGTACACAAACACAATCTGATAAGAGTATTAAACATTCCAGGACAAGTATATGTTTTCAAGGCTGAGATTTATTTACTAAAATAAAGCTTTGCAATTTGCAATTAATTTTAATTTATTATTTATTCTTTGGGTATAACAATTATATGTTATATAGTTATATAAGGAGGTGGGTGGGTAATAAACAATATACTGAGGGGGTAATTTATAGGGGGTAATGGCAGGGGGATTTAAAAACCAAGAAATTGGCCTTGACCTTGCCAAAGTGATTACATGAACTGTCAGATGCATAAACTTGTACGTTATGTTGGCAAATTGATCATATGGGCAAATCATGCTGCACAACCTGTATATAGGGACAACTTAATACACAGGGACTGCTTAAAGATAACAGCTGTTGATTGATTTTCCTAATTTCAAGGTTATTACCAAACTCTTGTTCAAAAAAATACATGTTGCAACAGTCTTTATTTTAAGCCATAATCTTTTAGAGATACTTTTATTAACTTTAAAGGTGTTAAATGCTGGAGGTAAATAATGTTTGTGGGCAAAATAACCAGGTATTTCATTGTCTTTTGTATGAAACCCAAACTGCAGGCAGGGCAAACCAATGATGATGCACTATTTTCTTCCACCATAAACTGCATTGCAGCATAAAACACTAGACAAAGATCTTATGCTGTTGGTGTTGTTTTGGGGTTTTACGCCTTTTTCCACCACATGATGGGCTATACACGGCAATCAGTATAATTGGTATAGGAAAAAAACCCAGTATTATTATGAGAAGAACCAACCACCAATGGGAAGCTACTATCAAGCATTCACATGTACCCACATTGGCCGAGCCCGAGACTCAAACCCTGGCAGACAGACGTTAGATGGCATTGATTCGTAACATATCCTTCTGCCAATAAAGTCCTATGTTAAGCAGTGAAACATTTTAAGAGAAATTTCTTGTCTTGTCCAAACACAGAAACGTCATTTCAAAAGAAATTACATATTAGTGCATACCAAGCTAGAAACTGGATTAATACGAAGTTACAGGTAAGGTTGTGAAACTGTCCACTACTCAAATGGAGGAGCTTGATTTATGCAAGCTTAAACTTGTAAAAAGAATTGGCAAAAACTGTCACTGAATGGTGTTGCAAATAAGCGACATTAATAAACCAGATTTTTAGCCAATCAAACTTAGAAGACTGTCAACTGTGAGATAGAAATGGTCTCATAACCCCTTCTGGCATAGACACGAATTTCGGACCTGAAGCTTTTACTTACTTTCCAGCAAAGATGCACAGAAGAGTGGCCATGGATCCAATGGTCCCTTCAACTGATTTGGAATATTTCAAGATGGGTTTGGAGGTCAATTCAGGACCTAAAATACAAGGTGAAAAAAAGAGAAAATTACAGTGAACCTTGCTGCTGTGTCAACAGATTAAACACGCATACCATATTTACAATTTACAAACTCTATCAAATATTCTTTTCAGACATGTAATGAAATGTAAATCTTGAATCAAAAGCTCAACACTAATATTTAAAGAGAAGATTGTAAATGTCAGTATGTCAATGTCTTATGATACAAATGCTTTATCAAAGGTATAAAGAATAAACTCCTTTACCAGGTTTAAAAACATACGCATTTCCAAACAATAGCCACAATATTAATGCAAATAATCATTGATCAACCTCAATGGTAAGAACAAATGAGCAAATATAAATTTCACCAAAGTGCCTTAGTTTCCAGATAAGTTATTTCGAATATGCTAAAATCATATTTCTCCTGCAGTCACTGTTAATCAGCCATTGATCCATGACCCTAAAATCAATGTGTTTTTCTGGTCTCAAATGCAACCGTGGTCAAAGTTTGATTACAGAAAATGATATACATATTACATTATTGTGTGGGAACAGTTATCTTTCTTTTTAGGCCCTGTAACCCTGACCTTTGACCCTAAAGTCTTGTAACAATGACCTTTGATCCTAAAGTCCAATACCAACAGTGAAATGATGGTGAATTCAAGTTAATGTGGAGATTAAAAATAAGGAAGGAGACAAATGGAGATCATAGCATCACAACAAGGTCAACCTTACAGCATCTGTGTTATTACACAATATAAAATTAATATTGTTCCACAGCAATCATCTGGCTGTTGAATAATTATGTTTCTTCTTTTAAAGCATATGTTTTACAAGAGAGCGGCAACAATGGTTACCAAACTGAAATATATATGTTGTGCTTCCTAATATGGTAACTAGCACACTAAATCCGGACTGGTATGGTAACTAGCACACTAAATCTGGCCCATTTTACCTGGATCATGGACAATCTGGCAGACATTCCTATATGCAATCACCAAATGTTACAATGTTTAACAAGGCACACCATAGCAAAGTCAACATAAAAATATAAAAAAATTGATACTAACAGAAAGCTTGATTTGCGTTCTGTTGATGTATGTCATTTGCGTAAAAAAATCTTGAGATTCAGTGAACTTCTAACCATCATATAAAATCACTGGCAAATCTGCCAGCTGACCACAAATATGGTGATTGATGATGTCATTCGGGAAATATTTACAGCAAAAGTACACATAGTTACTGTATATTTGTAACATACTATCTCTGAAATCTCGAAACTGCAGAACAAAGATTAAAAAAAATAATACATATTCATCTACAAAGCTAAGAAATGCAGAAAAAATGTTAATACCTGAAAGGAAGTAATATTAAGTGAGAAAGGGAGATAACTCTTACCTCCTTCAACATTCAAATTGAATTTTTCCAAGGATACGGCCTTGATGCTGACAATATCATTAAACAGCTGGCATTTGTAAGGGTTATTTTCATTGTCTGAAACCCTCACAAACAGAAAATGAAGAGTTCCTGCCAGTAGAAAAGGTCATCATTATATATATATATATATATATATATATATATATATATATATATATATATATATATATATATATATATAAATATATATATATATATATATATATGTGTGTGTGTGTGTGTGTGTGTGTGTGTTTGTGTAATTCAGACACAGACTAAGCAACAGTAGAATCAACAGGAATCAACCTCATAAACTTTATTTACTAATATCAATATAATCTGACAGACTTAATGGAACATTTTACATGGCTTTTTGTTTTACATATTTTGCACAGCTTGTTGATTATATTTCTTTGCAAGTAATGGTGAGTGAAAAATATAAATTATTTGACATGTTTCACAGTTAACTGGTAGAAAGCAAAGGTATAAAATTACAGTTTTCCATCAAGAAATCGTGTCCGACCTTACAAATGCCTTAAAATTCGTCAAGAGGAAATGGACTGTATCAATCCCATTAAGCAATGTTGTGACATAACAGAGTATTTCATTTTACTGATTGTGTTCGAGTTTCCAGTGTTTAGCACAATATCTGAACAAACAGCAATATGTCAAAATTGGTAGCATATCAGAATTTGAGGTAAAACAAAATAGCAGTCATACAAATTAACTATTCTCAGGTGTATCATGGTTATTACTAACAACTATTTCACTGAAAAAAACTGGAAACAATGGAACCCTTCCAAACACCATGAAAATAAAGTAATACATAGTGAATTTTTAAAGAAAACCTTTTCAACATACACAAAACCAACAAAATCCCATTACCATTAGCATCTAGAACAATTCTACGTTTGTCCTCTGGAGTCGTTGGAAACGTAGTGTTATCACCAGCTCCAACTAACCAGTCCAACTTTGATGCTGGCACACTGCTGGGCTGATGTTCACATGGCATACTAAAATATGAATATTCATTCACAGTTGGGTTGGTGGTCTTTGCTTTATCAAAACCAGTCAGAGCTGAAATTAAATTCAAAAATTTTATTTGAATGAACTGAAGATATTGCTGCTGATTACTGGTGTAGTATCACTGGTTATAGGCAATAATGAATGTTTGTGTGTGTGTGTGTCTGCATTGTGTCAATTTAAAGTTATGTCAAGCACTGGGGCATCATGCCACAAACATGTATCATGATGTACCACCCTGTCACATTATCCTGACACCAGGCTAACCAGTCCTAACCCTAACCTCTCAATGCTGAGTACCAAGCGAGGCAGCAGTTACTAACATTTTTGTTAAGTCATTGGTATGACTCTGAGGTGATTACTGGTGTAGTTTAACTGTTATAGGTAATAATGAATGTAATTAGAAGGTAACCATTAAATGTACACAACTGGGATCAAATAGGTGCTCAGCATGCCACAATTCAGATAAATACATCTGTCCATGCAATGTTTCCTAACCATGATTCCCACCATTTATCTGACGAGAAATTTCTAGGGATTTTCTTCAAGATGATTTTTTTTTCATGATTCACAACTAACCATTACTGAATGGAAGTAAAGAATATTTTTGCTTATAAGACTTGCATTTTATAAATCAAAAGATGCTTCTACTTTCTTTAAGACTCTCTCAACACATTAGTCAGATATGTGATCATGTTCTAAACTACAAAAATGAATCATACGAAACAAGTTTCATAACTGTATATACATATAAATTGGCAAGTAAAGTCATTTTAAATCCATTAAAAAATTCTCACTTTCCCTTGCTGAATTACGTTATCAGAAAATAAAATAATGAAAATAATTTTATTTTCCTTTTAAAGCTTGAAATATTGCAAGAAAACTAAATAGTGATAGCATGTAAAGTAATCAGATCCTAAAAACAAAAAATACAAAGTATATGAATCCTATCGAAAGAAAATAAATTTGAATACTGAATTAATCTGTGTCAATAAAACCCACAACTAAGAAGATTTTTTAAAACAACCTCATCTCCTTAACGCAATTTAGGTACAAAACCAACTTTTAAGAATGTTACACAAAGGATGATTTAAATTTTGACCAAATAGTCTTGACAATTTTATAGTACTGTATATACAAGGATTTAAGTTTCAGTAAAATCAACACATTTCCACTTGAAACGCAATAAACCAATCCTGTATTGATAACACTAGCACTCATATCAGTTCTTAATATATAATGCAAGGGATGATCTCGTGCAACCTGATTGGTCATGTGTTGTAATCCACCAAACAGTTGTATTTTAATAATTACATGATGTAATGGTATAAAAAGAAACTTTTGTACATTCGTTTGACAATTAATTATATATTTTTTAAGGACCGAGGCTTATTTTCAAGTACTATCGTCTTAATGCTGAGCGAGAAGTGAGGCAGCTGTTAGTACCATTTTTGTAAGTCTTTGGTATGACTCGGCCAGGGATCGAACCCTCCCGCTACCGAGGCAGATGCTCAAACCACGAGGGCACCGGAGCGGTTCCTAATGATTTGTTTATGGCAACCACCCTAATGATTTGAACTCTGAATCATCAATAAATGTATGTGCATGTGTATGATTTAGATTTTCTATGTTACTTTACTATGCTGTCTGCAGTGTGGCAATTTACATGTTAGCTTGTGAGATGTGTACTTGTGTGACCCGGTCAAATTTCAATAATGCTGTAGTTTCATCTCATCTTTTAGCAGATTAAGAACATTGTAATATTCTCAATTTCTGAGAAATAAAATAATTTTCCTCTCTATCTGTCTACTAGATCAATCAAATCCCCTGAGTATTTTGATTAACAATATATATATATATATATATATATATATATATATATATATATATATATATATATATATATATATATATATATATATATATATATATATACACACACCATATATACTCGCGTATAAGCCAAGAAATATTAGGACAAAAATAAGGCCTGAAAGAAGGGGGGGGGGGGTCGGCTTATATGCGAGTCAAGTTCCAAATCTGAAATTTATAATGCTTTTTCCCCTCAATTTCCAGTATTTATTGTTTCCGTCGATCGCCGAATATGAGATCATATGCCTAATGATGCCACATGGCTGATAAGATTTGTCCTGTCGTGAAGGAAAACAAATATTTTTTTCTAACATAAGTGGTAGGATAATGAATGAAAAACATGTTTTAAAGTACTTGACATCTATTTGACAGATGTCCATCCACCAGAAAATACAGCCATACGTGTTATTTGAACCACGCAAATACTTGTATTTTCCAAAAGAACCGCCATGTTAGTAATCTCTATTCAAGTATTTAACCCTCAGCTAGTCAGTAATCATTAAACTCTACAGTTTCGTAGAAATGCGTGCTAGTTTATTTCAGTGTAAATATCAAAAGAATCTACGTAAAAAAAATACAAGAATTACGATACTGAAGGTATACAGCCATACGTGTTATTTGAACTACGGAAATACGTGTATTTTCCAAAAGAACCGCCATATTAATAATCTCTAGTCAAGTAAACCCTCAGCTAATCAGTGATAATTAAACTCTACGGTTTTGTAGAAATGCACGCTAACCTATTTCAGTGTAAATATGAAAAGAATCTACATAAACAAAAAAAAAAAAGAATTACGATACTGAAGGTATATACAACAAATAGTTTGATCGAGAGTAGAAATACATGTACAATAGTCTTAAAGAAACAATAGCGAGAGGCTCCGTAAGGGTTTGTTGCACGCACGCTTAGGAAGGGTAAATAACATTACAATATATGAGTCAGCGTGAATAATTGTAAAACAATATAATTTGTTGGATTTCTTTGATAGGTGTTTTAGACGTAATAGGCAGCCACAGTTTATATACTACTGTTGACTGGTTGTTTGTAAAGCAAAGTGGTTTCTCAACGGTAAAGTGTTGCACAATTGCTACCATATGCTTAATCTGTGGTAAATGCCTCAGGGATAATAGGGTTTTTTTTTTGTTGCACAATGACAATGACTTTACTAAAACATGCCGACTCTCTGATGTATCGTTTACTAAGAAATGGTAGTGGACATGGTTTCTGCTCAAAGTTATCAACTGTCACAATACTTGAATCATGTCCACGCTGAAACCAGTCATATTTTGATCAATTGAATCACACTACCGGTAGTTTAAAAAACACACAAATAAACAACAATGATAAATAATTATCAAATACAAATTGATAATCAACTGTGGAAATAATTACAGGATAAGGTATATAAATATTTCACTACCAATATAAGAAATTATTTCAGTTTAATCTCTTTAGAAGTTTATATTCAATTCAATCGGATAACATGAGTAGTATAGAAAGTAAAAGAAAGCGTTTTGCGTATGATGAAACATTCAAACTTAACGTTATTGAATATGCAGAAGCAAATAACTGTGCTGCAGCACGCAAATTTTTGTGAACAAGAAGCAAGTACGGGAATGGCAGCAATTCGTCTACGTTCTACGCAGATGGCAAAAAAATAAATATAAGTTGGCAGATTCAAAATTTGTTGCATCTGCCGGCTGGTGCTCTCGTTTTAAGAACCGGACTATCGGATGACCATGATGACAATGACGACGTATATGATGAAAGCACGCCCGTAATAGAAGCCGAGTTTCGTGAACTGTTTGGCAAGTCTGATACAGAGCCCGATTTTAAAGGATTCTAAATGTGATTGAACTTTTATAATTCATGATTTTAGAATGAGGATTAATTAAATTTTCATTAAGACTTAACACGTTAGAATTGTTTTCATTTCAACATATAAATTAGCTTTCTTACTTTCATTTTATTTAATGTGATTTGCCTAAATAAATGTATTCAGAACTCACTTTGTGCATCTTGTGATGTACAGGTAGTCTAGAAATAATGGGTCGGCTTATAAGCGGGTCATGCACATTATAACAGTTTTACCGATTCAGTTTGGGGGGTCTGCTTATACCTGAATGGGCTTATATGTGAGTATATACGATATATATATACACACACACAGTGGAGCCTCGTTAATCCGGAAACCTCGCTATCAGGACCTAATTCAACGGGAACGGAATTCCTATACGTTAATTTGCTCCGTTAATCCAGAAATCTGCTTTCCGGATCCGGAAATTAAAATTGGAAACCAAAGTGTAAAATTACATTAAAACTTGTCTTGATAATCCGAAAATAATCTGTCCAAAACTAGGAAAATTCGAAAAATTGTATATGAAAAAAACATTCCTCAGAATAATACATAAAACACAATAGTGAAGCCCTTGAGAATATATGGCCACTATCAATAACTAAGTAGCGTAACCATATTGTAACCAGCGATTGTGTAAACAATGTTTTAGCTAGTCGGCGACAGGGGTGATAATAATTATATAAACACACTGGAATAAACTCATCCACGCTTTTTGACATAACATATGGTAAATAGATTAAAAGTGTCATTAAGTCTCTTTGTTGTATACCAGTTGTATGTAACACGTTCACAGTTTATTGATGGCTGTATGTGGCGTTGCCCGACCCAAAATTAAATTAGAACCATGCGTTATCAAGTAAGTTGGACAAGCCACTGTTTATTGTTACACATGACCGCAGGCTAACACCATCCCTTACGTAAGCATAGCTGCCAACCCCCGAGTGCAAAAATACTGATTACTTGTGACAAAAATACTGATTTTCAGGACCAAATACTGATTTTTAAATTTCAATGCATATGTATCTATTTACAACATATACAACCATCAGTAAAGTTGGACAGTGCCTTACATAATTATTTAATGTCAAAGATGCATGTGTTGCACATTTGTACCTTCTGGAGTTGCACGTGTTCCATATGGGTGCTCATTCAAAAGGTTCAAAAGTGCAACACACTCAAACACAAGCTATTTATAGGAGTCCTTTCCATGCCTTATTTTTTTAAATCATTGATTCCAATGTACCAATTTTCATTTATTATCTCAATTCTGTAATTTTCTTATTGAAATGTTTTCTTTCAAGCATAAGAATTATCTTTTGCGATTTTAATGTCCGAAAAACTTGTGCAAAATAAATCGCCAACAACATTAGTAACTGAAAAAGGAAGGTTTATTTCTAAAAGAAATTTAAAATTATATTTCGATCGATGTGCATTAAGGTTCTCTCTGTCATTTATCTACGTCGTAAGTTCAGGCTGAGTTGTGTGTGATGAAACAGGAAGCTGATGTTTATTAGCTTTTTCGTGCTCTTGCATTTCATGGGCGCATCCGTGCCCAATAGCGAAATCACGTTACACAATTTACAAAACGTCAGTTTTTCTCCTTTACTTTATGGTTTCACAAATCTATATAAGACGGCACAAATATCCTTCCAGTTGTCTCCTATTTCTTCTGGAGAAAATTCTGAATATTCTGCCTTCGAATTTATCATGATTAGAAGCTGAATATTACGAAGACTAGATACAGCATCAGTGGTAACTATTGCGAAATCCAATATGGTGGATAACGACAGGCCTGGTAGCCTCGATTTCAAATGAACCAATCGTATTGTAGAACTGTATTTGTATATACATGTGATATATTCTGTCAAAAGAGAACCGAGAGCGCGTCCTAAACTGACAATTCCAAAGAAATTTTATTATTATTTTTTAAAATAAAAAACGTATATTTTGCAAAAAAAACGTACACCCGTATTCAGGTCCAAAATACGGGACAAATACGGAAAAAACGGGACAGTTGGCAGCTATGCGTAAGTTTGCCATAGTTAAGAGAGGAAGCTGACCAAAGCCCGTCAGAAGTGTAATTAGCACTTTGGGCTGGAAGGATGTTTTGTACATCAAAGAAGCTGCCAGAAGGAGTGGGCGTGCCTTATCTTCTGGATACGCTGACGGACCGCCAGATTGAATAAGTCGAGTGGATAGGGCCCCAGCGCTACCCAATCAAAATCGAGGAAGTGGTGGGACCCTGATTTATTCTAAAATATATATCTTTAACCCGGCCATCGAGCGTTAGTTGCCATAGTCGTTACAGAGAACGTACCGTGAATTGGAACTCCGGCGGCCATACGTTAATTGGCGGGAAAACCTTAGGAACAGGATTCTAAGTGTAGCTTCTAAATAGGTCAGTGAGCTATTTGTTCGATCTTTGCTGCCTGCAACTGCATTTAATTGTAGATTGGTTATATACGTATTATTACTAAAATCGTAGTAGGAGTAATTATTTTGTGATGTTGATATGTTTGTATATTTTTGAAGAATGGGTTCCTATTTGTAAAGAATCATATTGCTTGTTAGCCGTTGTAAGAATTAATACTATTATAATTCGCTATGTGGTTATTTTATAGTACAATAGCACATTACCCATGTAATTATAGAAATTGAATGGTATCTTTGAAATGATTTCACTGTGAGAAATTAATAATACGAATATTTGACTATTTGTGTACGCTTATGGGAGTGTAGTGTACAGACATACGTCTGGCTGTCGTAATATTGTAAGTACAATGAGATTAAATATATATATATATATATATATATATATATATTAGATATACTTATGTGATATGATGTATGGATATATGTATGATATCTTGCTATTACGCCATTGTTTCCCTGTAAGAGTGTGTGGGAATTTCGATGTGTATGTATGCGTGTCCTAAAAGGTAATAGCCTTATCTGATGGTTAATTGATGATTTAGTGTAAGGTGAGATGTGATAAACCCTATGTTAATGCCTTGTGATTTTCACAGGAAGCTTCGAGGGACAGACTAGTGAGTGGTCCAAGTGTCTCCGTTATAGACGGAAGAAAGAGAAGGAAAGAGGGAAATCTGGAGAGGAAGTTTCGGGGAACAGACCAGGGAAAGTGGTCCCAATAGTCGTGATAAAGAACGGAAGGAAAGTGAAGGGAGGAGAGAAGTCGGGAGAGGTAGAATCCAGGAGGAGTGGGAGGATCGGATAAATAGATGAGTACCACCAAAGGCCAGGTGGAAAATTGAACTCACACTGAAAATCATAAGATGAAATAGGCTATCACTTAAAGGATGAGTGATTGTGTGACATTTAAATTTATAGGCTTCATTAAATTGTTATTGTTGAATTTCGTCTTCGTGTTGTATATATATGTATATAATTTAACCGTCGGCAGTGCTGACTGGGGGCTCAGAGCCGTATACCTATTTGGTCTTTAATTTAAATTTAAATTCACGAGCCAGGTGGAACTTTCATAATATTTTAATCAATACTTTGGAAGTACCCCACCCCAACCTTTGCAGAACGCTACATTGTACAAACGAAGTTGACTAATTTAAGGTGTGGGCAGTATAGTTCTTCATTTCCGAATTTAAAAAAATTCTTGGCCATGTTTAGTGAGGCAACTGTTAGTACCATTTTTTAACAAGTCTTAGTATGACTCAGCTGGAAATTAAATTCTTTTCATTGCAACAGTATGGCAGTTGCATATATATATGCATATACATATGGCAGTTGCATATATATATATATATATACATATCAACCCTGATTTGTTGATAATTTTGTTGCAACAAGAAAATAATTCATCCATTTTTCAGAAAGTATATTCTAAACAGCAAGCATCATTCTACTGATTCTCATTCCTCAACTGTGAAAAGTTTAAAACTCTTAAATATGTTCAATTCTTTGTTGGACTTTGTAAGACATATTAATGGATTCCTTCAACATTAAGAATTAAACAAAAAATTCCAATTAAATCTAAGCAGAGGGAGTACAAATAAGACTTACATGCTACTTTGACTTCCCAAAATCCGGACAGTGCTGTTCCCTGGCTATTTTGAGCAAAACACTGGTATGTCCCCTCTCCACTTGCAGCTGTCAAATTTTTGATTTTTATCTCACCTGTGTTTGGATTAATTTCATAGTGTGCATCCGTTATAGATATACATGACAAATATGTTCTATAATTCAATACAGCATTGAGAGAAAACCAACTATTTTAGTGTTTTAACAATTTACTCACTGTAACATTTCAAAATGAGGATTAATAACCGATTTAATATCGATAGATTAATAACTGATTTAATATCGATAGATTAATAACCAATTTAATATCAATCATGATTGATATAACTCAGTCTGGTGGCCTTATCATATCAATATGTAATGTCCATCTTGTTCCTTCCATAGCATCAGTGTGTCCATCACATACTAAATAGGGCTCATATAGCCCAGATACAACAGTATGGTATCATGTGGACTACAATGGAACTCAGATTTACCCTAAAATATCAAGGTGGTCCCAATCATTTTTGTACCAAATTACCGCAAACAGAATGTGCTAACATAGCACAGTGGTACTTACGTGGGTTTAGGATCTCCACCAGCCTGACACTTTTCTTGTGCACTACTGCCTGGCATGACATATCGCGTGTTGAAATATGTTGACAACATGTTAGGAGGGACAGCCCCTGTAATGGATATAAGAATGAAATTTATAATACTTTGTGAAAGATTTCCAAGAGATTATTTCTCTTTCCCTCAGTTATAGCAATAACTGGAATGAGAATGTGATGGTGACCAGAAAGAAGCATTTGGGTGTGGCCCATTAGTAATGATAGTTTCCTGTGCTGTCCTATGATTACTCACTCTTATTCTGGATTAGGCCAATTCTAGTCATCCATTTTCCTCAGAGATAAATATGAACTGGAAGCATAACTGTCCAGAAGAGAAAATATCAGAGGTGAAATGATTCATCGATATAATTTATTTTCAATACTTGTGCTGTAAAGCTACAGATTGATACGAGAGAGAAAATTGATACAAACGTTACCTATCATATGCAAAGTCTTTTAGTCTTTTCACAAATAATTAACTTTAGTTTGCCTTATTAATCTTTAAAGCTGGAATCATTATAAAAAAGCATCTGCTCCAACAGGCACTCATTTTTATTAGAAAAAAACAGAAAAGACTTGAGAATATTCGCTTGCCAGCTGGAAATTAACACAAAGTGACATGGTTTGTGTTTGCCCCACCCTTCCATGCTAATTATCTTAACCAAGCAGCATATTTAGCATATACCAAACATTCCAAATGTGTTCCACATGTATACTACAATATTTAACTCGTGATTTAATAACCACTATAACAAGAAGTTACTTCATTGAATAACTTTGGTCAATTTTAAAGCTACACTACTGTTAAATGTTACATTGAATTCTCATTGGTGATTGCTTGTTAAATGTTACATTGAATTCTCATTGGTGATTGCTTGTTAAATGTTATATTGAATTGTCAATGGTTATTGCTTGTTCTGTGTTACATTGAATTTATCACTGGTTAGTACTTGTTCTGTGTTACAATGAATTCTCATTGGTTATTGCTTGTTAAATGTTATATCGAATTCTCACTGGTTATTGCTTGTTAAATGTTACATTGAATTGTCATTGGTTATTGCTTGTTTTGTGTTACATTGAATTGTCATTGCTTATTGCTTGTTCTACATTACATTGAATATATATTACATTGAATTGTCATTGGTTATTGCTTGTTAAATGTTACAATGAATTCTCATTGGTTATTGCTTGTTCTGTGTTACATCGAATTGTCATTGGTTATTGCTTGTTTTGTGTTACATTGAATTGTCACTGGTTATTGCTTGTTTTGTGTTACATTGAATTGTCATTGCTTATTGCTTGTTCTACATCACATTGAATATATATTACATTGAATTGTCATTGGTTATTGCTTGTTAAATGTTACATTGAATTGTCATTGGTTATTGCTTGTTCTGTGTTACATCGAATTCTCACTGGTTATTGCTTGTTAAATGTTACATTGAAGTGTCAATGGTTACTGCTTGTTTTGTTACATTGAATTCTCATTGGTTATTGCTTGTTCTGTGTTACATCGAATTCTCACTGGTTATTGCTTGTTAAATGTTACATTGAAGTGTCAATGGTTATTGCTTGTTTTGTTACATTGAATTCTCATTGGTTATTGCTTGTTAAATGTTACATTGATTTCTCATTGGTTATTGCTTGTTAAATGTTACATTGAATTCTCATTGGTTATTGTTTTGTGTTACACTGAATTCACATTGGTTATTGCTTGGTAAATGTTACATTGAATTCTCATTGGTTATTGTTTTGTGTTACACTGAATTCTCATTGGTTATTGTTTGTTTTGTGTTACACTGAATTGTCATTGGTTATTGCTTGTTAAATGTTACATTGAATTCTCATTGCTTATTGCTTGTTCTGTGTTACATTAAATTCTCATAGTGTGTTGCTTGTTTTATGTTACATTGAATTCTCATTGGTTATTGCTTATTCTGTGTTACATTGAATTCTCATTGGTTAATGCTAGTTCTGTTTTACATTGAATTCTCATTGGTTATTGCTTGTTTTGTGTTACATTGAAGTCTCATTGGTTACTGCTTGTTAAATGTTACATTGAATTCTCATTGACTGTGGCACTGATGGACTAAAATCTCTATAAATTATAATAGCAGCCATTGACATTGATGGACTAAAATCTCTATAATAGCAGACTATGGCATTGATTGACTAAAATCTCTATAATAGCAGACTATGGCATTGATTGACTAAAAAATCTCTATAAATTATAATAGCAGACTATGGCACTGATGGACTAAAATCTATATAATAGCATTATGGAATAGATAAGAAATCTGACATGATAGTAGTCAGTTTGGTTGGTTGTTTGATTAGGATTTTTAACGTAGCTTTAAAAACATTCAGTCATATCACTACGATCTCTGCAGTGAGGCAGTTTATAGTGATGTCCTGCGCTAGGGCATCATGCCGCAGACATGTAGCATGATGTCCATCCCAGTCACATTATCTTGACACCAGGCCGACCTGTCCAAACACTAACCTTATAATGGTGAGTGCCAAGCAAGACAGCTATTAGTAGTGATGGGAATCGGTCAGAATTTTCATAATCGATAATCGGTTCCCTTTAACCAACTGATCATCAATTATAATCGATTACTAAGTGCAAACTTAATTTTGACCATGCATTATTGACTATATGTTCTTCCAAAATATGAATTGTAAGTTTTTTTTTATTTGTAGATGTAATGGGATTAATAAATTTCAGGTCAACTTTAGTGCGTGGGAGTTTTACTGACCTTTATGCTTTGCATACATCTAAAATGTACACTTACACACAATCAATTATGTAGTTCACAATCGATTGTCTTGTTGGTTTGCTCAACCAAATGATAGTCGTTTATAATCGATAATCGGAACAACACTAGCTGTTAGTACCAATTTTGTAAGTCTATGGTATGACTCGGGTGGGGATCGAATCCACAACCTCCCCCTCCCAACGCTCTAAACACTAGGCCACCTGAGAGGTTCATATTAGTCAGTAAACCACTGAGTTAACAAAGGTGATGTCTGTGAAAAATTCTATTTTGTACCAGATGTATCCAAATGATAATATCTGACAATATGATAAAATACAATTAGAGGTGACATCTTTTTTTTTTTTAATGATGTTGACTTCAGTAGACCTCTAAGAAAATGGAGCTGGCAGATATTCAAGTGTTAGGTAAATATTGAATTCTGGCCATTTCATCCTCTCCCTCCTGTTCTTCCACTCCTCTTTTATTTCTTTGACAAAGTAAGAGGTCCGCAGATTCACACTGTTGTGGGGTATAGCAAAGACTGTATAAGCATGTATTATATTGTTGTAAAATTATTTTCACATTTTCTTCTTCTATATCTTGCTTAACTTACCCATTGCAAAGGTCACCAACATGAGGGTACATCCTATAAGTGGGGATGTAAATCCCATCCTGTCACCTTCTATCTTACTCCAGTCAATATGGCTCTCTTCTCCTTTCTCTGCCTTTTAAACTCTGTAGTGATTTATCTGAAAAAGAAATATCAGTTAATATATCGGTCCAGTAGAGCTGAAAATAAAGGTCCTTTCAGCCTAGATGCTTTCTGTCATTTAACCAAAATAAAGGACCTTAGAGACTGGATGATTTCTGTTAACATTTTTAGGAGAAGTTTAACTTTTGGTAAGTTTGTAAGTAATGATCATTTGGTATTTTTAATATTTCACTCAAGGATAGCTTTTAAAAAAAGATACAACATTTAAGATGGATCTGAACATGGTATGACAGAGTTTATTTAAAGAAATATTATTATTCTTTGTTACGTACTAATTTTTATGGATTTTGTTACTACTACAAACCTTAACCTATGCATAGTACACGTACCACATATTATTTTAGACTTTTTGCTATTTTTAAGTATTGTGGTATTATGAATACTAAAAGACCTTCACACGAGGATGGCTTTAAAAAAAAAGATAATACATGTAAGATGGATATGACACAGAGTTTATTTAAAGAAATGTTATTATTCTTTGTCAGGTACTAATATGCATGGATTTTGTCACTACTTCAAACTATTGGAAAGGTCAGAATGATTGACATAATAATAATAGACCAGAGGATTTGTCAAGCTTGAGTGTCTGTATTATCCACAATTAAGATTCTCTGAAATGTTTATTGTGCTAGTTTAGAACTTCTAACACTAATTGTGTAAGTAATAAACAAGACACTGGTGCCAATCCAGTATGTTAAGGAATACACTAATTTTATGCATTTCTTCAACATGAATACATCTCCATCTCTCAAGACAATTATCTTGTGCAATATCTACTTCTAATTACCTTAAAATATCTGCATAAAGCATCATTGAATCATTTCAATGAATTTTACAATTTTAGCTATGAGCAACACTACTGCAACCAATTTGATAACATAAAACTTGTTCTCAGCTGCAATTACGATTATTGTGCCTAACTTAAAACCATTCATAGAGAGTTACATTTGTCTCAAACAGTGAAATAAAATATGCCAAAACAGTTTGGGCTATTATTTATTTTACAATATTACAGTTGGTATCAAATCAAATGAACACCCTTCCCCAATGTCATGCAGATCCCCATAAATAATTGATATACTTTTAATAAACATTTTTGTTTGAGAATAACGACACTCTTTACTTTTTAGTACATTGTTTGGTCTTGCTTCCTTTATCCAAATGATGTCATTTTGTGGAGAAAAAATTCCTATTGTTTTGTTGGCCAACTTTAAATGCAACAAGGAAAATAATAGTAACTACAACAATAACACTGCTGCCACATCTTGCTTATAATGTCAAAATTATATACAATATCAATTCAGCATAATTAACAGATCCAGATATGCTACAGCATAATTAACAGATCCAGATATGTTACAGCATAATTAACAGATCCAGATATGCTACAGCATAATTAACAGATCCAAATATGCTACAGCATTACGTAATGGCAAATCTGGATCTATGCAGTCCGCATTTGTTTTTCTTGTTATTCATTTGGTAAAAAATTGATAATGTTTCATGCACAGCAAGATGACATAGGTCATATAGTGTTCTCCACACAGAAACTTGCACCAAGGATGAAAGATATAGGTCTAATCAGGAGCACCCAGACATTTCAGTTACTGAATTGGTACAAAATGATATACACATACAAAATACTTTATAATTCAATAGTAATTTAAATTTTGTCCACAACAGCTTTTGCAGACATGCAATCATTGTCTGATTGAGAAGAAGAAAAAAAAACTATTGACAACACCCACTTGCTATTTACAAGTTAACACAAGGTGACTAACTCACAATATTGAACACTGCCCATCCCTCCAAATATGGTATTTCCTTTATGATTATTTCATCTATTTCATTTCTTCAGGATTTTCAGCCACTGATAACATGTATCAATTTAAATATCTACCAATTAGTTAATAGCTATTTTAACACAAAGATCTGCTTAGAATAATTTACCAATTAGTTAATAGCTATTTTAACACAAAGATCTACTTAGAATAATTTACCAATTAGTTAATAGCTATTTTAACATAAAGATCTACTTAGAATAATCTACCAATTAGTAAATAGCTATTTTAACACAAAGATCTACTTAGAATAATTTACCAATTAGTTAATAGCTATTTTAACACAAAGATCTACTTAGAATAATTTGCCAATTAGTTAATAGCTATTTTAACACAAAGATCTACTTAGAATAATTTACCAATTAGTCAATAGCTATTTTAACACAAAGATCTACTTAGAATAATTTACCAATTAGTCAATAGCTATTTTAACACAAAGATCTACTTAGAATAATTTACCAATTAGTTAATAGCTATTTTAACACAAAGATCTACTTAGAATAATTTACCAATTAGTTAATAGCTATTTTAACACAAAGATCTACTTAGAATAATTTACCAATTAGTTAATAGCTATTTTAACACAAAGATCTACTTAGAATAATTTACCGATTAGTTAATAGCTAATTTAACACAAAGATCTACTTAGAATAATTTACCGATTAGTTAATAGCTAATTTAACACAAAGATCTGCTTAGAATAATTTACCGATTAGTTAATAGCTAATTTAACACAAAGATCTGCTTAGAATAATTTACCGATTAGTTAATAGCTAATTTAACACAAAGATCTGCTTAGAATAATTTACCGATTAGTTAATAGCTAATTTAACACAAAGATCTACTTAGAATAATTTACCGATTAGTTAATAGCTAATTTAACACAAAGATCTACTTAGAATAATTTACCGATTAGTTAATAGCTAATTTAACACAAAGATCTACTTAGAATAATTTACCGATTAGTTAATAGCTAATTTAACACAAAGATCTACTTAGAATAATTTACCGATTTGTTAATAGCTAATTTAACACAAAGATCTACTTAGAATAATTTACCGATTAGTTAATAGCTAATTTAACACAAAGATATGCTTAGAATAATTTACCGATTAGTTAATAGCTAATTTAACACAAAGATCTGCTTAGAATAATTTACCGATTTGTTAATAGCTAATTTAACACAAAGATATGCTTAGAATAATTTACCGATTAGTTAATAGCTAATTTAACACAAAGATCTACTTAGAATAATTTACCGATTAGTTAATAGCTAATTTAACACAAAGATCTACTTAGAATAATTTACCGATTAGTTAATAGCTAATTTAACACAAAGATCTACTTAGAATAATTTACCGATTAGTTAATAGCTAATTTAACACAAAGATCTACTTAGAATAATTTACCGATTAGTTAATAGCTAATTTAACACAAAGATCTACTTAGAATAATTTACCGATTAGTTAATAGCCAATTTAACACAAAGATCTACTTAGAATAATTTACCAATTAGTTAATAGCTATTTTAACACAAAGATCTACTTAGAATAATTTACCAATTAGTTAATAGCTATTTTAACACAAAGATCTACTTAGAATAATTTACCGATTAGTTAATAGCTAATTTAACACAAAGATCTACTTAGAATAATTTACCGATTAGTTAATAGCTAATTTAACACAAAGATCTGCTTAGAATAATTTACCGATTAGTTAATAGCTAATTTAACACAAAGATCTGCTTAGAATAATTTACCGATTAGTTAATAGCTAATTTAACACAAAGATCTGCTTAGAATAATTTACCGATTAGTTAATAGCTAATTTAACACAAAGATCTGCTTAGAATAATTTACCGATTAGTTAATAGCTAATTTAACACAAAGATCTACTTAGAATAATTTACCGATTAGTTAATAGCTAATTTAACACAAAGATCTACTTAGAATAATTTACCGATTTGTTAATAGCTAATTTAACACAAAGATCTACTTAGATTAATTTACCGATTTGTTAATAGCTAATTTAACACAAAGATCTACTTAGAATAATTTACCGATTTGTTAATAGCTAATTTAACACAAAGATCTACTTAGAATAATTTACCGATTAGTTAATAGCTAATTTAACACAAAGATATGCTTAGAATAATTTACCGATTAGTTAATAGCTAATTTAACACAAAGATCTGCTTAGAATAATTTACCGATTTGTTAATAGCTAATTTAACACAAAGATATGCTTAGAATAATTTACCGATTAGTTAATAGCTAATTTAACACAAAGATCTACTTAGAATAATTTACCGATTAGTTAATAGCTAATTTAACACAAAGATCTACTTAGAATAATTTACCGATTAGTTAATAGCTAATTTAACACAAAGATCTACTTAGAATAATTTACCGATTAGTTAATAGCTAATTTAACACAAAGATCTACTTAGAATAATTTACCGATTAGTTAATAGCCAATTTAACACAAAGATCTACTTAGAATAATTTACCGATTAGTTAATAGCTAATTTAACACAAAGATCTACTTAGAATAATTTACCGATTAGTTAATAGCTAATTTAACACAAAGATCTACTTAGAATAATTTACCGATTAGTTAATAGCTAATTTAACACAAAGATCTACTTAGACCAAGTTTGAAGCTACACTTCATGCATGTCACTCTAAAATATGTACCGATAACATAACTAGAGGGCGCTAATCAGTCTGGCCGAATACCACCATCTTATTATTTTTTAACAGAGAGGGTACCCCTATCTCCAGGGCTACCCATCTTTTAACTTGGAATAATCAAAAAAAAATTAATTGCACTCACAAATATTTTAAATTGAGCTGATTAATTCCAATTACACCATGACTCTATTTTAAGCACTTTTCAATTTACACCTGCTTTAAGTAAGTGGAATAAACGTTGCAACTGATGGTCACAAACAGGGACGGTGCTTCCGCTAGACAAACTAGGCAATCATCTAGGGCGCTGGGCTAAGGGTTTATGTCATGGTATAACGGTACCAATTGCGCAAGTCCAGGTGGGTGGAGCATAAGGTGTAGGGAACCTTGCATTCAGAAATAAACAACACTAGCTATGATTGGTGGATTAAGTAGGAGTTGTACTTTCAGTTAGGATTTAAAAAAGGTTTAGCCTGTTGGCAACATGTGAATTTATGCTAATCTCTATACAGATCATATTTTTTATGATTTTTTTGAAGATGTGATACAATTACTGACTATAAGTATGTTGTCAAGTTCAAGAAGAGTTATCTCTCTTAAATGCAATGGAGTACCTGGTTCTGTCATTGTCAAATTGAAAATCTAACATTGTTCTCTATGACAGTGTGTGACATACATGCTGAAGTAGCATAGAAAGTATATTTATTTCACAAAACATTAGCATTGAGGTCTATGGAAAAACAATTGGTACAGTAATACCTATATAATGGGTGGGGGGAGAGGGGCATGAGTGGAAGGGGGCGCCAGATATCTTATCTCACCTAGGGTGCCAAAATGCCTTGCACCAGCCCTGGTCACAAAACTAAATTTTCGGCTATAAAGAGAAAATTAATGAAGTGTTGTAAATCTTGTTTCCTTATTTTCATTGGCTGAAAGCCTGAATGTATCATCCTCAGTGGGCCAGAGTGGCTAGAGTCAATGCCATTTTTAAGAATATCTGCCACTAAAATTAACAGTAACTACAGTTGTACCTCAATGCTGTCCCAGATTACGTGCAATTCATTTTGCATCTATATCATCGTGCTCAAGAAAAGACAGCTTTAAGCTGTTGTTGCAGGCAGGGCAAGACCTGCTATAGGGGCCCGCACCCCCCCCCCCCCTTTAAAAAAAACCTATTCAGTGCTTTTGATAAAAGATGCAAAGGGGGTTCCGAATTTTTTTATTTTTTTTTTATCTATTTATTTTAAATATTTTTTTTTTAGTGTTTTTAAAACATTGCAGTTTTTAGTCACTTTTGTTAGATCCCTTTTTCAAGGTTCAGATAGCACCAGATTGCACCATTTTGCATCCTTGAAAAAAAAAAATTCCGGGGTGGCATGCCCCCGGACCCCCCTAGAAGGCTCGGCTCCTCGCGCCTTTGCTTAACCCAATAAGTTTGGGCCCCCCCCCTGAAAAACTTAGGTCCAGCCCTAGCAGGGAACGATTTTCCTCTTGTAGTCTTGCAAGCTCAGCCATGGGGGGGGGAGAGATTAAACATGGTGTGGGTGTATTGATTTTAAAGAGCTTTAATTACACGTTTATAGATTTATCTTGATAGCTTCAGAAAGAAAAAAAAAAACTAGTGACGAGAATTAATGATTATTGCAATAAATGTCACTGTTAAACAGCAGTATATTCAAATGAGTAACTTCGATGTTTACTGTACCTGAAATAAAATGGTTCCCGCACACGCGATCGTACTCTGTTGGAATCAAGCTTTTTCGGTTAATGGCATCCCAGAGGCGTAGCTAGAGTGTTTGGCGCCTGGGGGCAAGATTCATTACCCCCCCCCCCCACACACACACACACCTCAACTCTGAAACCCATTATTTTAATCAATAAAATCACCATTACCCGTTACAACTTATTTCAAAGCCCATTTTGGCGCCCCCACTAGTATGGCGCCCGGGGATATATGTAACCCCCTAGCTACGCCTCTGTCGCATCCAACCATTTCTGCCTTTTAGATGGATCCTTTGGTAGGCGGTAAAATAGTATGTCCTTTGGTTTAAAACGTCTAGAACAATTAACGACACAGCAAGACACGACCATTGTTAACAATGGTAACAAACGTATTCAGTGCAATATGGAGTAAGCCTACAGTACAGTTTTTCTGCCAACCAGACTAGGGACCCCCCCCCCCCCACGTGATCATGCCTGTGACCTCACGGTGATGTTCCTATGACTGATTTTTTTTCGGTTCTCCTTTAATTAGCTATTTAATTGGAATAGGTTTTGTAAACATAATAAAATAATTAAAAGATAATAGATGTAGCGCCCTTCGGATCTAATTATTAAGCGGACCCCTATTTGTCAGAGAAATATTTTTTTGTGAAAAAAAAATTGTAACTGATTTATTTTATTTTTTAATTGTATAAATGTTAGTCCGAGTTTCCTCCGACCCTTTCCACCCGATTTTTTGATATTTGGACATTCATGTTGGGGTGTAGGGTCAAAGCGCATTCCCTATCAAAAAGTTAGAATTCTAATGTCTGGTGTCGGCATGGGGTAGCCGTTTAATTGCCGGCCCAGCAAACTTAAACGATCTTTCATCCAGATATACCTGATTGAAATCGATAGGAATATGATTTATTTGCTAAACGCGAACATAGCATTCGTTATGTCTTTAGTCTGCTGACCGATGAGACTAAGATACATCGTTGCAGAAATTTGACCTAGATCTGGCCATTTGTATTCTTAGTCACGTGCCTACACAAATCTCGCAACTTACATGTGGCCATACATCACAATTAATTTTACTATATGTTCTCTACATATATTTCTCAGCACTGACCTTTCCACAGTGTGACAATCAATACAAATCATATGAAAATCTAAAATACCCCCAAAGATGACTTCACGGTGAAATTCTTGTCAAGGGTTGACCGGCATTTTTTTGAGCTGCTGCACTGTAAACATAACAGCATGTACACAGACCACATATTTCACTTCCGGATCATTACCAAGGCCTTATTACTTCATGTGCACTGTCGCCAAATTACACACTGACAACCACTCTCTCTGCTCATATTCTCAAGAATAAACAATTACCTTTAAATCCCTACCAAATATGCATCAATATAACTCTTCTATCACCACCAAAATGAGAGAGGAAAAAATGTTCTAAAAATAGACTGGAACTACATTCGTGGGTACTGAACTGGAAGTATTAATTGTGATGTGATTCCTGACAGGCCCAACTTGTTGGGGCAAATTTTAGTAAAACTTTTATATTTGAATGCCACACCTATTTGAACTTTATACATGAAGTCTTTTTGAAGTTCCTTGCATACAAGACATGTGACACCTGCTGGAAAGTGTGTAGTGCTGGTGTTCCACAGGGTGCAAGTGCTGATTCATGTGCTTTTGAGAAACCAAAACTAAATTTGCTATATCTTCCTTAATTATAGGACTTTTTCAATTCTGTAAAAACCTAATTGTACTACAAGATAAGGCCTGTCTGAAAATATGTTTAAAGTTTATACATTTTGATCAATTAAAATTGTAATGGAAATTTTAATAAACATTTAAATTTATAAACTAAATTTTATTGAAAAATTAAATTTTCATAAAAGTTTGAAAACAGATTTTGTCAAAGTTTAGACAGAAACGTTGATCAATCAATGGTCTTTACAATAAATGGTGGTTTGGGTCTGTGTAACTGAGAACATTTTTCCCAGGGGTAGTGAAGTAGCATGACTCATAGTGATTTTGGCAACAAACCGCAATATGCCTGTCAAGGTGCATATAGGTGTACACACTAAAGAAACAACAACAGGTGCTATGTTCCATATTTATTGTGTCAGGTATTTAGGCAGTTATTTGTATAACTAATAGTGCACTCAGATTTAAACATCTGATGGGACCACTTCCATGTTTTATAGGAAAATTGCATTACATTTCAGTGTCGATAACTACAAAAAGTGACAATAAGATAGGATAATACAGTTTTTAGGCAGGCTTTACCTTACTGAAGAATGGTGCTAATCTCTCTCATGAAGATATAAAATGTTTCACTTATATCTAGAAAACAGTAAGATGTATGCAAATGAAGTTAAAATGTGTTAGATATAGTGATTTCCAAATAACATTCAGGCTGCAAGCATAGGAAATAAATATTAAACTTGACAGAGTGACATTCAGAAATGTGAAGTAATAGTCATGTATTAAAGTAATAAATTCATCCTAAAAGTATATGAAGTTTCTATAAGCATATCTGGTCATTTACAGGTTAAATAACTAATCAGGTAGACTATGCATCACAAACTTTAAGGAAATGCTGGGACGGTGAGGTTTGATCATTGGTGGAAACATTAGTACATGCCAGTATACAGGAAAGTAATGCGACAATGTAGTAATAAAGAATATATTACTATAAGCAATCTTATTCATGAGGGAAATAATAATTCTGGATATTGCAAGAGAATACAGCCAAATGTGGCCACACATATCAACTACAGGTACCAATACATCCTATATCATAAACTAAATGTGAAATTCTGATCCCCAAAACTTGTAAACAAGAATGGAAATTTGCATATGTGGGACATATACAATGTAATTGTTATGATCAAATGTGCAAAAATAATTCCAATGATCTGTTTGAACATTTAATGTGTATTTTTAAGGGTGTTTGATACCAATTATTAACCTCAATGGTTCAATAGAATCAGATATCAGCTGATATTACAATACCGCACTCTATCCAAGTACTGAATTGAAACATGTTACCATACATGGGCATATTAATGAAGAAAATAACATTTTGGGATACATTTAGTGCACACAGCCAGAAATGTGTCTTACAGATTCACTGTAGGTACAATGTCAGCCTATATGATATATTGAATGTGAACTTTGGATCCCAAACATTCTAAAATATGTGAATATTTGTTCATGCGGGATATGTAACCATGCTAAGATCAGTTGTACACAGTTAAACTCAAAATATCTGTTTGAATATATCTTAAGCAATCTTTAGAGTGTCAGTTAACAAATATTATTAGTAATTAACAATGCATAAATTAAGATGGATCATTAGAATTCACATAACATCATACAGACCACAATGCCGCACTTCACTAATCAGTATCTTAACCCAATTGAACAATAAAATTGAATGCATTTTGTGTTCAACTTACATCATTTTGCTGTTTTCTTACATCCAAGGGTAAATATACATGTGGAAAGTATATTTTATCCCTTCAGACTGTATTTCATTCTCAGAAAGTTTAAACTGATTTAGTAGAGAACTTGAGTAGGTTCAAGTATAAAGTTTTCATCACTGTCCTCTCACTAAACACCCTGTAACTATATTTGTTAACAATTACTAAAGGCTATATAAGCAGATATGTGTTACTCAGGAAGTCACCCCATCATAAACACATAAATTAACTGATTGGACCCCTAATAAATAGTTTGAATGATCAATACAAAATAGAATCTGTCTTTCATACATTTTAAATGTATGTCTCATTTTTACTTACAAAGATATTTTCTCTGAGAAAATTTGACAAATATCCATCATTGTAGCTTGTATATGGTGTAGGAGTATAAACATGCTGATATCACTTGACAATGTCCAAAAATATTATCTATGTGCATTTTAAGGGGCAAATTTTAATTTTTTAATTTTTAAAAAAAAGTTTATTAAAATTTAAAAAAATAAAATCAATTTTTAAATTCTAATGTCATTTTTCTATTTTAAATGTTAATATATATAACACATTCAAATTTCATGTGTTTATCATTAATAATAAAAATTTTATAGCACTTTAAAGTTTAATAATAACTGCCTGTACAGGCCATACATCACAATTAATTTTACTATATGTTCTCTACATATATTTCTCAGCACTGACCTTTCCACAGTGTGACAATCAATACAAATCATATGAAAATCTAAAATACCCCCAAAGATGACTTCACGGTGAAATTCTTGTCAAGGGTTGACCGGCATTTTTTTGAGCTGCTGCACTGTAAACATAACAGCATGTACACAGACCACATATTTCACTTCCGGATCATTACCAAGGCCTTATTACTTCATGTGCACTGTCGCCAAATTACACACTGACAACCACTCTCTCTGCTCATATTCTCAAGAATAAACAATTACCTTTAAATCCCTACCAAATATGCATCAATATAACTCTTCTATCACCACCAAAATGAGAGAGGAAAAAATGTTCTAAAAATAGACTGGAACTACATTCTGAACTGGAAGTATTAATTGTGATGTGATTCCATGTCCATGACATCAGAGGTTATACTGTCACGTGATATCAACACTACGCTATGCCAAGTGTTGCTGTAGGAAAACAAATCCAACATAAAACTGAGCGTCAGCTAATTTTTGTTTAAAAAAACGAAGTAAAATAAAGTTCCCAAATTATTTATTGCAAAAACAACGACCGAAAAATGTAAAAATAAATGTAGATGTTGCAGCAATTTGAGGAAAACCGATTCATTACGCAGAGAGCATTGCAAGGTACAAGGTGTCACGTGCTACAAACAAAAACCATCGCTGACACGTGCTCGGAACTTCTTGAAAATAGTTTTCTTTACCCATCTGCAATACTAGCACTTTTCAGGTCATTGATCACACCCCAACATGAATGTCCAAATATCAAAAAATGGGTGGAAAGGGTCAGAGGAAACTCGGACTATATAAATGCAGGGCCGGACCTAAGTTTTTCAGGGGGGGGGGAAACTTGTTATTATGTTAAGCGAAGGGGGGTCCGGGGGCATGCTCGCCCCCTCCCCCGGATTTTTTTTTTCAAGGATGTAAAATGGTGTAATCTGGTGCTATCTGAACCTTGAAAAAGGGATCTAACAAAAGTGGCTACAAACTGCAATGTTTTGAAACACTAAACACAATATTTAAAAAAAAAAAATAAATAAATAAATAAAAATTCGGAACCCCCTTTGCATCTTTTATTTTATCAAAAGCAGTGAATAAATTTTTTTTTTCAAAGGGGGGGGGGCGGCCGGGCCCCTATAGCAGGTCCGGCCCTAAAATGTATACTGGTTAGGTGAACGTATAGTCCTATAGACCCGACGCTGATATTTATGTTTTTGGCGTCAAACAAAATCAATATGTGCTATGTCTTACCACAGGAGTCTGATGTTTAATCAATAAAGTACGGCGAAATGTCTCCTGTGGTCTTACAGGTAGGACTAGTGAGAGTATTTAGGGAGAGTCTTGGGTAGACCATCTAAGTTGGTCTCAGAGGCGTAGCAAGGAGGGGGTACATATGTCCCCGGGCGCCAAAGTACAGGGGCGCCAAAATGAGGCTTGCAACGTTACATTATAATAAGAAAACAAGGGTAATAAATCTGTCACAAGATCGCTGGGGCGCCAATTTTATAGTTTGTCCCCGGGCGCCCAGTCCCAGATTACCCATTAGGCAGAGTAGGTAACTGCCTATGGGCCCCGCGACTTTTATGGGCCCCTGATGGGGCCCCCATGAGACCGTGACCGTGGGTCTGGGGCCCCAAAAGTTTGACTGCTATGGGCCTCCACGGTGTTTAATCCGGCGCTGCCGGGCGCAAAATATCATCGCTACGCCTCTGGTTGGTCTCGAAGCCTTTTTTTATTTTGACTTGTCAGCCGCCAAGTCAAAATAAAGAAAAAGGCTTCGAGACCAACTTAGATGGCCTAAGTCTTGGGGTGATTAGTTGCTCCCTAATCTGTGTGATAAACTATTAACATAGTAGTTGAAAAAAATGTTTTTACTTACCTCTGTTCTCAACTTGAGACTCAAAGTATGACTGAAATCGACTGACTAGTTAGTTTTTTATAGTTATCACCGTCCACGAAGGGACTGAAATCAGAAAGTTTGATCACTTTTATCATACGCAAAGCAGTCTGGGAATACCGGTATCCATCTCCATCGATCGAGAATGGAACATTCCATTCTCGACGGGGGATGGATATCGAATCACATCACAATTAATACTTCCAGTTCCTCTCTCCTTTTGGTGGTGATAGAAGAGTTATATTGATGCATCTTTGGTATCGATTTAAAGTTAATTGTTTATTCTTGAGAATAGGAGCTCTGAGAGTGGTTGTCTGTGTGTATTTTGGCGACAGTGCACATGGCGTAATAAGGCATTGGTGAGTAGGGTTACGTAGCTCACATCCGCGATAGGAACCAAAATATCTCTGCTCAGAACCACTCAGGTGGCAGGGTCCAGTTTCGTAAATTGGAAATATTCCATTGCACACAAGTTTAATTCTTTTCAAGACAGCAACCCTAGCACAAAGTATTACAATGCAATGCATTTTGCCGCAATGTAGTCACTTTTCTAAAAGAGTAATAACATTTTTACTTTAGCATACAAAATAATTTCCTTGATACCATTTTGTTAGATAATGTCTAGGTAAGTGATATGTACAAAATTTTTGACAGAAATTATTTTTTGCAAAATGCTTAAGGTGGCAGGGTCCAGTTTCGTAAATTGGCCCCTGGCAAATTTCTCAACTTAAGGGTATGGTGTGAGTTTTTGAGCTACTATTGTGTAATAATTAAATATATGGATACATTTGTGAACTAGGTGTTTCAGGCTTGTGTTGTTCTTGAAATTGATGTCAGACATGTACACTTTCCATAGTTACTCTGCAGTATGTTGATTGTGAAATACCAATAGTTGGCTAGGAAGAAGAGCTAGCCTCCCATAGCAGTAGACACGTGGGTTCAAGGCAAGTAGAATATCTCAAAAACGGCATGGATGACAACTATTATGAATTGCATCAAGCTATTTAGTAGACAATGTTTTTCAAAATTTTCATCTAGGAAAAGGCCTTGCGTTTGCACTGTGAGCACCACATGCTGTCAAAAATGGCCTTCGGATGTGAAAAATGCATGTATAAAATAGGGGTTGGGGTACATAAATATTTTATTCTAAGAACTTCAGTAGACTTGTCAGGTCATGTGTGTGATATGATTATGTTGCACTACATAATACCTATCCAGAAATATGTACTTTTTTTTTACCTCACTCGCATATTATATTTTTAATGAATTTTTATATTAGGCAGGTGCATGCGACATTAAATTTGTACATAAAAACTGGACCCTGCCCCCTTAAGGGAAAAATGCTATAAAAAAAATTGTGCAATGAACCACATTTTGTCTTATTGTGTTGTTCTTTATTCATATGCAATTAATTCTTATACATTAGCCTTATCATAGTACCTCTATTTTTCAGAATCCTACTTCGGGTGTAGAAATTTCGTCTGCTTATGAGAATTTGTACTTTAAAATCTAAGTTCCAAATTTCGTTTCTAAATTTTCGTACAATAAATCTTTTTCCTTTAAACAATTACCTCTCTCATTTTCTCTCCTTATTCTGGATATCAAATTCCACGAGTCATTTTTCCTTTCTACCCCTATCCGCCCTAACCCTATCTGGTCCCGATTTGGAGCAACGACGCTCCTTATATACAAGTTTGGCACGTGTAAACATTCTGGTAAACAAAACATGGATTGGTGGGTATTGCAATCGATCGGCCAATCCAAATCGACCATGCTGGCGGGACATGACGTCACGACAGAAGTACACACAACTCCGTGTTTGAATTCTCCTAATTTAACATAATGTAATACGATATAATCAGTCATGACAAATCTATTGGAATATATTATTCTCATCTTCGAATGTTTATGCAGGTAATTTAATATTAAAATCTTGTATTATTGTACAAAATACGCGAATGGGTAACGAGCATACCGATGTACGAGGGGACATCTCAAAATGGCTACACTCGACCACAACAACGTGCAGTCGCTAGAATCAGCTGATCGAAAGATACATGAAGTAACGGCATAGCACTATTTTATTTTATCGGTTATTCTCCATATAAATCCTTCATAAGACAGGTGGCTAGGTTGGCATATATATATATATATATATATATATATATATATATATATATATATATATATATATATATATATATATATATATATATATAAGATAGTTTATGTCTCATATGATCCAATATTGTAATGCTTTCATTTCCTAATTTTGATATCTATATGCGTTCTGCAGTTTAGCAAAATTAGTTTCTAGTAAAGTGACTAAAATCATATCTCTGAGAAAAGTGATATTTAGCAAAATCAACAAATTACTTGAAGGTTATAATTGATCCATTTTGCCATTGTAACATCCGTGCCTTGAACCAAGATTTCCTCTTGAAGATAATTATATAAAAAAAAAAATAGACTTACGATACTTAAACATAGTTCAGTACAGATGACAAAATGAATCAGATCTGTATTACCGAACATAAATTCACGTTCTCATTACAATCATGCACCGATAACATGTAGAATACGGACATTTGCTTCATCGATGATAACATCCCCGCTGGGAACCAAACCAACTTCATACATAAAATACCATACTCTAGGTAACATCTTTAATAGCATATTTGAAATTTCGTGTGCTGCGTAAATCGCCATATTTTATACTGTTCCTGACTTTCATGTTATTTTACTTACATCATAGATTCATGCACTCGAGCAATACAGTACCGTATCAATGTTTACATCTGTGCTCAGAACCAATGCTAATATTTCTGTTTGTGAAAGCCTGGGTCATATATATTTCGTTTCATACATACAGACTTCCCGAAAGCTAAAAAAAAGTGTCAGACATTCGGTCTGACAAAACCTGAAAATCTGTCAGACCCTGAAAAAATCTGTGAGACCGACAAAATATAACAAAATTGAGGTATTTTGTAAGATGTTTTGTTTTCTATTTTCTAATAACACATGTTAATCAAGTAAAGTTAAGTCAAATTCACTGATAGTCTGTTGTAAACATGATCAGTTTATCAAAATTGTCAAGTTCATCTTAGTTTAATAATGTACATATTAATAATTATCACTTTACCAAATTTAATCATTCCTTTGTAGAATTAAAAACAATCAGATCTTGTTTAATCAAATTTACAGAATTTGTTAAACTTTTATAATGAAAAATACTTTTATTGATGTTGTTCTCCTTGAAGACCTGCACAACATTCTCAAAGAGATCCAGAGACTTTGTTGAGTTTGGAGTGCTGATGTTCAGGAACCTTTCTTTAACAAAACCTTTCATTGCAGTTCTTATGTATATGGTCTCCTGTTCATCTCCTGAGATATCTGATGTTCCGGAAGTGAAATATGTGGTCTGTTTACATGCTGTTCTGTGTACAAGTGCAACCGTTCAAAAAAATGTCGATCAACCCCTGACAAGAATTTCACAGTGAAGTCATCTTTGGGGGTATTTTAGATTTTCATATGATTTGTATTGATTGTCACACTGGAAAGGTCAGTGCTGAGAAATATATGTAGAGAACATATAGTAAAATTAATTGTGGTGTATGGCCATATATGGGATACAAATGAGTTTCGTACAAACGACGGTTTTCATTGGACAATGCGTATTTATTTACACACAAAACGGTTCATTGTGCTACTAGAAATATAGAATTGTGTTATCTGGCTGGTAGTGTATATACTTCAACCATTCCTAATAATTCATTTCACATTTTATTTCAGCACTACTAATACCATTTTATTTTAATATTAAAATAGTTAGCTACCGTTTTAATTCAGAATTTCATTGGTTGCGTTATCAATTGTCGTGGATTGTTTCAATAATTATTATTATTATTATTATTATTATTATTATATAGAAGTAGTAGTAATATTGTTGTTATTGTTTGAAACGTAATTATAAATTCGTTAAACGTTTATATTTTTAATAAGTAAGTGTTTAAATAAAAATGGAAATTCAGCCATATATGTTTGTTACCGTTATCAGTTTTCGTAGATTAGTAAAATCAAAAAAAAAGATCGCATTGTTTTAATAATATTTAGGAGTATGATATACATTGAAATTGTTCTTATTAATTCATTTACTTGTTTTGTTTGGTTCTATCAGTTACATTTCTTTCTAATTAGTCCATTTTACATTTACATAGAGCAAAGAACAACAAATACTTAACATCTTGAATGTCATTGTTTTTATTGAGTTTATTGTCGATTGCAGACTTTAAGACCTTAAATATCATAGCACTCATGTGTATTAGAGAACAGAAAAGAAAAAGAAACAATTATAATTTTGAATCATTTTAGATCAAAACTGATATGTCTGAGTCTCATAAATTTTCTAACATAACTACACAACTGTTATGATCGTTTTTGGTCTGCATGAACGATAAATATAGACTTTATGCAGCTACATCGCTAAAATATGTGTAATGATTATTAGTTTCCATATACATGTACTCATTAAGTTCTGCCCATACCCCATATATACCAAAATTTATCAAAATCTGCAAAAACAAGATTATCACAACCTTGATTGTAAGCATATTTATATTTTACATTCAGCTGATCATTAACGTAAGAACAGTCCATTTAGCTACTGAAGTAATTTGAATAACACTTTATCATTACTCATCCATATCTGGTGATAATAATAGTCATTACTATTTGAGTTTTACAAATAACCGAGGTCTCGCTAAGATTTTAAAACTAGGAATCCAGGACTCCCTTTTAGGTAAAAAATGGAGTCTCACCAGCAGAAATTGCAGTCCCCTCCCTAAAAACTATGCAAATTAGAGGAAATATTTGTTGCCACTGAGTTTAATTTCTACATTCTTTATAGCACTGACATAGCTTTTGTTTGTCTATCAGAGTGAGACTAAATTGTGTCTGTCCTAAGAATGTCTTTTTTCAAGCACTAAGCTAGGCATCACACACTTTATTACACTTTGCTACTGTCCCATCCTAACTATCAGTTCAAGCAACTTGAGTACTCTTTTTGAATCTCATTGTCAGTTTGCCTTTTAACCCGAAAATACTTATCTAAAATGTGCAAATGGCATTTTGTCTAAGTCTCAACTTGTCTTGATTCATAGGTGAATTGCAATGCTTATTCTGCTATGCTCAGAACTTAACACAGATTTAAAATTAGACTATAAATTTGTTTCTTCGATGTACTCTTTTAAATGACCACATGTGTATATATGGGTCTTTCTGACTGAATTCAATCACAGTAAATATCAATACAATGTCACACTCAGCCGCCAGTCAAAGCCTTTGAACCTGCTGCCCAGCTATTGCATCATGTTCTTTTGACTTACTCTTATAATGGCAGCATGTAAATCATTGGGTCTTTCAGCCATTAAATTCTGACTGTCTTTGAATTTTGCCACCCACCTATTACATGCATATGGAGGACTCAAGCCTAAATGATTTTCAGCATCCAAGATAAAACATTGGCGTTCAAATACGCCTCATTGAGTTTCCAAGACCTCTGAAATAACATGTCCATATAAATGTACATTTGCTTGTGTATTATATAATGATTTATATAAATCTTGTGATAAGTGACCTTCTAATTCATTCTCACATGTAATTATGTAATTGTTTTCTCATACACTAACGGATCATCCATAAAGTATGCATGTATGAAGTGAGGGTGAAGTGTTCTGAAAAGCATTAGCAGCAAGGTGACTGTTAATCGGCATTTTCTGCAGCTGCAGTTGTCAATATCCCTTGATAACTGATGTTTAAGAAGATTATGCTTAGGCAGTCAAGTCAGAATCGTAACCTGTCCAGTACAGTAGTTGAGTTAGATACAACGTGGCTCCTATGCTAAGTGAAGCAGAGTTAATACTAAAAACTTATAAGTGTGATATGTTGTAGTGTTCTTGCCCATGTGGCACATGGTTGGAGACATATTTTCCTCTTCATTTTCTGACATAAATTGTTTGGATATCTCATGATTCCGACAGATTATGCTTTTTGACCCTGGCACCTCATGCGAGTTTGTTTAACCATACCTTGCTACAGTGGACAGCATATTGTATTTGGATGAACCAAGAGGTACATTGATTACCCTTTTGACACATATTGTCCAATGCTTTTAGAAAAATGAGACTCATTAGCACATATGTGTTGTGTTAGCTAATTTATAACCCATCCCAGTCCAGCAATAAATTTCACATGATCATACACCGATTACAGTATTTGTCATGCAATAAATAACTGTTGATGTTTATGACATGGATGATATCGAAGTTGATGATAAATATTAAATAAATAATTTTGATCGGTTGAAATCATTATTTTAGTCACTCTCTGATCTTTTACCATTACATTTTTTAATATGTTAAAATCTAAGAAATATTAGCTGCTGACACCTTTTTGCTATTACAGTTTATTATTTACATTTGTCTTAGATTATGATAGTTTGTAAAATTAAAGCAATATAGTACTGTTGTAGTTTCTGTTTAACACTGCTCAACTTTCATTTTCAAAGTTTCATTACATAGTATTAATTTAAACCTCTGCTTATATATAATTAATATCGTAATAGCTTCATCATTCAAAATTCAACTATTTTCGGAAAAGTGATTGTGATTCACTGATATGCTTACATGTTTTGTTTTTTTTTTAAAATATAAGCTTTGCAATCTGTAGGGGCAAAGGTTGTCGAAAATCACCAGTGGTTTCATACATACTTTAAGGAGAACCCCTTACATCGTTATTGACATATTATAATAACCAACTTACTATTCTTTGGTTAAACTATTGGATAGATTAAGCATTATTTGCAACATGTTTTATCGGCAGACCATAATGTCTTTATTGTTCATTCGCGCATAAACTATTGTAATTTATAATTATTTCCTTTTATATTTCAGCTGTATGGACCATTACAGAAGGGCTTTGTCACCTTATAGTCAACTAGATGTTCACATGACATTTTTCCTCTGTTGAAGTATTCTAGATTAGTCATATGCTATGGACAAGCTGACAAGAATATTTCAATTTGTCATAAAAAGGTATGTTTGTCTTACCTGAAGCTTTATATGGTTATTAATTGTATATTATTTATGAATATAAACTTTAAAACTTTGTCATAATTGTACGATTACTCAATTTTACAGTATAGTAAATCTTTTTACTCTCTATCAGACCTAATTATTACTTTTTCCTACATGCGCAAAAGGGGTGCCCCAAGGGGTCTAAAGCGCTCTCCGTTACGGATCACTGCCATCTCACCTATGTCTGCGTGGGTTTCGAGTCTCACATCCGGCTAATGTGGGTATGTGAGAAAGCTTGCCAGTAGCTTATCGTAAGGGGGGAGGGGGTTCTTTCCGAGGGTTTTCCCGGGTTGTTCCTTCACCATTAATACTGCCTGCCATGTAAAGCCTATTTTGTGCTTTAAAATGGTTTTACCCTACAATAACAAGTGCTAAAGGCAATAAGTCCCATGTTTCTGTATTAAGCAAAATAATTCCATTAATCCTTAGACAATAATATTTGTACATGTATTTGTTGTTGCAGATCGTATTAATAACCTAATAACTTGTTTATTTCATTAAATTCTAACAATAAATTAATTTCCAAGCTGCTTGATAACCTATTCATGAAAATAGAAATTTGCTGCAAACGATGCTAATGTATTTAATATCTAAACTTATCCTTATTAATTCTATCTGAATTATGTTTATGCTGACCTTGAAGTAAATGAATAATTAAAAAAATAATAATCATAAATAATTACTGTATTGAATTATAATGTTTTGATAATAATTTTAAAGTTCTACTGTGTTCATCAGACAGAATTGTAATCAGTGATGCAAATATGTAAATGCATGCTTAATATATTGGACAACAGTTATCTGAAATCATCGTTTTTTGTTCTTCTTTTTATTACATTTGTGTACTCCTACTGATATTTTTTATATGACATTCAGACACCAAAATGTAATTTGTCAAACTTAAAGATAATACAGCTTGGGGTTTTTCAGTCTTTTCTTTGCAATAAAAATAATATCCATCCAATCCTGACAGTTAGAGGGTTCTTCACCCATATTCCTTTTATTTTTACATCACATGTTTCAATTTCAATCTTTTTTCAAGCCATCAACAAGACATGCTGTCTGCATGCATTTATGCTGTTATTGTCATCAGTTGTTTCCATATTCAGTTGATCATACACACCACCATCAAACTTTTGTCTGTTTCTGACAAAGAATAAATCGAATTCCACCGTTTAGAAGATCTGGGTATCAACTGTCAGAATGACAAGGCTCCCAATAACTTCTTTTCACCCATATCGATGTAGAAATCAACAAATCATTGCACACTATGTAAATACTTATAATAATCAACTCATTATTGCTAAAAGATGCTTCTCATAGGAAAATGGCAGATGAAAGGAATGCATGTAGGTGTGTCTAATTTACAGTCACTGATTGGTTAATTGATAAGTGTGATTGACAAGTGGTCATAGGTTAATTTAATCTAATATTTACATCTTATATTGCAAACTATTAACTTTGCGTTTTAATTGTTTTCTTTTCACAAATGAGTTCTCTTGCTGCTATTAGTTAGTTTTGCCCGTCACCCCTGCCAGGGTATTGGCCGCCCACAAAATATCGCCAGCGGCTTCTGTCCTGTGCCATCCCCTCAAGCTGACTCCAGGTGTAACCCATCTTAGTGATGTCTGCATCAAGGTCGCGTCGCCAGGTGTTTCTTGGTATGGCTTCCGCGGGCTCGCGGCTTTCACCACACAGCGTTATAAGTCTTCCAGGAGAAGACCCTGTTTTCTTGCTGCTATGAATTATATTAAATATAACATTTTTAAAATGCTTTGTTAGATTTGTTTCACTTTCTGTTATGGAAAAAAAACCACATCTGAATCAAAGACAACTATGGATATAAAATGATAAATAGGTGTACACTAAATAACTTACATCAACAGAATCCAAACTGCCTACAGTTTTCTTCACATATGTATTTATGGTGGGAGCATTTAGTCTGGAGCAGGCTGTGATGATAAAAATTATGAAAATAATGTCATGGCCAATCATTACCTGCACTAATGTTACTAATGGTGCCACAAGCAAGCATCATTCTTAGGTTGTATTCTATATATGCCAGCGTGTAGTGGAAGACCAGCTGGTACATGATTTCTTGTCTTGCTCACTATTGTTAGTTTCAGTACCATTAATAAGCTGACAATAGTTGGAATTACAATGGTTTTTGAATTGGTAGTAATTTATCTTTCAATACAATATGTATTTTTATAATTGAGTTAGAAATGTTCTGACAATATTGCATGCATTGATTACCCATTTACTGGGTATGGCAAATGCTTTGAGGACGTTAATACCTATCACTATGTTACTTTGCCATATCACTGTAGATGCAGTAAATGAGCAGAATCCTGTTACCCAATGTACCCTCTATTTGTGTATAAGCCATCAAAACCCCAACATCCTCTATTGAGGTCACTCTGTTAAAGTAAAGTTACAGTGAAACAGATAATCTTTCAATTTTAGTAATCTGTTTTAATATGTCATAATGCTTTATTATTATAACAATCGATGACATTTTTGTAGGACATTAATAATGAACATTTTGTGGTTACATAATTTTGAGTCATGTTAAAACTATAAATTGATTTGTACCACATACGTTCGACAAACATGGGTTGTAAATTGTCGGTATGAAGCAGTTTGATATATCAGCAAGACTTGTTTCCTTTTAATGAAAAATGTATACATCTTGTGGTATATCATTGATACAGTATACATACTATACATACATTCTATATATATATATATATATATATATATATATATATATATATATATATATATATATATATATATTGTTTTATACAGCATGAGTTTCAGGAACCTAGAATGCACATAATAAAATATATAATATCATAAACATGAAACATAGTAATTCCTTAATGAAAGTGTTTTTCTTTCACACCCAATGTTGATTGTCATTCTTATGATTGATAAGAACTTATTCTCCAATGAAAGCCATGTCCAGTAGCCGCTGCAGAATGCAGATTTACACAGAGAATGTGACCTCTACTAAGTGTTGGAGTACAAGCATAATTATTCAGTCCTAAACAGCATTAACTTTTAAGGCTCACCAATTATTAGTACTAGACCCCTCTGTATTAGCTTAGCCATTGTACATTAATATTCAAAAGAATGTGCATTTCTGATCTTACTTGCTGATATGCCCATGATTTCACTCTTATTAAATCAGTACAGTGTGATCCTGCTATAACAATATAGTTGGGGTCAAACATAACTATACGGTTTCAAAAGACTGGACATATAGTTTGTGTTTTATGCCACTGTTGGTAACAGCTGTAAGCAAGGTTTTTATTGCAAAAAAAGGAATTAGCTTTGGTTTGGTTAATTGTGGCAGTTACTTACATTTCCTGCCTTTAAAAGTTTATTGATTGTATCTAGTCTTGTTATCATAGATGGACCAACAGTCAGATCTGTGTTTTGGATGGTTGTTTCATGTGACATTTATGTTGGCAAAGTAATGCTGCCTTCCACGCATTTATCTTTTTTTATTTTATAAAGCCAACATACAATGAATACACAGGTATCCACTTCTGTTCTGACAGTGATACTACAGAAAATATGAATGTTCTGAAGGACTTAATTCTGTGAGTGAAACGAAGAGCAATTTCAATAATGCCAAACGCTTACAGAGTCAGTAAAAAATATATATATTAAATTATGTGTGATGCCGATAATCCAAAACATATTTTTTGAGATAGTTCCTTGTGGGAATGATATCTGTTACCAAAAGTTTTTTAAGAAAAAAAGTGATTCGATCTCTTTCCACATGCAGTATTCATGCCAGATGTCATAATAAGCAGATAATGACATTACAATGCACTGTTCAGATGGTTTGGTTATTACAGTCTGAGTAAAAGTTTTTCATCTGTGTATTACATGGCATAATTACAGAAAACCAGATGAAAAACATCAATCTATTTTTTCTACTTACATACATCTCAAGTTTCTTAAAATTCTAATCACAAATGAGCGATCATAGGCTTATAGCCAGTTATCTTCACTTTAAACTGTAAGGTCGCAGCATGGGTCAAAGCGGTCCAAGATTATTTCAGTATATATTTCCTACTCAACAAACATACTACATAAAATAAAGATAGGATCTTTATCATGCTTTACAAAATGTCTTAATCGGATTGATTATATATGTTATCGTTGTTGAGAGAATTTTATAAATACAAGGAGCTAAGTTATCTGGGCAGCTACAAAGGAGTTAATTAAATGAGAAGTAAATATTAAGCATAATCAGCGAGTTGCTAAAGGAAAATCACATTTTCTCTGCATAAAAATAAAATACTCATTGTAATATAATTAACTACATGATTATTTATAACAAAAATAGTTTTCAACAGATTCTTATCCCTAGAATCATAAATCATGGACAGTTCAGCTGTTCATTCTGAATAATAGCTGAGTAAAAACGTTGGACTTGTTAAATACGATTTTAGCTGTATAGGTTAGAAATATTAAAGATTCTTGTTGAATAATTTTTGCATTAAATATATATATATATATATATATATATATATATATATATATATATATATATATATATATATATATATATATATATATATATATATATATATATATATATGAGAAATATTATTATGGTAACATCATATCTCATTTTTTTGCAATTGTCAATTTTCTTTCTTTAGTTTGAATATCTGTGTTAATATGTTTTTCAAAAGATGTGGTCCTAGACCAGCATTTAGAGATCGCTCACATATAAAATCGTTGGAGCCAATAGTATACTAGTATTCAGTAAAATAATTGTAAGATTCACTCTCATTGGTTGTTTCTCGAAATGCTGCGCCATGCTGAATCGTTAGTGCTGAAGAGTACAAAATGTACAAAAGTCATGGCAGGCAAAATGTTCAGTATTTTTTGTAGAGCTAGTAATTGGTCTAGACGGTGTTATTTTATTGCTGAAACTGTTATACAAGAGACCTTAAATTCATCGAGGTAGGTAGATTTATATTATATGTATAGTATTCGCATACTGTCCCTTTTGTTTGTACGCCATTCTGTGCATTTCTTGTTTTTTTAGAATAGTCTGTTTCACTAAACTTTCAGTAGTTGCCTCGTTCTACATGTAAGACCTCGACGGTGATATTTATGTCATGGGCATCATATCACTAAAACAAAAACATGTGCTATGTCTTACATTGTAGGGCTAAGTAGAAGCTGTGTCATCTGCGTCCGATATGTGCAATGTTTTCTTCTAATATTTCAATAACACTTTGAATAAATAGAAGGATCTCTTGTATCATCATCATCGTCGTCGTTGTCATAAGTCTCTTGACTTAGCGTGGTCGTTGAGACACTTTGCTGTAGAACATCTGACCAGTTCCCTCCACTTGTCACAATCATGTGCCAATGCCTTTGTCTCCACAAAACTTTTCCTGGCCCATTCTGTGATGTTATCAGTCCACTTTTGTCTCTGTCTACCTCTCTTTCTGCCACCCTGTATGCTACCATGCAGTATTGTTGTGGATATACTGTTGGCTCTAGTGACATGGCCATTCCATTTCAGCTTTTACTTTTTGACAGTGGTGAGAAGGTCTTTCCTAATGACCAACTTTTGTGCCTGATTGTGTTACAAACTTCTTCATTTGTGATGTGATCCATGTAAGAGATGCCAAGGATGGTTCTTTAGCATCTGATTTTAAGTGCCTGTATTCTTCGTTGTAATTCTGCTGTCAGGGTCCAGGCCTCACATAAATACAAAAAGATTGAGATGACTAGTGGTTTCAATATTCTGATTTTAGTTTTGAGACAGATAATCTTGTCTCTCCAGATGGGTCTTAGCTTTGGCATAGCTGCCGTTGTTTGTGCTGCTCATGACAAAATTCTGCTTTTTGAACCCACTTTGGTGATTATGGAACCAATATATTTGAACTGGCCCACTGTTTCAAGTTCCTGTCCTCTGACTTTAATCTTGGTTAAAATTTGTTTGCCACTATTTGTCATCAGCTTTGTCTTCACTGCACTTATCTCCATGTCAAATCTGGAAGATGTTTCATCCAGGTTTTTCAATAAGGTGGCAAGCTTATCTTCGCTGCCTGCCAGCCCATCAATGACATTTGCAAAGTGTAGGTTGGTTCAATTCTGACTGTCCCATAGTTGATTTCCAGGGTTTTGCTATGATGCGCTCAAAGTAGATGTTGACTAGCTTGAGTGACAGGAGGTACTCCAACTGGAACCAGTCTCCTTGTGAATCTTGAGCAATTACTGAACTGGTAGCCTTGGTATATAGTTGCTTGATGTTAGTGGTCTACTTTTGCCCTATGTTGTACTTCTTCATTGTGGCCGACAATGCCTCATGCCACACTCTGTCTTTTTGAAATCTATGAACACATCATAGATGTCTTGTTGATCTTGTGAGTACTTTTCACACAGAACATCATGTATTCACGTGTTCAAAGAAATATAAATCCCAAATTTATGGAATTACTGAGATCTTCAAAGACAGTAATTTCAATCACAACTGTGCTTGAAAACAGAAGCAGGCCCAAGCAAAAAGGGTGACCATGTTGCTAAAGAAGCTCCCTTTTGATTAAAAAAAAGTTAGCTTGCAGCAGATCATTGTAGAACTCATAAATCAGTGAATGCAATGGCTATGTTTTGTACATTTTTATGTATCTTTTATTCTTGAAGTTTTTCAAATCAATAGGATGGTTTGTGATGATACTTTAGTGGTTCATAACAAATCAGTAGCATAACAGGCAATCATTTGTATAATTTAGTGCATAGGTCAGGGATATTGTTGCTTATAGTTTACCCAAATCATTTATTTATTACTACATGGTGTATATAGTAGATATTATATTTTACATGAAAGTTTAGTATCAGGCTCTGCTCGGTTTTGAGAAAGCATGCCACAAGCTTCCCATTGGTCCGTGGTTCTTCCCAGTGGTTTTCCCAGGTTCTTCCTCCACTAGATATATTTACTGTTGTATAGCATCAAAACATTGCTGTAAGCTAATCCTAAATCTGTAAAACATCAACCCTGATATTTATGTTGTGGTAATTTAGGTTTTACTGAATTAATAATAGTATGTATAATGATTCCCAATGTTGGCTAACATCAGAACAAAAAGTCAAATTTTCCAGAATATCTCACACTCTTGGCAGCCTGTCTCAACGTGATTCTTCAAATTAAAATAATAAAGTTTATCAGACTTTAATAAGATTTTTTATAATTCAGATTATCATACAAGCTTGTTTTCAAGTTTATGGGGCTTCATTTCAGTTGGTGGTAAAGCAATGGAAGTCAGAAATGCCAAAATTGGTTGAAAGGATGAGAAATATCTTGAATAAATGAAGCTATCTAAGAACTTTCTGTAGTATTAATATATTTCTTATTCATTTGTTTAGTGAAATATACTTCATCTTTATCTGATTTTAGCATTCCCAAAATTAAGAACATAATGTACATACAAACAAGAGTACAATATGTCTAAATACTGTGTTCTCTACGCATTGAACAATTTCCCTTTGGGATATTAGTCTGTATGATTGTGTAAAAAATACAATTTCAATGCTCATCTGTAAATCTGCATTAGCATGGAATACATTCATACAAGTTGTACTCTGTAGAGTAACTATCCATGCAACTGTAAGAGTAGTGTGTGTAACTCAATTTATATGAAGTTGTTCTGGTGGCAATTTTTTTTTTTGTATTTTCAGCACTGAATACCTCTTTTTGATTGAGATGACCTGACAGAGAAACCACCTGGTGTCACAGCCGATGTATAATTTCCACACCCGGACAGGAATACAGAGCTAAAACCACAATGACCACAAGCCATAGTATGAGGCATAGCATGACCACTGTTTTTATATTATGCATAATGACACATTAGAATTTTATTTACATTTATCAGTTAGTTACTACCATGGGTAAAAATTTAGTTGTATAATCACTGGCTTAGTAAAACTGAACACCGAGTTGTTTTCAATCTTTCAATTTGGCAGTTTTCGTTTTAATTTTGGTTACAATTATTAACAATGCTACTTTAAACCAATGTGATGATAGAGATTTTGTGATTGATGGTTTGGTAGCTTAGCCACAAATGTTTTGTTTTCATCATTTGAAAATATGTTTGAAAATTTCTGAGAACATAAAAGTTACTTTAGGAGCACAATAAAGTAAATCTTTTAAGCCCACGTTACCCATCCATTGAAAATTGTTAAATTTTGAAACAATTTAATATCCAGTTCCTGTTTTTTATCTTTAGATTCATTACAAAGCAGATACAGAGATGCTTCCATAATCACAGTATTCAGTAAAGTACTAATTTGAAAATTTGGCAAAGCTTAAGTTTGTTAAAGATTCAGTTTTGGAGAAGAAATATCAGAAAGATCAAATATGATACCTTTGAGCACTACAAAATTGTACTTAACTACCATAAAGAACAATTGGCTATCTATATGGTTCTTTAAACATCATCCTATGAAAGGAAGGTTCTCAGACAGGAGTTTCAAAATACAAGTAATCTGGCCAAATTAAGTTCTTGAAGTCCCAAAAATTGAGTTTTGCAAGCACTCTTGAATGGGATCACAGTGTCTTTATGTCAATTTTAATTCCACTTTGCTTGGCCCATGGTATGCAAAAGAATGCTGTCCACATGACTTTGATTTGTTTTGCTTGGCCCATGGTATGCAAAAGAACGTGGGAATAATCAGTATATAGTTGTCAGAACAGAAACATAAGTATCTTGCTGGTGTGTGTGTACACATGGGTGAGGTCAGATAGGATTCAAGTCTGTCAGTGAAACATAGCACAGATAACACGTTTTGTGTTTGATTCTGGATCGAATGGATAGCCAGTGTAGGGTACAGAGCAGCAGGATATGTGCTCTGGTCGTGTTACTCTAAGTATGATCTAAGTGTTTGAACTTTTTGAGGTTTGTGGAGTAGATATTGAGATGAACTAGACAGAATTGAGTTATTATGATAGTCCAGTCTTGAAAGTACTAATGAACCCTAATGGCAACAGCTGATAGATATGTGCGAATGGAGCTGATGCGTCTCAGCTCAAGATATGCAGCCTTGCATATGTTCATGACATGTTGGTGTAATGTGAGAGTACTGTCCAGTGTAACTCCTAGGTTTCGTACTAGCTGTGAATTTAATGTTGGTGTTGGTGATATTTATTGTTTGAGATAAAGAATGTTAATGAGAAAGTCTTTGTGTTTTGATCAGTATGGTCTCAGTTTTATCATCATTCATCTACAGCTTGTTAAATGTCACATTGTCATCGATGATTTTGCAACTTAAATGCACATCTCTAATACTTGGACGGTAGCATCAGCTTTTGTTGGGTGGCTTGATTTATATATTTGGGTCTCATCATTGTACAACTGGTGAGACACTGGATGATAATCTATGACACGTGAGAGTGGCTACATCTATAGAAGAATGAGAGCTGGTCCAAGAACAGACCTCTGTGGAGCAATTCAACATATCAACTGTGAAGGGGTGTATTCCATTTGCAGATAAAATGTGTGTCCTGTTGCCCAAGTAGGACTTGAACCACAGTAAGGCTGTATCATGCTGGAGACTGTGAAGTAATATATCATGGTCTATTTTGTCAAATGATGCAGACAAATGAAGAAGGTTGAGGGCTATAATCTTTCTGCTATCCAAAGCAAAGAGAATGACATTAACTACTTTTAGACTTGTAGTTTCAGTACTGTGGTAAGAGCGATATGCAGATTTTACATTGCTAAAAAGACTGTTTGAATTCAAATGAGATACAAGTTGGGATAGAACAACCTTTTCTATGATTTGGCTAATACAAGATATATTTGTTCTGGCAAACAATAATACATGCAGAAGAAACAAATATTGAGACTTGCTATTTCTTTGTCTCCATCTATTGAAATGAAAAACTTGCTAGAATCACATGAACTTATTTCCCTAGCTAGTGACAATTTTTTGTTTCTAAAGAAAGCCCCACAAAAAATAGCCAGAACATGTAACTATATTTCGACTAATTTAACCCTTTGTCATCTTAATTTTGGCTTAATCTAGGCTCGAAACAATCATATCTTGCATAAACTGAAATATTTAAAAGCAATTTTCACATATTAAGCATGTCAACTTAATGACAACAAAATAAGGTTCATTTATTGTTATGTATGATAATCAAATACATCATTTAGGCTTGATGCAGCAAATTTCATTTCATTCTAGGGAGAGTTATCATTTGCCAATAATATCCTGCATATTGTCTTTAAACTTGTAGTAGTGTCAGATTTATAATTTTATTGGTGAACTTAAAGCATGGTTTGACAGATCTCCAATTAATAAATAAATACAACATTCGCCTAGTGAGGTAAGTACTAAATGTTTTATTTGACCAGAATAAAGTTTTACTCTACCTGTTATGATACAAAAATTAAAATTAACGTTAATGACCAGAAATTAGTTGTATCAATGATTGTTAATGAAGTGTATTATATTACCCTTCTGACAACAGTTGGATATAATTAAATTGAGACAAGTCAGCTGACAGTCTTGTAAATATTCATTAGTACTAAAGAGTGAAAGGTAAGCACATGTATGAGCTTGATCAAGACAAAGAAAAAATAATGAATGAAATTTGAATGAATAATGTGGGCAATGTTCTTGACATGAGAAAACAATTATCAGCAGTGATGCACTTTGAGGGAGATCTGTGGCAACTTCCTATCTTAAACAACTAATGTCCCCCATTGATTGATAATTATATCGGCCAGAGATACATAAAATGCCCCCCCCCCCCCAAAAGCCCAACCAATATGCAACATTTGGTCAGCACTAACACTGCACTCATCTAATCATAGAGTGGTTTGACAATCTTGACATTTTTAACTGGCATTTCTAAAAAGTTGGATTGTTCAATTTTAAGCCCCAAAAAGGTAAAGAAAAACAAAATTTGCCAGTAGCTTCCCATGCATCAGTTACAGAAGTTTCCTCAGGTTATTAAGAAATTCATCACATCAATATCTCCCATTGCAGGAAACAATATGGTTATGCCAGGCTTGATCAAGTCCAGTGTTGATGGAATGTGGTTGTTCCAAAATTTCCAAAAGACCCTGACTTCCTCGAAAGGGCACCAAAGCTAAACTCTGTGTGTCTGTTCACTCCAATAAACATGTGTAAGAATAAAATGATGGTCAAATTTAAAGTGTACATTTGTGTCTATGGTGTTTTTTAAGCTGGACAGGGTGCAGGTCAGACCCACACCCTTCTGGCTATGTTGATGCAAAGTGTTTTAATGCAAAACTGCAAAAACATATTGAACAAAGTACAGTTTTTTTCACATGCAATTGATATGGGTTCCATTATTGAGTAGTGGAACAAGTTTGCTAACATTCTCTTTGGAAAACTAACTTGCTGTCTTCAAGGCATGTTAGGTATTTGCTTCAATACCTATTAATTTGTCTTTGCAGTATTTTATATATAACTGAATAGTTTGTAAACAAATCATATTTGCATTACATGTACTTGTTATTCACAGTATTTTAGTTAAATCATGACAATTAAATAAGCCTTAATGTTCTAGTGTCTTTTATTCATAAATATTGTTAAAAGTTTTTCATACCAAAAAACAGTTTGATTACCATATTCCAATTTCAATTTCTAAGTAAACTTGACAAAAGTCTTATGGAAGTGTATGAAATCATTTTTTAATTTTTGTACTTTATTGGCTTTGATTTCATTTTACCGATTATAAACTCATTATAGATTCTACATCTAATAAAAGCAGTAAGCTTGTTTCAAAAGATTGTTTTGTCTTTCTTATTACAGACTGCTGCACAGAATACATTGGAAACTGCCCATGATAATGAAAAGATGAAGTTAAAAAAGTGATGCAGATAATTAGCCAATTATGGTAACTGCAAATATATCAAATTATATAACTAAAATATGCATGATTATAAATGTAAGACTGAATAGAATGCCACTAGAATCTGGTTGATATACATATGTTCATCTGTAGGGCTGTCAAAAACCACGGAAAACTGACATGGGTACCCGGGTACTCGTTGGAACATGTAAGACTTGAACAACCCTTGACCAACAATTTTTTTTACCCACTAAATTACATGTTATGCGTAAACATATATAGATTACGTTTTTTATGAATATCAACCTTCCAAAAATCTTGTTTCTATTAACATTCTATTAATCCCACAGACCCTATTTTAGAAAAGACTGCTTTACGTAACTTCAGTATAAGAGTACGCTTGTCCCTGGACTTCTCTTACAGTGTCATGTTCTGTTTATAGCAAACCTGGTTCTACTTTCCCTCGAATTATATTTATAGCATCTGAGGCTAAGGAGGAGAGATAAACAGACTATATTTATGTATGTGGCTAATATATAATATGTCCAAATTATATGTACTACAACTTTGTTAATTTGTTTATTGCCAATATCATGTGACTGTATGACCTCTGATGTCATTGACAAGTAGGTTGCGAGAGTTGTGTAGTTACGTGACTAAGAATGCAAATGGCCAGATCCGGATCACATTTCAGCAATAATGTACTTTCGTCTCGTTTGTCTGCAGATTAAAGGCATAACAAATGCTATGCTCATGATTTTTGAGAAAATAAATCATATTCCTATCGATTTCATGCAGGTATATCTCGATGAAAGATTGTTCAAGTTTGTTGCGCCGGCATGTAAGCGGCTACCCCTTGCCGATATCGAATGGTATCGGCGAATTACAACTTTTCGATAGGAAATGTGCTTTGATCCAACACCCCAACATGAATGTCCAAATATCAAAAATGGTGTGGTAAGGGTCAGAGAAAACTCGGACTAATCAGACCAAGTGTGCTGCTGATATATGACATTTTGATAGTGTTGTCGACAACTTATTTTTGTGAATGGGTACTTGTCATTAATTTTCAATGCCCGGGTCCATCACAATGGTCGGGTACCCGATTACCTGGGTACCTGTTGACGGCCCTATTTATCTGCAACTACATTTCCTCTTAATCCACTGGGTAGAAATTGACCAACTGCTGTTGTAATAAATGTGTAAGAGAATTATGACATTTTGAGTCCCATTGCTGGTATTCATGTAAGAATGTTTGATTTTTAAGAAAATATACATAATAATAATGTTGCAAATAATTGTAAATTGTATGAAAATGACATACAACATTGTGATTCACGACCAAACTGTATTGAAATGACCTCCAATATAGTGACTTTACCAAACTGTATGGATGTTTCTCTTTTGAGGATAACACATAAGATAATGTATTTATGTTCAAACACCTGGCTTATGGTATGGAATGGCAATGGGGGAAGTATATTATATAAAACTGGTTTATGGCATGGAAGGGCAAATGGGGAAGCATGCTTTATATACCTCACTTATGGCATGGAAGGACAACGCGGGAAGTATGTTATGTATGAAAAAGGCACTGAATTTTACATGGCAAGCAATGAAAGTAATTATATTTCAGTTTCTAAAGTAGTTTATTACTTGTATTTCCTTCCGTACAGCAATTTTTCAGTATCATGTATGTTTTATACAATTTGTACTCTCAACTTCTTACATAATCCCTGTTAGCAATCACACGCATACACACCCAGAGGAACAATCAGGTTACAACTTGGATGACATTTTTGGATTGACAGTATAGCAGTGTTTAAAATTTTCATCAAATATGACAATGTCTCTGTTTTTCAATGGGGCTCTCATGTTTTATAAACACTACTCTTTGTTCTTGTTATTTATATTCAATCTTATGATTATTTAAATTTAAGCAAATGTAAACTGTGTCTAGCTAGGACTTTAATATAATCAATATAATATTTTTATAAACATTATTATATCTAAAACTTTTGTAAGTAAGCTTTTCTTTTGCATTATGTTTTTTTTTTGTTGGTATTATTTATGCAATAGTAGATTTCAAATATGCAAGTTTTACCTTTTATATGTTTCTTTATAATATAATAAATATATGCAGTCCCAATTTTGTTTTGCTTATTGAATGTGATGATTGTATTTCAATGTATGCAAGAAACAATCTTCTTATTTTGACTTTGCAGCCTCATAGAGTAAAGAATGTATCATTGGGGCCATTCATTTAGTGCGTGTGCATGGAGGGTTGATGGTGATTAACTAAAATGCATACACTTGCGTATGGGAGGTGTCTACTGCAAATGTGTTTGCACATATGAAACAGGGTGGTGGTGGTGAAACCTCCATTATAATGTGTCTAATACGTAACCTGTTTGACTGTTCAGTTGGCATTTTAATTTTATTAGACAATATATTAACTTTTTGAAGCTGCGCAGCTTATTTATTTGGTGCAGTCAGACCGAGACATTTAACGTCAGTGGTATATCTGTGTTATTAAAAACATTGATATTATTAATCCTTCATCCTTTCTGAGTATTAAATATGGGCTGTTCTTTAGAATTGTAGGGAGGTGATGCATCAAGCATACATATATGGGGTTGAGGTGTTACAAAAAGCATTTGTATCAGGGATGGGGTCAAGCTTTGCCTTATTTTTGCTTATGTATTAAAGGGATTGCCACTTGACAGTTAAACCTTTATACTGCCTAATTTAGTATGTTTTCTTTGTCAATTTTAGGTCCATTTGCCAGCTTAATCTTGTGATCTGTGCTCTGACCAGTGAAAACATTTGAATGTGCCAAAGTCACCTAAAGTGTGTAGGTATTTCTCATATGGGTCTACAGATTTGATTGTGCATTATAAAGTTTTGAAACATTATAAGAAAGATGGAAGGGAAAATAATGAAATTACTATTTTTAGCTTGCAGACACTGACTTTGGTATATATGATTAGCAGCATATTTTATACCCAAATATTAATGTCAAATTCTATGCTAAATACTAAAATTATAACATTACAATTTTTCAGTTGCTTTAAAATAAATTTAATTTTCAAGAAAAAGTAAGTGAATAATTGATATGTATGATGTGTATTTTTAGCATGTAATATATTGCTCAGTTTATCTTCATCGCCAAATTTTCTAAACTGCTCTACTTGTTAAAAGTTTGCACAGTTTATTTTTTATGACAGTTTGGATTCATGTAATTCTGTGTTTATCTGGTAAAAATGGAAAAACCTGTCCATCCATCTTCTAAACAACCAGAAAAATGAAAACAAAACTTAGCCCACAGCAACTATGCAGAGTTTGACATTTTTAGAAATAAAACCTTATCTGTCAATATTTTATTCAATGAAACTTTGAACAACAACTTTAAACAAATCACTGAATATATTTTCATACATTTATCAGAAAGTATCAAGGCATTATGCTGATCCACTCTCCTTATATCACGACTGCTGATTCACTCTCCTTATATCACGACTGCTGATCCACTCTCCTTATATCATGACTTTTACTTAACATGGAGTGTATTAAGTACTTTTAAAAAAATTCAAATGAATTTGATTAATCGTCTGATTTGGCCACAAGTACTCAAAGAGATAATCTTTAAAATGACTTCAAATCACAGTTATATTTGCATAAGATCTAGTTTTGAGGGACTTTTCATAATAAATTTCAGCCTGGTAAGTTAATAAAAGTTTGCTTGTAAGAATGATGTCATCCATTAACAATACTCGTTGATCGTGTATCTATCATATTCTGTAATAAAATCCACATGAGATAGAATAAATCTCAGAATTATCACAAGACATCTTGAAAAAAGGTTTATTTTTATTAAACATATAATGCATCAATTATTTTTTTCCAAACTTTTTCAGATCCTCTATGAGATACTAGATACTTTGACAAGTGAGCAGTGTTGCAGTAGCCATATAAAAGAAGGAAATAATTGTGAACAATATAGACAGAAAAGAGTATCATACATGATTTCATACAAATGTACACCTGAAAATAAGCTTACCGCTCCTTTCTGATTGACGTGTAAAAACAACAACCTACAATTTAATTCATTTTGGCATTAATATATAATGAGATCAAAACAAAGCAACAAAGCATCATCACATTATTACATCAACAATGTTGCCAGCATTACATTCTTGTTGTCTTGTTGGAGCATCAATGGTTATTCTATTGATTATTTGCAGCATAATTGATGACAGAAGCCAAATGATCCATTGGAGTAATAACTACCCATTGTGTATGTTATGATTTTTTAGTCTCATAAACTTAAATGAGATAATATTGTGCATTTGGACATGATTACATAGATCATACACCATTTGAAATGTTTTGAGACATCAATCATCATCCTTCAATAAATGTTTCATTTTAAGAAAGTTAAGTCTCAATTGTGTGTTTTTTCTCCCTTGCTCATACTATTGAAAATAACATGATTAATTGTTATTGTGCATTAGATGAAAAAGGTTCTATAATGGGGAAACATCCTGCTTTCTGTTACCATTTTTTATTTCTTTGTTCCACCTTAAGTCAGACATTCATTAAAGTTCAGCTTCTCTGATTCAGAAAGAAATGTTTCTTTCGAGAATAAAGCAGAATTGACCTCTCTCCTAGTGTCCGATATTAAAGGGTATGGTGTTTTTATTATTATTATTATTTATTTTGTCAGCAACATACAATTTTAATTAAATACATAATTCCTGTAACGTGTTTCTCAGAGGTTTTAGATTAACGTATTTTTGGTGGTAGTAAATTGTAACATTATAACCATTTATTGTAATAACAGTCAATTTTAGTGACTTAAATGTGACAGACTACTAGCGCAGTCATAAGGTTCATGCTAGAGTTATCTTCCCATTTTAGTGTCTTTTGTGTTGCTCACTCATCAGGGTTTATGTTAGGAATATCAAACAGTACTCTGCTTCTTTACATTAAGAAGGTAACTATGACAGCATGGGTACCTACGTCATTGACAGTTTAGTTTTAAATATTGATTGATTCCTTCATTGAAAGAAGCTAGTGTAAATATGTAGTCATTCAAAAGTCATAAAAGATTATTACATTTCAAGATTAACTTAGCAGGGTCTTTTAAAACAAGATCTAGGTCAAGTAAGTTTGCCAGATGATTTTACATAATTAAGGGTTGTTATATGAAAAGCAGAGATTATACTCTCATCAAATGCTGTAAATATGGTTTAAGTGCAAAAGCCCACCTACAAATGTGTAAAAGCTCTTAATCAATTGTTTCATGGAAGCAAGTAGTGAGTTCTCGTTAATACGTTGGTGCCGCCACTGGTACTGGTCAATTAATCGGATTACCTCTGTACTTGACCTTCAATAGATAAACAAACAAATAACTTATTGGATTGAATTTTGAGGATAAAATTTCTTTGAATGTCAGGTACTTCTATGGTACTGAGAGGGGTGAAAAAATTTAATTCCCAGACATCTGTGTACATATAACTTACACGATGAGATTTATTTACAAAACCACCTGAAGACGCAGACAGAAATGGCAAATTAAAACTATCTGGACGCAACAAGTCCATGTACTGAATTCCCAAAATCCTCCATGTAGCTATGTACAGTGACTGTTGCCTGACATTTGTGACAACATTTGATGTTTTTGCTAACTTAGCGCTATTTGTTTTGTTCTTGCCTTACACGTTTACCCAAATAATTCATAGTTTGAATCATGAGATTAAATGTTCTTCATTATGCCAGGTATGTGTTATTGTGTGCCTGTTTTGTAAGAAATGAGAGAAAAATAAGTAGGCAAATAATACAAATTGAACTAATGATAGTTTTAGCCAAAACATTTACAATTTTAACAATGATGTACTCTATAAATATCAGATCGATATTTTGATTTATATTTGATTGGGAGTATAATGTGTACATCCATTTTAAAAAATGATTTTAAAATGCATAGTTGTGGAGTAAATAAATTCACTTCCATGTAAAATATTTAGCTGGGATAACTTTTAAGGCCGAATGAACTAAGCATGACAATTGACACCTTCATAAAAGAACTCTACTACATGTGATCCATTTCTGAAGAATTTCTACTTTTGCTTCATTAATGTAATGTGCTAAGAAACACCTTTTAACTTACAAGCCTTTCAACCAGCTAATCTGCCTGAAATCCTCACATTTCGTGAACTTAATTCTTCACTCAGCTTGAGAATCATTATTAAACCAAATTTTGATTCCATGATCAATACCCAAACGTTCTTTGGAGCATATCTTGATATATGTGTACATCAGTTGCTGGACTGGTAACAGTGGAACCACCTATAAATTTTCAAGGGTGGATAGATGATCATCATTCCCCATTTTATATCAAACACTTCAAAAAATATAAATGATATTGCTGCCATGTCACTTAGACCTTAAAAAGATTTCCAGTGGATAGTGATTTTTTTTTTGCTAAATGTTATTATCTACTTTTTAATTTTATATATATAACATAGTCTTAAGATTAATGGCAATAGCATACAAACAAGAGTTTGATATGAAAATGTTGTATCACAGATCAGTAAAATCTTCATGAAATGAATATGAGGATTTGGATTAAATAATCATGCTGTCCCACAAGGATCTGTGGTACAAGTGCATGATGAAATCGGACCTTATAGTATGATTTAATAAAACAAAAAGTCCCTCAAAGGGGCAAATGCTTGACTGTCCTGTTATTTTTTAATCATTATGGTTAAACTATCATTGATAAATTATAAAACTCCACCAAACCAAATTTGTATTAAAATAGTATTTTTCCTACCTGTCCAAGTTGACACGTTTGCAATATTACTGTAAGAGTAGTACAAAATTCTTTATGATGAACACTGACCTTGAACCTGATATAATGGGTAGAAAATCATTAATCTTGTTTCAGTATCAAGATATACCAGCATGCTATATTTGGTTAATCATAATTTAATGTTTTGGGCTCTACTGGTCACAGGCAGAGAGAGGTTATATGATGGTCTGCTGTTCTTTGTCTATTCATTGCCAAGTATTTGTTACTGACGTGCTAAACAACATGGAGTATTGCCATGAAACTTTACACATTAGTCACATGGTCTAGTTCCTCCTACATGAAAATGGGGCTGTTTAGACATCTAGTATGACATCTAGTGACCATCTGGAAAATCTTTACTTCTTCCTTTGAATGGATTGTCATATCAACTCTGACTTTTACTAAAAGACCGAATATTATGGCAGTTGGTCCTAAATCAAATAGCCACCACAGCAAGAATATTGAGGGGCCCCACGTAGCCAAGTGGTCTAAAGCGCTGGCTGTTTCGGATAACTGCCTTCTCACCTCAGTTTGTGTGGATTTGAGTCTCGGATTCGGCCAATGTGGATATGTGAGAAAGCTTGCCAGTAGCTTCTCGTTGGTCAGTGGGGTTTTCTGGGTTCTACCTCCGCCATTAATACTAGCCGCAATGTATAGCCTATATTGTGCTGAAAATTGGTGTTAAACCATAAAAAAGCAAAACAAGAATCTTGAAAATCTTGTTATTGCTACTCCTTGTGGACAAGACATTGATATGAGGCTTTCATCTGAAGATGCATATTGTAAATCGAAAGTGGCTGCCATGATGAGTCTTGACAATCTTGTTGTCACTACTCACCCTGACTTGATGCTGATATGAGGTTTTCACCAAAGACCTCAGCTGATGTCTACTTTATCCAAAATGAAATTGATGCCAATATGATGTCCAACGTGATTTCCACAGCAGTTAATTTGAAAATCATATTGCTAAAAAATATCACATTTTTTCAACCCTCACCAGTTAAAAGGAATGCAGTTCTTTTCTAGAATTCCTTGAAATTCTTTTTAGCCAGTATAACATCAGTTTATTTGAGTGATTATTGTTTTTAAAGCAAAATCACATTTTCAAACACATTCAGCAGGCATTAGCACAAACTGGGAATCAAAAGACAATACTTTTGTTTGTGTTATCATGAACATGTATAAACCAGAGTACACAGCTGTAAATCCGAAACAAACTCATCAATAGATATCAATAAATGTGTATTGTCAGCTTACTCACTGAATGCAAATAAATAATTACTATGGTAAAATTTCACTTGTATATGTACACAAATGTAGGTAATGACTGTCGACGTTAATCCCAGGTCAGTTGTACAAGGAAGTGACACCGGTTTTCGAGTTGGCGAATGAAAGGTTTGAAAATGATGCGTGATAAACCAGAAGACGTGCATTATTAAGATGAATCCAATCATGCCTTCATAATGAAAGTTGGTTCAGCCATTGGAAAAAAGGCGAATTTATGTGGCGATTAGAGATAGGGTTAGGGTTAAGCTTTTCTGTTGTAAACGTACGAACAGACAGGTCAAATTAAACAGGATCTTCTGGCAATATGTGCCTCATCAACACCAATAAAATGGTACCTGGATGATGCAACATGGTTTAGCAGTTTGTGAGAAAAATAAATTCTGATGACTTTTAGAGTTAGGGTTAGAGTTGTCTGGAGATAACGTGAGAAATGAGTCTTGAAAGGAGTTTCTCTGCAATATTAAACAGTGATGGACGATAATAAACACTATCTAAAAGCTAAATAATTCACAAATTAAGACAAAAATTTAAGTGCGATTCCGACTAAAACTGTTAACTTTTAATGACGTTATTCATCAAAATATTAACTGAAATCTACTCTCGATTTAATCACCTTTTTTTCTAACATAATTCCGCATAGCAGAAAATCTTTTTCAATTGTGATAGCTTTTAAATTTAAACATTAAAATGCATAAGGTGTTCACAAATCTGCAATCATTCCTGGTATACCTAAAACCTTCCGAATGCCAAAACTTATTAAAATTTTGAAGAATATATTATTTAAAATGTATATTTTATATCAGATATTATTTTATTTTATATCAAAGCAATTTATCACATTGAATATATTCTGTTGAACTTTGCAGCATTAAGAAGTCAACCGAGATAAATTAGACATTATGGAAGACCATCCTTGAGTAAGCCTAAACGTTGCACACTTCATTACATTTCACATACATACATTTTTCCTTTGAACACGAGGATCATATTGAATATGTAGAGACATTAATATTTGATATGATCTGATAGACAGGAAGAAGAATCAAATCAAATAAAATGTGTTGCATTCTTTGCTCTGCTTGCAGACTGTTACCTGTATGCATAGTTTCAGCAATCTTTGCCAAGTTGTTCACATTGTACTTAGTTTTTTTTTTATTTGGAGTTAAGTGTAAGGGTACGGCAGGGTTAGTAGCAAATCCTGATCTACAAAATTTAGGCTTTTTTTAAGGTTTTTTTAAGGCCTTTGTGAAAAATTTTAGGTTATAGAATTGCACAGTTTTCAGGTTTTCACGCACACAAATAATAGCATACTCATCAATTTTACATTATTTTTAACTTGGAACTTCTTTTCCACATCCTTAGCAAGGTAAGATCTAAATGAACTTAATGAACAAGAATTGAAAGATTAAATCATATATTCACAAAAGTAGAGCAACGTATACTGCACAAGATGTCATGCAAAATTCATATATATTTCAATGCTTCAAGCTTATCATCGATCTGCCTGTCCAGCTTCAACTGACCTTCCAGGTTTTTTTTCTTCAGAGCTGTCCTTAAGCTATTTGATGTGCCGATGAAAGTAAGGTTCCTCTGATGTTCTTCTTTTAATGCATAGTCATCAGCTAAACTGTTCATTGTTTCTATATCATAAGTTAACGCTGATTTTTTAAATTTTTTTTTTTTTTGGCACTATCTGGAAACGTGGAATGGAATACTTTTGTTATTCCGGAATTTGATGAAAAGTTGCAGTGTCTATCTATTGTATACAATGTCTAAATAATTTCTGCTTGCAATGTGTCTTCTTTTCCTACATGATCATGCATAGATGCTGAGGTAGTAGACACCAATGAACAGGATGGCTGAGAATTCGGAGTTTGTGGTGACAGTACTTTTTCTGAATCAGGCTGTAGACGCTAGAAAAGAAGACCCCCCTCCCGAAATTAATTATGTATCATTAAGAATATATTAAATATTATTTACTGTAATTTAATTCTAGCTTTTTCATGCATTATTAATTTATATGGATCCCACCATATAAAAGTAATAAAAGGTAAACATCTTGACTAATTATATATAAATTGTAAAATTAGAAATTAGGGGAGGTAAGCTTACTGTTACAGTTATGATGCAGTTGTTTCCCTTTAAAAACACTTGTGACTACTTAGTCTGACCGGCTTCAAATTCAATGTAATTTCTGCAAAATTAAAAATTATTTTTGAAGCTATAGTTCAGACAGAGAAAAAAATAGTTAATGTATAGTTATACTCACAGTCAAGATTTTCTTCAAGTCGAATGTGGAGGATGCGCTCTTCTCGTTCGTTTGATGTTTTATTCCTCTTGCGTGTAATCGTGAGCCGCTTTCACCCAATCTCTTAATACTAAACGATAATTTACACAATTTACATTTAGCAGAAAACACGTCTTCATCTTTTTCCAACCAAGGAGTGTACTGCGGATTTGACAGCCAACTCATTTGAAAACGTGTCTTGCTCGCCATTACTGCAAGCCAGAATATACCGGATGTGCAAGTTACTGACAACCCGGATGTACGACAGCTGTAGTTGATTTCAGGTGCAGGTTACGTTTACAACACAAACACAATATGTGAAAAAATATGTAAATTTATGAAATAAATTATTAATGAAAAATAATGATGTGTCAACACAATACCTCATGCGTTCAACCCACAGTTACACTCACAACCATTCACAATACATGAATAAATTAAATATTAATACAAAATAAAACACAGATACAAAGGAATCTCTTGGACTATACATAGATCCAAGGAACCTTTAGAAAAGTTATATTACCGCAAGTATAAATTGCGATAACAAATACAAAACATCAAACTATACTATCGCACGTATGGATTGCGACAACTAGCACGAACATAATTACATTCTAGGTGATAAAGTATGGTATTTTGACCCCAAAAAAATAAGAGGCTTGAATTCAAAATTACAAAGACCCTGGAAAGGTCCATTTGAAATTATTTCTAAACTTAATGATGTGCTTTACAGAATACAAGCAGGCCTAAGGCATCAGCCGAAAATTGTACATCATGACAAATTAAATCATTTCATGGAGATGTTATTTCCCTTTGAATATTATTAATCACTGACAATAAAATGCTTTCAGATGTAAACATTTTCAGATTTTACACATATATCTCATTCTGCTTCTCTTAGTATAAGACAATTATTTATTTGGTTGCTTAATGTCAATAGGAATAAAAAAGAGAAATGGTATATATGTCTTATAAAATTGCATTAACTGTATTGAATTATATATGTGTGTTTATTTATTGGTATCAAATATTTAACTAAGCTGGTCTTATTTTTATGAATTGAAGAGTGGTGACTGAATTTGTGGGATTTGTGAGGGCATCAGATATTTTAACGGAAACAAGTGTGTTAGTCATTTGATTGAACAACATTCCCATATTAGTTTTAAGTGCACCTTATGCAAAAAGTTATTAATTAGGAATGACAATCTGCACACATGCAAAGCAAAGAAAGAAGACTTTGATAGATTCTCCCAAGTATCTGTAAAACAAGGCCATGATGCGGAGAAAGAGTTAAATGACTTTATCGCTACAGTGGTTAAAAGAAAAGAAAGAGAACATTTAATAATTAATGAGAAAGGTAAAAAGGTCATGAGTGTTTTGAAAGGTAAGCATGTGAATACTGTTGAAAAGAGGAGAGTTAGAAATGAGAGATTGGAAGTAAAGTGGGACCTAGGCATGAAGACTGACAGTATAGTATTGAAACAGACAGTGAATAGAAAGGAAGCAAGCAATAATGATGTAAGAAGTAGAGGGATGGAGATACAAAGTAGATTAAAGGAACAACAACAACTGCAGAATAGTAAGATTATGCTAAATGTCGGAAGTTGTAAAACGGAAATCAGTCGAATCACTTTGTCTAAAGATCCTGAGTCACTCTTTACAAGGGCAATAGCGTATAGTCACTCTAGTAGACATTGTTGTTCAACTAACAATGTTATTTTTATCGACAGAGACAGAGACCAAACTCATAGGTGATTTATATTAAATTACCTCCATTACAATGGCTCTATGCCAGAGGCCTTAATCCCTAGAGACTGGCAAAATGTAACTGAAATTTTACATGAGGCCGAATATTATAATTTGAAAGGCCTGTCCGCACTACTCTGGAAAAGGCTAAATATGTTGAGTGGGGAGAAGTTTAAAAACAATAATGTCAGAAAGACATGTAATGAATATAAATTTGATTGAAATAAATATAATGATAATGAAAGTTGAGATTTGATAAGACTGTCTGGAATTGAAAATTATTTAAAATTTATGAATGATTGGACTTGTGTTGGGAAACTGAAAATCAATTATGTGGACCACTGGACCCAAATATCACATAGACTGTTGGACCTAAATATGACTACTGACTATCCTTCAAATGCAAAGATAAAAGGAATACATCAGAAAATGTAGAAAACTGAATACACAATCAAGATGTACAGCCAATAATTTGCAAATGAATTTTACTTTTAATTATTTTACGAAAACCTATCTATTTAATGTACAAGAGGATTACATATATATATATATATATATATATATATAATTTAATGTTCAACATATATGTATTGAAATATGATGTGCATCATTGTGTATTTTAAAAATACAATTTGTATCATTTATATGTAATATTTTTAATTAAAATAATGATTTATTGAAATTTGTTTGAACATAAGATGACTTTAACATATGAATTAATATTATGCTGGATTACCATGTCAATATATATTTGGGTTGAAAGTTTTCATGTCAAAAATACAAAATGAAATTCTGGATTCATTTGTTAGATATCATTATCACTATGAATTATTTAAATGATGAATAAATGCCATGTTAGTTCTCTTATGAAAGGAATCGGGTGGGTTCGTATCCCACTGTCGCTGACCTGGGTCAGTCACTGCAGAACCACTACAGATGATAGGAAAAGTATATATTACTAGAAAGGGCTCTGTGTAATTTGTTTAATTGTATGATACATTTTCAAATTAATTCCAACAGTTATATATAAATATAAGGTTGTTTTATCTCTCAATGAAATATGTACTAGACAATTTTTCAAATCTGTATTGCATTCGTAAACACATGAATGATATTCATTATGTAAACAAAATTGCGAGACTGCAGCTGCACTGGAAAATCAAGTAATTTTTAGAATTTACATATCGTATGCAATACATTTCTCACCAACTGGGGACCAATTCCTAATGATTGGGGGTAATGCTATACCAGTCTCACAATTTTATCTTATCCATACGTTTAGTGTGATTATTTAAAATGTTGCCGTACATGTACCTTGTTTCCAATTATTGCGTTTCCTTGAGACGGTCCCTCGTTTAAAGCACATGCCGGCTTTGAATGAGATCGACCGGCACTCATTGCATCCATTCTGATGATTATTTCAACTCATCACTACGTTTCGAGTAACTGATAGAAACTTGTGTATTACTAGATGATGATAATTTATGTTGTCTTATTTGTTTACAGTGTATTTTAATCAAAAAGTGCCTCCCGGAACGTGCTCCGCTGAGCGTGAGGTGATGGCGTACCCGTTTCTAACCCGAATCGGAAAATCTCGAATGTCTCCGTTGTTTGTTTGTGTAAACATTAGAGGTTCTCCAAGGGTATAGAGAGTATAAATACGACTCCCATCGTCTGAAGGTTTTTATTTTATTATATAGTTTATGTAATTAGGGTTATCACCATAGGATTAATCTTTGATGTTATAAAAACATTAACTTTATTTTATAAAATCTTTATTTTATACAGTCAAGTTCATTAAACATTGATGCTAAAATTGATGTCTTTTAAAGCATAGATACAAAATTGTGTATTAAACAGACAAGAATGTTTGAAATATCAAATGTATAGTCATAAAGTAAAATTATTATTGTGTATGTCAATGTACTTGTGATCTTGTGAATATTCGAGATATAAAATAAGAGAGAGAACACAATAAAAAGTAAAACATAATTTATTTTGTATTTACTTGTCATAGATATTACACAGTTCTTCATTCTCCTCTATAATCTCTTATGTTGTTCTAGTCTTTTATTGTACAGAAATATCAATATAAACACCATAATAAAATTGCTACATTCATTTCACCTCAAGCCAGAACCAGGCGAACCCAGAATAGGTTATGACTGACAGAACCTTAGCAAACGGTCGTAACAATATTTTCTATTATTATACCTAAAGACTATTTTACAAATATACATATTTTCTACTATTATACCTAAAGACTATTATACAAATATACATATTTTCTACTCTTATACCTAAAGACTATTATACAAATATACTTATTTTCTACTATAATTTTTAAAGCCTATTCTATAAATATACTTATTTTCTACTATTAAACCTAAAGACTATTATACAAATATACTTATTTTCTACTATTATACCTAAAGACTATTATACAAATTTACATATTTTCTACTCTTATACATAAAGACTATTATACAAATATACTTATTTTCTACTCTTTCACATAAAGACTATTATACAAATATAATTATTTTCTATTTTACCTAAAGACTATTATACAAATATACATATTTTCCACTATTATACCTAAAGATTATTATTTTTAAAAAAAAACTATTTTATACTATAATATTTATAGCCTATTATACAAATATACATATTTTCTACTCTTATACCTAAAGACTATTATACAAATTACATATTTTCTGCTATTATACCTAAAGACTATTATTAAAAAAACTATTTTATAGTATAATATTTAAAGCCTATTATACAAATATACTTATTTTCTACTCTTATACGCAAAGACTATATTACAAATATACTTATTTTCTACTCTTATACCTAAAGACTATTATACAAATATACATATTTTCTACTCTTATACCTAAATTCTATTATACAAATATACATATTTTCTACTCTTATACCTAGAGACTATTATACAAATATACTTATTTTCTACTCTTATACCTTAAGACTATTATACAAATATACTTATTTTCTACTCTTATACCTAAAGACTATTATACAAATATACTTATTTTCTAGTCTTATACCTAAAGACTATATTACAAATTATTTTCTACTATTATATTTAAATCCTATTATACAAATATACATATTTCTATTAAACCTTGTTATATTATACAAATAAACATAATGTATATTATACAAATACACTTACATGTATAATCTATGATACAAATTTAACTATACAAATGAATAAGGGAGATAATATTAGACAAGATAATCTGGAGTGGAGCCATTAAGACAGTATGGTTTCATTATATACATCTTGCTGGCAACTCCAGTACATGCACTTCTTTCAAAAAGTATTGATTTCCACATTGCACTAAACTCACACTGATCACACACTAAACAGCGGAGAGAGGGTCCTGATGATTTGACAACCATATTAATCTGTGAAAGGATGCATTCTGGGAAGTCACTCCAGCCTCATTTCAGAGAACTGACACAACACTGAAAGCAGCAGTTAATAGTTATAGCTTGAACTTGATTGGCATAGAGAATAGGCATGAGGGGAGAGTTTATCTCATTTCAATGGACATCTCCTATCAGTCATTAAGCTGATCAGTTTCTACACAATAAGGTGTTATTCCACCATATCACAACATATCAATGAATGATTGGAGAATAGAAGCTATACTTGACAAGTGGATTGAAATCACTACAACTGAGACAAGACAGTTATTAACAGTAAAAAGAAACCAACCCTAAGATTAGGAAGTAGGATTGTCATGAACATGTTAAGTAGACAGTCTGAAGACCTTCAACTGATCAATGACACACATAAATCTGACGTGATCACGTTGAGTTAAAACTTCTTCATAATGATATTGCAAATATTCAAGAAACATGCCTCACATTGACTGGATCACTTATGTAGAAACACTACATATTTTTCTAGCAAAAAAAGCACAGATGAATCAGAGAATAGGATTTGCAGTGACAAACACTCTTGGGGATGTTAAGCCTACATACAAGCGGTTCAGACAGAATTCTGGTATTGCACTCATTACCAATCGAGTGTCTAATAAACATTATAAGTATTCATGACCCAACATGTCACTTGTCCACAGTTATATTATTAACTTGAAGCCACCATCAATAAAATCCCTAAACATGAACACCTGTGACTATGAGACATCCCCACTTGTCACAAATATAATGTGGAAGTAGAGCAAAAAATGAGGAGAAGGAGGAAACGATCATATTTCAATATTTACATAACACTTTAATATCCATCTCTCTATCTTCCGGTTCCATTCTGTAAGATACATACTGAAATTAATTGCTATGAACAAATGTTGTCTCATGTTGTAGAAGCATTATTCTGTACATTGCTTCTCAACTTAATTGGTTCCTTATCTGTGAATAAATATCATTATGTACTGATCTGACAGCTCACTCATACTGTGTTTTGGATAAATCTGCTCCGAAATAAGATGCTTCACTAACGCATGCTCTGCAAAATTTAACTTTCTTGAATTAGCACCCTACTGTATTAGGATTACAAGCCCATTAATGCCAGTCTACTTTTTCAAACATGGGTATTTTGATCTAATAAGTACATTATGTATTTTGATTTCATTTTTAGATTATCATTTATAAGATTTATCTTAACCATTATGCCAGGGCCATATGGTTATGTTGCACACTATCCTGCCGGGCTAAAGTGTGGTGAGAAATAAATGAAACATGCAGTCTACATTTAAATAGTCTGTTTTTAATTTGGTTTGTTTGTCTGCCTTTTCTACATTTGATTTAAAAACAAAATAAATTGATGGTTGACTGGCATACAATCTATTTTTGTCCATTCAGCATTAAACTGAATTCATATTTAATGCCATTTTTAGATTCAAAATCCTTCACTAGTATCTCCATAAAGACATTCTTAGCTCCTATAAGCTGTTACATTTCCTAATTTTAAAACTAAACTTTCTTCATTATTATGATTAGCTACTATGTGCCTAACAAACGTGTCATCTAAAGTTAAAAAATGAAAGAATGTGACCATTTTTGGTCTGCTTTATTGCCTATATTATAAACATGCAGTTGTAAAACTTCCTTGATGCAAGGATCAACCTACCGCACATTGCTTGTTCCAGACCACAATATGTCACTCAATTTAGTTTAACAACCATTCATGTCAAAGTGAAGAAACCAGAAATGTAAACATAAATTACATGTTGCAACAAGTTCTACAAATATTTATACCATTTGTATATTTATACCATATCGTATATACGATATTTATACCATTCGTATAAGCACTGAAAGGGTGAATGCCTCAATAAAGGTATATCCTGTGCAGAAAACATTTTCATATGCAAGCATGAAATTAATTTGTGAGAGTTCTCACGTATCACTGTTTTCAAAGTGCATGAATTTGTACTAATTTTGCATGAGTCACATGTTCATGCACCCTGCGAGCATCACTGCACCTATACCCGTTATGAGATTTTAATGCAACATTATAAGCTCCTCGTGACTCACTGTCCACATCGAATCATGGCACTGGGAAGATGATCAGATATCAGTATACACTACTTGAACTGTATTCCTACCAAGACCTCTCTGCATCGAATCAAAAATGTGTACTTACAGACAAAGCAACAACACAATGTACCCTTGGAGATATTCACATCACAGGAACCAGCTTGATCATTACCAGGTACACCAGCATCAGTAGCATCTTCATCTTTTACAACTACCATATCACTGACTGCAGCATGGTATGCAATAAAGTCACACTTCAAAGACATTGCACTGTTTGAAACATAAAGTAATCACCGTATTAATGTCATCACCAAAGCTGAGGAATGTAAAAATGTCACAAATGTTCACTGATAATCTGAAACAGGCTTTTTGCTCCAGTAGCCCCAACATGAGTGTCCATAAAAAACAAGAGCTACTGAAGAATGTTATATATAGCATAACCCTATCACTGGTTGGCCAAAGGCTAAAGTAGGCCAATGATTTATTGGAAGCAAGCTGAATTTGAAATAATACCAGTCACTGAGGCCAAATTATTACCTTTATCAACTACATGTGTGCCCTAAACCAAAAAACTTTACAAGCAATCAAAGCTGTCAGAAGCAATGTTCAACACACTGCACGATGCTGTGACAATAGCTAATGACTGCAACAATAACAGAACATCCAGATACAAGAAACATCAAATGTAAGTATGATGGATAAAAAAAGCAATAGGCCATATTTATTCATGACAGCTCCTTGTAAAATCAATTACAGTAATGACCATAAATTATCATGACAAGCAAATGGAGTGTTGAGTGGAGCATTACTCCAAGCAGTACTTCCAGGAAAATATACAGCCCACAATGCCAGCAAGAGCTTACCTACCTTTGCCAAAGTCGATGATGAACACTGTTGATGAATTCTGCGAGACCATTGATGGCATAGACTCTAGAGAATGTAAAAGTCTCCTGGAAAATATGGCACACCAGAAGCCTTAACGTGTGAGAAATATATCCGATTCGAATACCTCCACGAGTGTCCTTGTCTATGCTGGAAAGAGGGTGAAGAACCCAAAATATTTGAATGACACTAACATTATATCTCTATCAAAGAACAAGAGCAACAATAGTGATTGAAATAACCCAACTAAGCAGTACAATCTTTCAACCTTGTTAGCATAAACATTCTGTCTATGGTGCTAGAACCGATTGGATGTCCTAATGCTCCTCAGCACGATCCAGTCATTCCATAAAAACAAAATATTGAGAGGCTTTTAAAAGATGTAGTGGATTCAATCAGGGATGCATTTGTGCCCCTACCTTGTTCTAAATATTATTTTCTTTCCTGCTTAAACATGCCTTTTGCTCATCAACCAATGGAATAAACTTTCACACAAGGTCAGAAGGAAAACTCTATCCTCACACATCTCAAAGGCAAAACCAAGGTCCACAAAGTTTTCATATATGACCTACTCTTTGCTGATGATGTGGCAGTGACAAACCACACAACAGTGCATCCCCAACATGTTTTGAGCAATTTTCAAATGCTTGTCTGACTTCAAACTGACCATCAGCTTTTTAAAGCAAGATGATAGTGATGGATCAAATTCGAACAACCATGAACTTCAGGATGTCAGGAATTTTAAATACATTGCATCTAACATGACTGACAACCACAACTTTCTAGCAAAGTGCAACAAATGTATTGGAAATGTCACTTCAGCAATGTATGCAAGTAAGCAAAAATAGCAGTTAAACAGCAAAATGCCGCAAGGTTGATCACACTTGTGTTTCACTGAAGTGTGCAAGATAAACCCCAAGGATTTTTTGACACTGAATGCCGCAAGGTTGATCACACTTGTGTTTCACTGAAGTGTGCAAGATAAACCCCAAGGATTTTTTGACACTGATGTAGACAGCTAAGAAGCACATAAAAAGGACTGAAGTTGCTAAAAGTATGAGAGCGACAATGCTGGAATTGGCAGCTAAAAAAATCCAGTGGAAAGAACATGTTGAAATTATATGTGGCATAAGAGTGGAAAAGACACCAACTTTAAGTGCAATGCTTTGTCAAATATCTGACTGAATACCTCGGAGATAAGAGTGGAAAAGACAGTGGCTCTAAGTGCCACAGTGCAACGTTTTGTCAAATATCCGACTGATTACCTCAGAGCACAAATCCATACTCTTCTGAAACTGAATGATGTCAATATGATTATTCAAAACACCTAAATAGGTAATGCAAATGTTACAACACTAATACCAAACATATTTGGTTATTCTGGTTTGGGAAAAAAATTCTTACATTCATTTATGTTTCTCTGAAAATACTAATCGCAACCCATTGACATTATGGAATTACTTTCACTACCACCAGAATGCATCTATTTGTATCGAAAAAGGAAACCAACGTTTACAAATTACCTCCCCTTAACCCGCTAGATATCGGCAGCTTTAACTTGAGCATTATCTGAGACAGGATAATCACACTGTGTGATCATTTATACAAATGTGATTGGCAAGTATTGTTAGAGAAACAGAATTTACTAGAAAATTTCGTTGATCCAATTACCCTACCATTAATGTTGGGAAAATATGTAAATTAGCTGAGCAAAAGAGAGCCAACTAAATGAACAAGATGAAAGAACATGTGGAAACCAAAGACACCAGAATCAAGGGCAACATTCAACAGAGATTGCAACTAAGGAGTGAGTCCCTTCATCCTAGAAACTTGTTGTCACCTGACATACTACTTCAGAGCACAGCTCCTTACTCTTCTGGAACTGTGGGGTGCTGATATGATTATACAAATAAAAACCTAAAGTGTATTATTCATGTCTACCAAAATTAATACCAAATCAAAAATTATTGTGAAAACAGACATTGCATAGCAAATTATATTTCCCCCAGAATACGCATCGTATTAATGTTAGGGAATTACTTTTACTACCTCAAAAAAAAGCTCTCCCATAGACTTGAAGTATCTCTTTCAATACACAGTAAAAGCAAAGGGAAATAACTTTTACAGATTATATCCCTTTCTTTTATTTCAAGTACTGTCTCAGACAGGATGTTTATATTGGAGCATGTTTGTGTGATTTTGATTTGTAATGTTGCTTTAACAAAAAATCCAGTCATATCACTATGGTGTCTGCAGTGCAGATGTTTATGGTGATGTCTAGCACTGTGACATCATGATGTAGACATATAGTATGGTGTCCCACCCTATGAGATTATCCTGAAACCAGGCTGACCAGTCCTAATACTAACCTCCTAATACTGAGCATCTAGTGTTAGTACCACATTTATATGTCTTTGGTATAACTTGATTCAGAAGTGGTGTGGTCTGATAACGGTCTTGGCAGCCATCAAGGGAAATAGTAGATTCAGTTAAGCGTATTGTGACACTAAGTCATACAGATAGGTAGAGGAAAAAAGGGGACTAGGCAAAATGACTGATTCCACTATCAATATCTATTTAATGAGACAATGAGTTGAAAAGCATGACTCCATAGAAATAATTTTTTTATTTTGTGAGTCAAAATGCTCATTATATGTACCTATTTTTTCTGAGATGTTGAGAACATTCTAATTGGACAAATCCCTTTGGATCACTCATTGTACTTACTTATTGTACTTACATATTGTACTTATATATGTATATATATATATATATATATATATATATATATATATATATATATATATATATATATATATTTTTTTTTGAATAAGCTAACCTTTGAACAAGAGGAGCTGAACTGCATTACCACATAGCTTTAAAACATAACCCATGTGTATGTGTGTAATTATGGTTTTGAAAGTACCTTTAACAATTATTAAGTCATATCGTTATTTGCAGTGTAGCAGTTTATAGTGATGTCTAGTACTGGGCCATCATGCCGCAGACATGTAGCATGATGGCCCACCCGGTCACATTATCCTGACACCAGGCTGACTTACTGTACTAACCTAAAGTGCTTACCTTCACGGTTCACTGCCATCTCACCTCTGTATGGGTTTGAGTCTTGGGTTCAGCCAATGTGGATAGGTGAGAAAGCTTTTCAGAAGCTTCTTGTGGTTCATTTGTTGTTACAAGGTCTTGTGAGTTCATCCTCCACTATTTATTCTGGTCACCTTTTATAGCCTATATTGTGCTAAGACAATGGCGTTAAACCCTACAACAACAGCAACAACTTACTGCATCAACAAAAGACTATTAGCTGGCTCAGAGGTCTGTTGATTGTTGGCATAGAGAAAGCTAACTAGGAGGGTATGGGGAAGTAATGGTTAGGAATGTATTCCCTTTGTGTATACAAATGCATAGAAAGAAACAAAAATCAAGTTTATGGGAGAGACAAATTCTTGAGGTACCAGAAGTAATTCCCCAACATCAATGTAAATTGATGGAGAAAACTAGCAAATGTAATCAAAGAAACTTACGGTACTTAGACATGTTTGAAACAAAATGATTTATAACTTACACAGAGACAATCTTTTTGGTTTTATTTGGCTTAGTTTTTCCCCCTCTGCTAATTAGCTAAACATAAACTGGAGGTTAGTGTTACGACTGGTAGCCTAGTGTTAGGTTAATGTGACTGGGTGGGAGTCACAGACATATGGCATCATTTCCAACCCTTACGTTTTATCCAAACACCAGGCTGACCAATCTTAGCACTAACTTCTTAATGCGGAGCGGCAAGCGAGGCAGCACTTTGTACCATTCTTAAAAGTCTTTGGTATGACTAGGCTTGTGACCTTTCACTTCTAAGGCTGATATTAACAATAAGTCCACCAAACCGGTTTATCTAGACTTGTAATTGTAGTGCATATTGTAGTGCAAATGTAATCAAAGAAACTTAGGTTTGTTTGAAACAAAATTATTTATAACTTACACAGAGACAATCTTTTTAGTTTTATTTGGTTTAGTTTTCCCCTTCTACTAATTAGCAAAACATAAACTGGAGGTTAGTGTTATGACTGGTAGCCTAGTGTTAGGATAATGTGACTGGGTGGGTGTCACAGACATATGGCATCATTTCCAACCCTTACATTTTATCCAAACACCAGGCTGACCAATCTTATCACTAACCTCTTAATGCGGAGCGGCAAGCAAAGCAACATTTTGTACCATTCTTAAAAGTCTTTGTTATGACTAGTCTTGTGACCTTTGACTTCTAAGGCTGTGCACTGCATATTGTATCTGTATAACGATTCATATATTTACACTTATGATTGCAGTTACTGTACACTGTATATTGTATCACTGAAATGGTACATGAATGCAACATTTCCCGCTTGGAGTTGTTTATTTTGTCACTTTAGTAGAGGGAAAGGAACCATATAATTTAAAGTCTAAATAAATGTATGACTGTACTGATACAAAATACAGTGTAACTAAAATGGCAAATCTAGCTATCTGAATCATGTTTAACTAAAATTGTTTGTAAAAAATCAACCTAAATATTTACAAATTTCTCAAACATATTTTTCGAAACAAGAAAAGAATTCCAGACATGACCTGTGCTCAAAATTATGTGAAGTCTGTAAGTTCTATCGCTGACAATCTCCAAAAAGTCAGAGATATCAAGTTTTGTTAAAAACAAATAAAATCGTTTTCTTATGTTTGAGGTAATATCTTCAAAATATGCATAAATTGCTTGGACCAACTACATATCATAAATTGTATTGTTTGTTAAAACTCCCATGTTTGTCACAATGATTGTAGATTATGGTTATCAAGATAACACAACAAACATTATATATATATATATATATATATATATATATATATATATATATATATATATATATATATATATATATGGACCAACAGGCAACAAGATACCATAATAAGTATTTCAGTAAGAGTTTCTGAAATGTTTCATCGTAGTTATTACATAGGAGACGAAGTGACAAAATACTTGTGTTCACGGACAATAGCAAACAGATACCCAACACTAGACTATTGATAAAGAATGTCTCATACTCTGTTTGGGTATATAATTATGTACTTTCTTTTAAAGTTTGATCACACCTTCTTAAATTCAGGTCAGGATACATATGTTGTTCTTTGTACCAGTATCATATGAAGCCTCTTTAGAGATTTTCTGGCTGCCTAGATCCATGAAAACCATCAATGTGTCATCTATCACTTATCCATCATAATTACCATGTACATCTTAATGTGATTACTGCAGGAGTCATTGTATTCAAAGAGACATCACAAAATCCACGCTATGCAACTACAGCAGTTGTCACAAATACGTTTAGTGGGTTTTGAACATCAGTAATATAAAATATTCAGATATTTACAACTAACAATGTTGTTAAATCTACATTCCTTAATACTTTAGAAACAAAGGATAAGTAAAGTTTAAGTACTACCATTATAAAAATAAATAAAACAGCAACTACTATCTCCATAGTTAACATTGTAAGTGTGCAATATTTCAACTTGTACAACCAAATGACAAACATATCCACAGTCAATGCTATTAACTGTTTTGTGTTTATGCCTACACATACAAAATGACAACTATATCCATAGTCAATGCTATTAACTGTTTTGTGTTTCTGTCTACATATCCAAATGATAACTATATCTATAGTTGACACTATAATTATTTCTGTTTCTGCATCCAAATACAAAAATCTATTTCCATAGTTGACGCTCACTTTTTATGTTTCTACATCCACATACAAATAACAACTATAGCCAAAGCTGACACTCACTATTTCTGTTTCTGCATCCACATACAAATAATTACATCATGTTTATCCATAGTTGACCATGTAACTATTTCCATAGTTTAACACTAACTATTTTTGTGTTTCTGCTTACTCATACAAATGACAATTTAAATAACTCCATAGCCATAACTGACAGTTTTTTTTATTCTTCTTACAATTCAAATGACAACTATTTCCTGAGTTAATAACATTCTTGTTTTGTGATTCTGCTTACACACGCAAATGACAAGTCATCTTACTGCATAAATTATTTCTCAATTCTAGATGCTGGGTCTGAATTATGCACTCAAATCCAGAAATAACTCTTCAAATGGGATTGAACATGATGCTGGGTCCTAATTATGGCAACATATAGAGGTGTCACTTGGCATGATGCAAAATACAAATTATGGCCACACGCTGTAGTGACACATGGCATGATGCATATATTCTGAGGACATCTCTACTGGTGCACTGGATATAGATAAGCTTCTTCCACAAGCGTAGAACGTCTGACATGACAAATCTGAAGAAAAAGAAGCATATAGTTCTAGATATTGTTTAACAATTCTCATGGACTGCAAAAATTTAGTAGCATAAAAAGAGCATGTATTTTTAATATCACCAAAGCACACAAATCTGGATGATCAGGTTCTGTTTCTATCTAGTTTTCCATGATTATGTCAATACAATATTTAAGCTATCTATAAATGCGACACTTTAAAATAACCATGCATTTGTGTGTGTATGTGTGTGTGTCTGTGTGTGGTCCTTCACCACAATAATGACTTATCTGTTTCCAAATTTTAAAAAAAACAAAACAATTGAACTGCACAAATGATTAAGTAACATAAACCCATCCAAAAACTAATGTGTGAATAAAAGCAATGACAAGTATATAAGGTAAAGATGATAAAATGAAAAAATGGTATATCAAGTAAAATATGAAGCATAAGCATGTAAAATCCTTAAAACATCATGTACAAATTTCCAATATTAATCATATTCCTTCACTATAAACTGCCAAACTGCAGAATCTCTCATAATGATATGACTGAAATATTGCTAAAGCTATCATGGTAAAAGTCCACATCAGACCCCCATATGGAAAATATGGTAACTATATAATGTTTTTAAATAAAATTACATTATATCTTGTCTGTGATATACTTACGTGTATTTCTTCATTATGCTTTATGATCATCTTTAATTTGTAGCTAACAGGCTTCATAGACAGAGATAACCTGTCTCCTTTGCTTGTCTAACTGTGCCCTGTATCCCTGTCTACCGAGTGCTTGTTCAATGTCATCAAGCACAGCATCGATTTTGTTCCAGTAAACATCAAAGTCCTGTTGGCTCATCATTCCATCCATGGAATGACCAATCTTATTCCTATAGGAACGAATTCGCTCCACACTAGCTCCTAGACATTTGTCTCTGAATGGCTGTTCTATTGGATCAATTCCCCAATCCATCAATGAAGCAGAAACTGTGCTGACATTTCTGATCAGAATATACAACAAAGATATGTCAAATTGGTCCACACTTGCAACATACCGACCAAAGGGATCTGGGAAGACCACCTGACACTGATCGGGAAGAAGAAGAGCATTCAGCCATTGTCCTCGCCTGGTCTGTGTTTTCTTGGTCAAGTCGGCTTTCTTGGCCCGGATTGCCTTGTATATGTTTGTGTATGGTTCAGGGACATGGGTGAGGAGGATATCTCTTAAGGCATTTGTACAAACAGTCACAAGAGCTACGTATAGACGAGCATGATTCATGTGCTCTGGACTTATGGGTGCATCAGAATCATGTCCCTAAAGAATAAGGAAAGCGAATATTATTTAAACAATCTTTTCATCAGTGACTAAGAAGTTTATATCGTCGTCACATCATGAACAGGTGTACAAGATATTTTTTATTATTAATATTGATTGAAATATATAGACTAAAGACTAAAGAAAACATAACACAAATTCTCAATCACACACAAACTGAATTTGGTAAAAGAAGGAGGTATGGGCTAGCATGTTGAGCGGACGATCACAGCATTATAGTACAACACATGACCTGCAAATGCACGGATTAAAGGATGAGATAGATATGATTTCAAACAAATGTTCCTAGCTTCATAACAATTCTTGTAACGGAAACTCATCAACATGTGATCTTTGAAATAAAAACAAATAACAACTCTTTAACCAAAGTCTTAGCATAAATAATATATGACTGTGACTGTAACATCAAGATGAAAAAGGTAAACAAACACTGAGTAATTTGCACTCAAAAACAAGCATTAATGATGTAACCTATGATCTGAGTCCAGGTTTATCAAGATATTGTCAAAAACGTTAGGTCATTAACTGTTGTCAAATATGCAGACTTTACAGTCATATATGGTCATTGATACAGACTCAAATACAAGGTGGAAATATTGTCAAAATGAAGGCTTCTAGTTCTGATTGCAGCTTATAAATACTTTAAAAAATAGTAAACACCGTAATGAACATGCACCTAACAGTGTTACAAGAAAAATCCATTCCAATATATTTTAAGATTTCTCTTGAGATGTGTACTTATTAAAATCTTTTTCATTTTTTTTCTTAAAAAATGGATGAGTTTCGTATGAAATGTGGAATCACTGGTAAAAAGCAAAATCAGATGGGAATAGGTCATACTGCACACTAAACAGTATTATTTATCATCTTAATTCAGTGATTACACTTACAAAGTATCTTTAAAACTTCATTATTTGCTTGTGAAACATGTTAACAAGATCATTTAGTCTCCAGTAGCCCTTACAAAAAGATTGATTATCAAGCAGAAATAAATTCAGACAAAAGCAATCATACGAAAAAATATTGGTTAATGTGACTGTGCATTAAATTTTAACAGGTAAACAATGGCATAAAACATTCATTTATGTAAGAAGTAACCATTCTGACAGGGCATTAAAAGCAAAACATGGACATCAATTAATTCTTTCTGTAATATATATCCAAGGTGACAAGGAATTGTTTTTAAAAATTACAGCGCATTTCTTTCTGTGATATAAAAATATCATTTCAGAAGCATAACAGCCAAACACAAAGCACCATGCTAGCAAAATGTCATGTTTATAAGCACTAGTTTTACTGAGGACTGACTAGATATCAAGTCTTTTAGTGACAAATCCATGCCAAATGACAATATAATTATGAATAGAGGTGATAACAATGCTTTCAAAATGTCTGCTATGAGGGACATATTGGATAGCTGATTCTATTTTCATTTCAGACTTTAAAAAACACATTATAACTAGTTAGTTTGGTGAAAATCCGATCTAAATATGACTTAAATTATGAGTAGCAGCGACAACAAGGTTATCAAAGTGGGTTCCACAGTGGTCAGGTTGACTCCCCATTTACATCATTTTCTTTAGGACCAACAATATCCTGGACAGATAGAGCTTTTAAAGTTTCGTGGCAATATTCCTAGGAGTTTAAAACAATCAGCAATAACAATCTTGTGCTAAATGCAAGCTGATTGAAGATTTCTTGCACAGACATATACAGTAATATTGATCAGAAACTCACCTCATCTGCAAGCCACATCTCAAATGGTGCTGCACTGCCATCTTCAGAGAAAACTTGGGATGGTGACCACCAAGTACACAATTCGTATTTTAAATTCTGGCCTAGGTAAGAGGTAATCTTTGAGAGATTCAGTGTAATGAACTTTCTTACTCTGGTACACAACACTGCATCAGGGGTTTTGATTTCATCAACCACCAGCCTCGTTATTCTTGCAAAAACAATATGGTTCTTACAGTGCAATGTTAACCTGTGGAAAAGGTCAAGGTTGAAAATGCAACAGCCACAGAAAATGAGATTTTCTGATGTGTCCTTCTTCTTGGCGACAGGCCAGCGGGTTACACAGGCAGCAATAAGCCTGTGGAAGATGGGAGGCGGCAAAAACTTTCCTTTAAAGACACAGCACAGGACAGGTGTGCTGACCAACATTGGATCTTGTTCAGTGGAGATAATTTCTCTTGGAGATTCTTGACGGAGCATACATGGTGTAAGGAAATAACTCTCGATCTAAAAAAGAACACATATATATGAAAGAGAAAAGTATATATATATATATATATATATATATATATATATATATATATATATATATATATATATATATGGACAAGGATGACTGCCATGATGGCAATATTGTAAGTCTGATCAATGCCATTTTCATTTATGACTAACTAGACCATGGGATGCATATAAGTGAAAAGTGTGATGGCACCTATCCTAGTAGTTTAGTAGGAGTTATTGATAACAAACTTGTGCCAATGGCACATGTATGGATGATAGACAGTAACCAAATCAATCAGCTATCGTGGTCTACAACTAGCAGAGATAAACATTCGTCCAACTATTATCAATATACTGGCTTTCAAACCAGAGAACGGTTAATATGTGTCTAAGATCACTCATGTGTTCAGTACAATGCAAGACTTGGTGGCAAAACATCTTGGTCAGAGGGATGCTTGTAAACGTTCATCCAGTACATATCACTATTGTAATGTTTAGGTTTTTATAATGAGGGTGGAAAATACCTGTTTTTACAAATTCGTCTTTATTTCATAGTATACAGAGTATATCTGCTCTGATTGTCTGATCTACATCTAGCACCCTATCCGTCATCCTTATCTGCATTCTCTAACAAACTGATTAAGTAGTGGGAAAGTCTTTAGTACCGTATAACACTGCTTCTAGAACACTACATCCCTCCTTTTCTTTCAGATTTAAAATTTGTTCTTAAATTGAAAATCAGTTCATCATAATTAGAACTAGTCATAATGATAATAATGTCTTAACAACATAAATTCATATAATAGAAATTCATGACTGCAATAAAACTTTTGTCTGGATTGTTTTTTTCTTTCTTGTTCATAATGTACAAATGGTAAACTTGGAACTGGGTAAAGTAGTTTTTCAGCTCTCGCAGCTTAGTCCTAATAATGGTCTGAGTTTTTAATTGAGGGCAGAGTTCAAATCCACCATATTATTTGTTTTTCACACACATAATCCTTTAGATAGTCTGGTGGTTTTCTGAGTCGGGATGATCTTAAGGCTAGGTCGGATGATGGATATGTGTCACATCTATCTCCATCTTTCTCTAGATTTATTGTATCATATGTCTTGTCGTCAGATGGTGGAATATATGGTGAATTATTTACTGTCTTGAAGAATGACGAGTTATTTGATGTTCTTCTCTTCTCGCTGTTATCATTGATCCCTTTATGTTGATAACTTCATATGGTTTGGTGTCGAATGGAGTTGACAACTTGTCTCGCGTTTCGTGTTTCACTAGAACACTGTCTCCAGCTTTGAAATTTGATTTCTTAGCTTTCCTAGTTTGATCTGCATAACTCGTCATCTTTTCCTTTTTCTCTGTATCGGTTTTTCCTTGTTTTGTTGTAGTCTGGTTTGATTTGTATACTTGCGAGTTTTCTTCTCATTTTTCATCCAAATAGAATTTCAGCTGGAGATATTTTTTATTGTTGCATGAGGTGTGGCTTTGTAATTGCGTAAAAATTTGTACATTTCTTGTTTCAAGCTTTTACGTTCTGCATTAGATGCTTTGATTATGTTTCTGATTGTCCTCAAAAACATTTCTGCTTCGACATTAGCTTGAGGCCATAAAGGTTTGATTTTCCTATGCTTGAATCCCATGTATTCTGCAAACTTTGTACATTCATATCCATTGAATGGAGGTCCATTATCTGTTTTTACAACTTCTGGTATTCCGAAGAAAGTTGCGGAATGACTGTTGTTGCAGACGTCGAGTTAATAATTTCAACTACTGGATATCTTGAGTAGTCATCAACAAGTACCATTAAGTAGACTCCTGATGGAAAAGGGCCACTGAAGTCCATGCTAATATGACTCCAAGGGTTGTCTGATAGAACTGTCATTTTTAGCAGCTCTGTTGTTTGCTTTGGCGTTGATGCAAGGCATGGAATATAATTTTGACAGAATTCCTCTACTTGTTTGTCAATACCAGGAAACCATACTTTCTCACGAAGAAGTTGCTTTGTCTTGACTATGCCCTGATGGCCTTCATGTACTAGCTCTATCACTCTCTTTTGCAGCCCTTTTTGTATTACCAGTTTCTTGACACACAGTAGGACAAAACCGTTTGTAACTGGAACGATCGTGAGCTCTTGTCTGAGTCTTGAGAATGTTTCCAAGGTTTTGTTTTGTTTGTAAGACTGTTTCCAATTTCCAGATTTTATTAATTTGATAACTTGTTGAAGGTCCTGGTCCACTAAAGTAGCTGTCCAAATTTTTTTCAATGGTCATGGCTTTGGGTATTGCATTGACGAATATGAATTGAATATAGGCTTCTGAAACTTCAGAATGTTTACAGCATTCAGTTCCAGTCTTGGGATGTCGTGAAATATAATCTGCTGCATTTGTTTTACCTGGCTTGCAAACTACTTTGAAATTGTATGCTTGTATTCTCAATCTCTACCTGTCGATTCTTGCAGGGGGTCATGATTTTGGATTGTTGAAAATGACTTCCAGCGGCTTGTGGTCACTAATTAGTTTAAACGTATGACCAAACAGGTACAGATGGAAGTGCTCACATCTCCAGACTATTGCTAGTGCTTCAAGTTTCGTCTGTGAATATCGTTTTTCCACATCTGAAAGTGCTCTACTGACATAAGCAATAACCTTTCCATTCTGGGTTAAGACCTACAGGACTTGCATCTACAATTAATTGTGTTTCCTTATTAGGGTCGAAATATGCTATTATTGTGCTACTAGCTAGGTCTTGTTTGAGTTTATCAAACGCTTTTTCGTGTTTTTCAGTCCATTAACATGGTAGAGTTTGCTTGGTTTAAGCTCGAAGACGCTCATTGATTGTTGCATAATTTGGGATGAATCACCACACATAGTTTGTCATGCCTAGAAAACTGCGTACTTCTGATGTGTTTGATGGAGTACTGGCACTTTTGATTGTTCTACTTTCTTTGGATCTGGAGAAATTCCGTCTTTGCTGAAAATGAATCCAAAGAACTCAATTTTGTCTTTGTTGAACTCACATTTGTGTTTATTTAGTGTCAAACCCTTGTGCTGTATGCGAGTGAATGTAGCTTCTAGATTGTTGTCATGTTCTTCCTGCGTGCGAACAGATACTAAAATGTCATCGCTAATATTAGTTGTGCGTTTTAGTCCATCCAGTGTTGTACAGCGTGTGTTTTGAAATATTTCCGCTGCAGATGATATTCCGAAAATGAGACGTTTATATCTTCGTAGTCAAATATGAGTTGAGAATGTTGTAATATTTCTGGATTTTTCATTTAAGTCCAGTTGATGGTAACCTGAATTTAGGTCAAGCTTGGAGAGTATGGTTGTACCATTGAGATCTGCTATAAGGTCGTCTATTGTTGGTGTGATGTGTCTCTGGCGAAGTACTACTTCATTGGGCAAACGCATAACAACACAGATTCTAATTTCGTCAGGTTTTGGGGTTTGGTAGCAACCATAATTGGAGACATCCATGGAGTTGGTCCGTCCACCTTTTCGATAATGTCTAATTCTTCAAGTCTTGCCAACTCTTTTTAAAGTTTGTTCCTAACGTGGATTGGAATACGTCGATGGGGTTGAGTTACAGGGATTACAGTATCATCAGTGTGAAGGTGTATCTTCACGTCTTTAAATTTTCCAATTCCTTTGAAGATATCTGGGCACTTCTTATACAATTCTTCAAACTTGCTCTTGACTGTAGCAGAGATTCTTGGAATTATTTGCAACTGTATTCTTGTTTCATAACTCAATATGTTTCCAAAAATTTCCTTTGGTTACATAGAATTGAGCTGTAGTTATCCTATATTTTGTCTCAATGTTGGCTTGAAATTTTTCAACTATATGTAGTTTCATTTCGGATCCATAGGCAAATACGTTTGTGTCTGTTCTCTGCAGTTTAGGTTTATGTTTCAGCTTTACAAATGTATGTTCGTCCATGACATTAATGTTTGATCCTGTGTCAATCAGTACCTCTATTTTTGTTCCATCTACATCTACCATTGTGTGAGTTGTTTTTTAGCGAATTGACTTTATCTCGAGTTCGCAGGCCAAAAGTATATTCTTCATCTGAGTTCTCAGATGTACTACTTCTATCTTGCTGGCTTTCTACTTTCTTTGTAACTTCATTCTTCATCTACAGACGTTAGAAAAATGGTTTTTCTTCTTGCAGAAATTGCATTGTCTCCCTTTTGCAGGACATTGTCTATCTGTGGATATTCACCACCACAATTTCGGCATGTTTGGTTTTTGTATTGTTGTTTGTTGGTGCCTTTTGCAGTCTCCATGGAATGCCTTTTGTTTCTATGATGAATCGGTGTCCTTCATTTCGTTATGGCATTTGCATTCTCTCTTTCGGATTTTTCTATTTCTGTTGCTTGTCTATCCGAGAGTTCCATGGCACGTGCAAGTGTAAGAAGGTGTATTAGGTCCATCTCTTCACGAAGTGCACGACGTCTAAGACATGTTGACAAACATCCTTGAATTATTTGTGATTTTATTTCCTTGTCGACATCATTGAACTCACACGTTGCTGAAAGTTGCCTTAGCATGGTGTGGAAAGCCTCAATCGATTGTCCATTTTGTTGTTTACTTGCCGAAGTTTGTAGATTTAAAATTCGCTGTTTATCTTTGGTGCGAAATAGTTTGTCAACTTTTATACGGTGGTTGGATAATCTTCTCCTGTCTCTTGGAGGGTTTCAAAAATGTTGTTTACTTCCTCTCTTGCATAGTGCAAAAGTAATGCATGTTGACGTTTTGTGTCTCTGATGTCTATTCCAATCAGAAAGTTATCAAGTCGTTTCACCCACTTCTTTCATCGAACATGAGGTGCATTTTCATGGACAGAGAATGGTGGAAAAATGGGCAAACTTGCTGCCATTATCAGAGATAAAGACGTTCACTACAAGTGTGCAACACGGTGGAAGGTCTGTAACAATTCTCTGAGTAGAATGAATCAGTTGTCCTTATTCTTCCCTGTTATCCTCAGCTTTGTTTTTTGCAATATCCTCGTCGCCATTGTAATGTTTAGGCTTTTATAATGAGAGAGGAAAATACCTGTTTCTACAAACACGTCTTTATTCCACAGCATACAGAGTATATCTACTCTGATTGTTTGACCTACATCTAGCACCCTATCTGTCAGCCTTATCTCCAATCTCTAACATACTGATTAAGCAGTGGGAAAGTCTATAGTACCTTATAGCACTGCGTCTAGAACACTGCAACTATTTGTGTCAAAACAATTATTTCCAAGTTTGTACAGATTTTGTATCTTCATCCATATTTGATGGAACATCAGTATCATGTGACCAAAACTGAAAGGTTTCCATGCCATACTGCTTTCTATCAATGATGGCTAAATTCTGTTCAGGGATTTTTAAAAAAAATAAAACATGTTGTGCATGTTTTAATTTTTAGTTTCAGTACTAACAGAAAAATCAGAATGTTAATCAGCATAACTTATGCAAATCATAAAGACTTCAAGCAAAATTGAAACGGCTCAGTTACAGGACATCTATTTAACAGTAAAACACAAAAGCAGTTGACCAAAACATCTGGTTCTGTTGGATGCTTTCCATGCTTATAATTATTTCAATCCTATTGATAGTACATGTTATGATTAATGAAAACAATTTTTTCTTGGTTTCTCTATATCTGTTCCAAAACCGAATTTGACTGCAGATCCAAACATGTGTCAAGAACTGAAATATTTTTTGATAGAATGCATTTGTCTGAAATTTTTTAAAATTCTATTGAACATATTTTATAAGTAAATATACAGTGAAAATGTTTTTTACTGTTTGAATAGTAATATTTATATATGATGACATAATTATATCAAATTTGGTTATAAAAGCCTTTTATGTCTGAATTCTACAAACTCTGGTTATAAAAGTACTTTATGCCAGCATTATATTAAATGTAAACAAAACCCTTAATCCAATAATGCCAAAATTCCACTAAAATGTATTAAATTCCTGTGCAAAAACACTGCTGTACTTATTTCTGAAGTAGCATAACAGAAAAAAAGCTTAGATTCAAATAGTGAGCTAAAGTAAGGTATCCTTTGTATTAGAGCTGTACCGATTAATCGCCCGTACGCATAATCGGGCCGATTATTAGCACAATCGGTATAATCGGGTATCGGCAAAAATAATCGGTGCCGATGCAAATAATTTTTTTAAATAACCAATTTTTCCTGATAAAATTTGTATATACAGTCGCGTTTTGACTGACCATAACTTAATCCTTTGTAACACTAGAGCTCGGGATAAATGCAGCATGCAAACAAGTTGCTCATTAACTATTTTGTAACAAAGAGATTGCTCTAATAAAGTATTTAAAAAGAATTTATCTTTGCCAGTTGTGCGAAATTTTCAACTCCAGCGTCCGCTAACATTTGTAAACTGCAGTAAACCAGACTAAAGTACATGTCGCTAACCGCCATTGTAGTGCCAAAGTCATGTGAATAGCCAGTAAGATTAACATCAAAGGGAGTAATGATGGATATATACACAGTCAATTTTGAGGTTTGTGTTTTTTCTTTAGCTTTATGAAAACTCACAAAACACCGATAGTCCTTATGTCCCAGTGAGAAATTGTTTGAAAGGGCTTCAATGTAGGTTTGAGTACGTCGTCTGTCTTTCAGTTAATCTGTAATGCCTGGAGGGTGAACGAACTCATTGTCTTTAATACTAGTAAGTGAGAATCATTTTCGGATTTTTTAAAATTATCTTTTATTTCTTTTGTTAGTGTTTCACCAAGCCACCATCAGGCAGAAGGGGCGGTCTCTCATAAGTCATAACAAGTTTTACTGTACCTTTGAAGCACCGACATATACTAAACAAATAAAATAATTCTATATCAATGTTTTATACAATCATCTGATGTTACCGCAGCAATAACGAGTATTTGTTGTTGTCAAAGCAAGCCGACGACCTTTGCTCATAGAAAGTCGGCAATAAACTCAAAAGCATTGCCTCAATTTACATAGTGATTAGAACATATTTATTGTGCCGCGAAACTTTCCTGTTTGCAACAAAAAAAAAATCGCCCACCCCCACGGTCTGTGGACAACAGAGTAGTAATTTATTTGGACACATTGTTTCAAGAGCCCGAATAGATTGGATTATTAATATCGGCTCTGCATAATGTCGAACTTGAAACTATCAAGTTTAGTCTGGAATTACTTCAAAGTAAATGCAGTCAACGAGTCGACAGCACATTGCACACCGACTCGCAAATTATGAAGGCTGTATTTTACCTTTATGTAATTTCGTGTTGTGGAAATCAGAAAATATGCACATGCAAAATAATAACAAAATCAATAATAAATAGTACTTTATAAAAGTTTAATAATTTTCGGGTCACCGAAAGTTACTTTTTTAACATGCCTATGTCTTAGAACACGGATATTTTTGTCCCAAGATGTACTGCCGTTACAATAGACAATAAAAACGCCTAAAACCTGTAAAGTTTTGACATTGGCCCACGGATAAGCTCCCACCCCCATTCCAGGCCTTTATTGTTTTCTAAATTTGTCGGCTTATACCTGAGTACATAATATGATAATCAAATAATCGGTCTCATAATCGGTATCGGCAATTTTGATAATCGGCTATACGCGGTATCGGCATAATCGGCAAAAAGTGACATCGGTACAGCTTTACTTTGTATGAATCTGTACATTCTCTCTACTTGCCTGATGCTTTTTGTCAAATTTTGTTTGACTCTCGTAAAACAGTTTTTGCAAATTATAATAATTAAATTTGTAATTTTTGATTGGCAGTTATATTTAATGAAGGATCAGCAAATTGCAACTTTCACCATGCATGGCATATACAAGTTCCCTCCAAGGTTGTGTTTGAGGTCTCAAGAAAAAAGATCATGGTGTGTAAGAAGTCCCAAGATTAAAGATCACGGTGTGTAAGCAGTCCCAATATAAAACAGCATAATGTGTAAGAAGTCCCAAGATAAAAGATCACGGTGTGTAAGAAGTCAAAAGGTAAAAGATCATGGTGTGTAAGAAGTCCCAAGGTAAAAGATCATAGTATGTAAGAAGTCCCAAGGTAAAAGATCATTGTATGTAAGAAGTCCCAAGGTAAAAGATCATTGTATGTAAGAAGTCTCAAGGTAAAAAGATCATGGTATGTAAGAAGTCCCAAGATAAAAGATCATTGTATGTAAGAAGTCCCAAGGTAAAAGATCATGGTGTGTATGAAGTCCCAAGATAAAATATCATGGTGTGTAAGAAGTCCCAAGATAAAAGATCATGGTGTGAAAGAAGTCCCAAGATAAAAGATCATGGTGTGTAAGAAGTCCCAAGATAACAGATCATGGTGTGTATGAAGTCCCAAGATAAAATATCATTGTGTGTAAGAAGTCCCAAAATAAAAGATCATGGTGTGAAAGAAGTCCCAAGATAAAAGATCATGGTGTGTGAGAAGTCCTAATATAAAAGATCATGGTGTGTAAGAAGCCCCAAAATAAAAAAATCACGGTGTGTAAGAAGTCACAAGGTAAAAGATCATGGCATGTATAAATTCCGAATATAAAACATCTTGGTGTGTAAGAAGTCCCAATATAAAAGATCACGGTGTGTAAGAAGTCACAAGATAAAGATCATGGTATTATAAAGTCCCAAGATAAAACATCATGGTGTGTAAGAAGTCCCAAGATAAAAGATCATGGTGTGCAAGAAGCCACAGAAAAAAGATCATGGTGTTTAAGAAGTCCCAATATAAAAGATCATAGTGCTAAGAAGTCCTAAGATAATAGATCATGTTGTGTAAGAAGTCCCAAGATAAAATATCATGGTGTGTAGGAAGTCCCAAGATAAAAGATCATGGTGTGAAAGAAGTTCCAAGATAAAAGATCATGGTGTGTGAGAAGTCCTAATATAAAAGATCATGGTGTGTAAGAAGTTCCAAGATAAAAGATCATGTTGTGTAAGAAGTCCCAAGATAAAAGATCATGGTAGGTAAGAAGTCCCAAGATAAAAGATCATGGTGTGAAAGAAGTTCCAAGATAAAAGATCATGATATGTAAGAAGTCCCAATATAAAAGATCATGGTGTGTAAGAAGTCCCAAGATAAAAGATCATTGTGTGAAAGAAGTCCCAAGATAAAAGATAATGGTGTGAAAGAATTCTTAAGATAAAAGATCATGGTGTGTAAGAAGTCCAAAGATAAAAAAAAATGGTGTAAAAGAAGTCCCAAGATAAAAGATCATGTTGTGTAAGAAGTCCCAAGATAAAAGATCATGGTGTGAAAGAAGTCCCAAGATTAAAAATAATGGTGCGTGAGAAGTCCTAATATAAAGTCCCAAGATAAAAGATCATGGTGTGTAAGAAGTCCCAAGATAAAAGATCTTGGTGTGTGAGAAGTCCCAAGATAAAATATTATTGTAGACTTTAGATTGCACTCACCTTTATTAAAGGCGATTGTTTTTAAATCTTTGTAAAATGGTCAATGCACATTGAATGAAAATATGAAGGAAAGATGAAATCTTAGTTTGGAAACATTTCTGGATTTATTTCTAAGGTAGTGTATTTGAAAATATTCTCAATTACCCATTCCCAATTATAAATATTATTGGTACATATTGAGTGCTTATAGGTTACAGTTTGCGGCAGATTGTTGGTGCACTTTGCTATCTCTTAACATGGGAATATCGCTTAGGACAATGGAAATTAAAACAGGGATTGAATATAATATGATTATATAGTTGCCTCCATGCATTTTCCTTGACAACATATATCAAATTAATGATTGCAGCAGTGGTAGAGTGACTTTACTCCCCGTACAACAATGTTCACCATTCGGTATCTGGAATACTCTTCTTGCTTTGCCAATATTGCATTTGATGTGTTCTAGGACATATAAAGTTTGAGCCAACATAGTTTGATTGCAGGTAAAATAATCTCGTAGATGAATTATCCTCTTTCATTTCATTGAATGCTGAAGTATACAAATCATGTCTTCTATGATATGACACACTTTAATATGTGACATAAGGATATATGTCTTTCTTTTGTGAATGTGACATTGTTTCACACATAGGAAAACTGACTTTTTATTAGTGTAAAGTCAGCGATGTCAACTTCACATACAGATTTCACATTAGTCATCATATGTCATTTATAACAAAAAGTTACTGCCAATGAATTCTCTTACTTTTTATATTATAGGTAACATATGAAGTCTGTTATCGGCTACGAATTTTGTAGCTTTCATATAAGCAAACTTTTTCCATAGCAGAAAAGAGAAGAATGTCCAGGTTTATGACAATTGTGTAAATATTGTTCTCACCATTTGCTGAAATGGAATGATATAATGGGTTGTATTATTTTGAAATTAAAAGCTGGAAACACATTTTTCCTATTTGTACCACATGTTTACTGGTACTACTGAAAACTAAAGCTGCTAGGTGATTTCAAATAAGCAAATTTAAAAATGGATTTAGTCAAATACCATATTTTTGAGTGTACAAGTAAAAGATAGACTATACATGGCATCCAGTAGAAATGGTGGAGGAAGAAACAGGGAAAACCTTGGGAAGAACCACCAACCCATGAGAAGCTACAAGTAAGCTTTCTCACATGACCACATTAGGCAAATCCGAGACTGAAATTCATGCCAAAATAGATGAGATGGCAGTGATCCACAACGGTAAGTGCTTTAGACCATTTGGCCTCTCGAAGACCACGCAGTGAGTAGTTTTATATGATTGGACAAATTTTAAATTCCTATTCTGGTGTAACATCTAATATTTAAATTTCAACAAATTACTGCATAGAGATTGGTTTATAGCATAATTTCTGCCAGAAATAGCTGCTTAGATTACATGTAGCTTAAAATTATGAAAAAGATTTAGTATATTTTATTTGGCAATGCATTTCATTATCTTAATTATAAATCATATTAATATTGAGTAAACCAGTCTTAAAAAACACAATTTATTTTCCAGAATATAAATTGCTATAAATATGTACGGTTAAACTGCAATAATTTCAATGATCCATGACAGTTTATCTAAATAATACTTGAATCACTGTAACTAACCTGGTCATGTAAACTGCAATACAATAATTCTGAATTCATCTTTCCTGCTGTATATTTTTTGTTGTTGACATAATATAGGGTTTTTAAATATTAACATTAAACTTTGTCGTTGTCTATGACTGCATATGAAATGGTAAAAAATTTTCCAAGTGGTTAACATTATCTGAATATTAATGGTAATTGCCCAAAATCTTGAACTGATATCAAATCAATGTAAAGACTCACCACAAATCTGTTATATTGATAATTATAATGTTTAAGGTACAGAATTCTTTATGCATATGAATTGAAGTTTTGTGGTTGCAACCTAGCTAATGCGAAGATGCAAACTGTAAAGTTATATATTCTGTTATATGACCAACGCCCAATCAGTAGGACCACTGGAAAAGCACACAGAAATAGTTAATTTTATCAATGACGAGAATATCTGTCTTCTTCCTGACAGAAACATGGCTAAAACATCAAGCCGATTTAACACCCACCGCTTACTACATCAAGTCAATCCTCCGCCTCTCTTGTGGAGGTGGAATTGTTGTCATCATAAAGAATCCCATGATACAATGTCTTAAGTACAACACAACCTTCAATTTCTGCCACACATCGTTTAAACTGGTCCAAACAAAGATCAGTCCATTTTTTGTTTTTATTGCATTTCTCCTAGTAGAACAAAAATAAGCTGACTGAATTTCTCTTTTTGGAGCGGGTTCTGAATCTTCTGCAGTATGAAAATTCAATAGGTGGCAATCTAATTATTCTTGGAGATTTCAACTTTCACTTTGACTGTCCTGTAAACCATATACACCAAAATTCCTTTATTCCATTCCATTCACAAGTCTGTGATATATAGTAAATCTGGTAATTTTTGGGAAGATTTGTGCTGACTTGCTTTGCAATTTGTAGTTAATGTAAACAAAATATTGTTTACTTTATTTATTTCTATAACTGCAGTATTTTTATTAAGATGTTAAAAAAAATATTTAATATTTCATGCTGTCACAAATGAAATATTTGCACAAAGAAAAAATAAATTTAGAAGGAAAGTGGAGCATTTATGTTAACTGACCTTCTCGAAAATCTCAGTGAATGCCCTTGGTTTGGCAATAATGTTTAACTGCTCCATGATCAACAACATGTGATCTTTGTGAGCATGTAGTTCTGGATACTTCTCCTTTGTCCAGACAGCATCTGTGAAAGAGAAGGAATGGATTTTAGATCCAGTAGAAAAATTGTAATAATACATTATTTTAAAAGCATTCTTATAGAAGGTGATGGATTTCACAAAATGGGATTTGCAGTAATTGCATTTCATTCAAATATGAATATAATTTATTTTCAAGAAACCGTTAAAGCCAACAAATAAACCTCAACATTCATGAAGTCGATTCATTCATGTTATATATTCGAAACGTTCTCATGATAAATCATCGATTGAAACCACATTTATTTAAAATAACCAAAAACAAATCTAGTTTCACAAATGTTGGAGTGAAGTTGCTACATTTAATTTCAATATCAATAAAAGTATTTTTAACAAAACATTACAACCAACAGAGAAAAAAGTAATGAAGTGAATGAATCATTTATATATTGCACACTTTGCTGATACACTGACATAAATGACATAATTACTTGTCATATATATATATATATATATATATATATATATATATATATATATATATATATATATATATAACACCTTCATTTCAATGATTATCTTTAAATTCTTTATAAAGAATCAGGTAATAGTCATAAAAGGAGACCATTCTAAAACTGTCTTGCTTCACATTTTCTGGTACCAAATCACAACAATCATCAGTGATTACTGAAGCTGAAATGTCTGTTCTTAATAGAAACTTTGGAGTTCTATAGATCATCATGGGGGTGGGTGGCCGGAATGATTCACAGTAGATAGGTCTTTAAGGCAAATGAAATTTTTTGGCAATGCAAGACATTAAATTAATTATGATCAGAACTAATTTTTTTTGTAAACAGTAAGAAGACATTAACAGTCTTTGCACCACTTGATTGTTTCTTGTTTAATATGAGGCAGCATGTAGACTTATCATGTGTGGGTTGATTTAACAGGCAAGAAGACTGGAAGTTCCTAGAAATCTCTACCACCAAATATAGGAGATCATTGCCCCATAACATGTCTCTCTAAATAAAGGTCTTAATGTATTTCATCAAGAGCAAGGAAATCAGTGTAGTTGAAGAAAAGATGTATGCATCAAAGACTGTTTAAATCGAGTGAAATGGCATACAAACTGTCCAGACAATACAATCTGAGACTGGCATGATGAACGTTCAAAGCTTAGCATTCCTCCTCATCCCAAATAGGTCCAAATGATACTTACCACAGTAATGACTGATTTTATAAACACTAATCAACAATTATTTTGAGATGGGTTGATTGAGCTAGCATAGCAGGATGTGGCAAATTTCAATGCATAGCAGGATGTGGACAATTTAAAAGTAGATTTTTTGATGACACCTCTTGAAAATTTAAATAATGAATTACCTAAAAACAGTTAATTAAGTTCATGGAAAGCACCAAGATATCTTTACTATAATCTATCTTCTGCCATGTTAAAAAAGAAGTTGCAATGGGTGTACATTTCTGATGTGCAGGAGCACTCTTGAAGTGACCAAACATTGTTTACCTCCTGAAAGGAGTATTTGGAGATAGGCAGACGTGCTAGTACCTATATATAATGTGATCGTCTACAGCTCACCCTGCAAAAACATGCTTGGCATAACCGAAGTTAGGTCATCCAATTCACTGAGATGGGTCCATAAAGAGTCCTGAACTTTTTTCATTTGGTTTATTATGAAACATTTTGGATGTGACTTTGGTAAAAGGGTCATTTGTAGAGGTCGCATGAACAAGCGATCCAAAACAATGAGATGCAATAGAAGAAATGTTCCTAGACATAAATATGACTCTTCCATGGATGGAAGACACCTCCATTATGATCATTAAGGAATATTTCTGCAGGAGATAACATTGATTAAAGGGGCCTTGACCTCCATGCTCCCACGAATGAAGTATATGGATTGGATGGGATTTGATTTATTAGTGTTGGCATAATAAACAGCTTACCTTGTGATTCGTATGGATGCGATCTGTGTAGTGCAATGTACAAATCTTGAGTTCATAAGGGAGATATGCCTGTCTACAATTCGAGTTCATGTGAGATATGACCGTCAACAATTGTGTTAAAGTGAGATACAACTGTCTACAATTCAAGTTGAACTGATATGACTGTCTTTAATTCAACATCCACATAATATTTAGAGGTAAAACTGAACTAAAGGTCATGATAGATATAAGATGTGTAATGAACAAATGAATAAACAAATGAAGGGGAAAATGTAAATTTTGTACGGCACGGGATAACGATGATCTCTACATTTTGAAATATGGGAACAATTAAGAAATGAACTGACAAGTTTGAACGTAAGGATTCTTTTCTCCTTTAAGCCAGTGTTTCACCAATGTCAGCAGGGCCGACAGACTAAGCACCATTAAGTTGTCTGTGGCGCTGTTAAAATATCATTCAAGGTATTTTTGTATAAGACGCAAATATCTAAAAACAAAATATACTCAAAAATGTAAAATAAGTCACAAAGGAAACAGTTTGATATGGTTACGCTACGTCTGTCAAGAAAAAACCTTGTACCATTTTTCTCAGTGTAGATAACATAAGGTCCGAGATATGTATGATGTATTAACAAAATGAATTGAGAAATATATATATATATATATATATATATATATATATATATATATATATATATATATATATATATATATATATATATATATATATATAATGGACTGGCAAAACTTATATCACTCCTAACTGTGTTGGTGCTGTTCAAGAAGATATATTTTGGAAACTGGTAAAAAAAAAATTAGGCAGGTACAAACTGACAGGTGTTGGTAATATATGGTCCAATATATTGAAGACTAATTTACAAAAAGAATAAAAAATGAATAAATAAATCGAAAAATGCTAAAGTGGGAAACAAAAGACACTTTGAAAACACTCAACAAAAATAAGACATGTACGAACCGATAAGTTCTGAACTAAGGATTCCTTTTCCTTTAAAGTCAGACCATTTCTGTGAGACAACATTGTCCACAGAACCTTCTGGTAAGTCAGGGCGAGCATTGATTAGGGTCTTCAAAGCATCAATCAACCACGTTGGATCCAGTACAATGTTCTCTCTCAAAATTTCAATGCTGAAAAGTAGAAGTATTTCAATGCATTTGGAATAGGTAAGAAAAATTTGATGTTGTATAATCTAAGGTTAATTCATAAGTCACCTGATCTGGTCTTGATTTTTGGCCTTTTATTTATACTTGTCATTTTTAGCAGCAAAGCAATACCAAAACGAAATGATCACTGCACAAATACATATTGTACACCTACATATTTTAATTTAAACTTCACATCTGTTATGTTCACTTGATATCAATTCTGGTCAATAGAATAAATCTGTTAATATCGTATTGTTTTTTGTTTCCTTCTGCAAGTCTGAAAGTAAATAGCTATTAGTGTGTGTCACTTTGCATAGTTATAATTTTATAAAATGAATTTTGAAAGATATATACCTTCAAACAGTTAATTCCATGTAGTACTAAACTAAATCTGATACACCTCTGTCTGCGTGGGTTCAGGCCTTGGGCTCAGCCAATGTAGGTATGTGAGAAAGCTTACCAGCAGCTTTTATTGGATTTGGTGATTCTTTCTGGGGTTTTCTCGCATTCTAATACTGATTTCCATGTCATATATTGAAAAATGACGTTAAACCCTATAACAACAACAACTTAACAAAGATGTATGTGAAAAGCAAGTTCTTCTCTTTGTTATTGATGTTTATCTCTGACCTATGGTCGCAAAACTGACAGACATGTTCCTTCCAACAAAAGAAAGCCAGCCATGAAATATGATCCAGGTGAATAATGTTGAATAAATATTATTGTGCAGAAACCATTTTTATTCTACTAACAATTACAATAACCTTTACCTATTGACTTAAAAATCTATAGGCTTCTTCGTTAAAGCAGATATCACATCATGATATGCTCAGCCTTTTCTAGCCAATCAGTTTTGGTGTCACACTAAAATGTTCACTAATTATATTTATGTTTAAAAAAAATACCATTTCTCCATTAAGCCAATATTTCAGTCATAAATTAAAAAGCTATAATTGTCAGTGCAATAAAACATTCTTTAAAGGGCAAACCTCAAACATACACGTTACCTCTGTCTGCGTGCGTTCGAGTATCAGATTCAGCTAATTTATTTATGTGAGAAAGCTTGCCAATAGCTTCTCGTGGGTCGGTGGTTCTTTCCATGGGCTTTCCCGTGCTTATCCTCCACCAATAATACCGGCCACCATGTAATACCTAAAATGGCGTTAACACTACAAAAACAGCAACAACATACTTTAAACACAATATAAGTCTCATGTGAGAATCTGCAAATAACATCATCAGTTTTCATTCATAAAAGGATTTTTGACGACCAAGAGATATAAACAAATTAAGTACTACTTGATTTACAATTACTGTGGCTTCATGAATTATCACCTTAACATCATAGAATTATCACGTTATCATCACATAATTATCACCTTAACATCATAGAATTATCACTTTAACATCACATAATTTTCACCTTAACATCACAGAATTATCACTTTAACATCACAGAACCCTAACATCACAGAAATATCACTTTAACATCACAGAATTATCACCTTAGCATCACAGAATTATCACTTTAACATCACAGAATTATTACTTTAACATCACAGAATTATCACTTTAACATCACAGAATTATCACTTTAACAGCACAAAATTATTACTTTAACATCACAGAATTATTATTTTAACCTCACAGATATATCACTTAACATCACAAAATTATCACCTTAATATCACAGAATGAGCACATTTTAAGAATTTGGTGAAATAGGCATTTGTTTTGCAGCACTTTCATAACATGAAGTCAAGGTGGGTCTGATATTACTTATCTGAGTAGTTCAAATTCACAGATATATTAAAACTGTACAGATAAATGTAAATCTTTGAAAACATTATTTATTTTCTCTATTATTGTAAAGTTATTAATGGCCTCTTCAAGATCAAATATAAAATAGAATTGATCTTTCTGAACACTATTCATTTATACAACCAGTATTATCCTGATGGACTAAATAAAAGAGTGCAGGTTTCAATCAAACCAGTAGACCATTTTGGGTCAGCTACCATGTTGTGTGCATGGTCATAACTTTTACTCCAATTGCCTGACCAGTAGATTGATAAATAAACTTCTTGTGTTGTTGAGAAATAAAACACCCAAGCAAAGCAATCATCTTCCCACCTCATGTACTGAAAGTGATCAATTGTTGCTACTTCATTTACGGAATGCGAAACATGGTTGCATGGTGCCAGAAAACACCGAAAACAACATAAAAATATGCAATAGTTAGATAACATCCTGCATATAATCACTTTTCTAATTTGTAGCTGACTGATATATATTACTGTAAATTTGATCTGACCACAATTAACAATTAGTATACAAAGGTAGTGGCTGAATCATGCCTTTCTGTTCTTTGTCCACTGCCAAGTACATGCTAAAATATATTGCAGAAAAGAGTAAGCTCCAACTGCATTAGCACTAAATGCTAAATAAATTATGCATGTTCCGTTACCATAAAACACTAGACAAAATCAATATATATTGCTGGCAATTTAAACTGACAAAAATTAATCAAACAATATGCAAGGGTAGTTGTTCATGCCCTGCTGGTCTATGTCTACTAGGCGCTAGGTGTTAGAATGCAAACGAGATCAAATGCAACCTGGTCACAACAATCATAAAGATATTAATTTGTTTCTGGTCATTAATATTTTGCATGGTTGGAAAATTCTGAGAGTCAGGATCACAAAAAATTGGAATGTCTGTATGTTAGGGCTAATAATAGTAATCAGATCTGGAAGCATTTCGGGATAAAATATATTTTGTTATAGCTCTTTTATAAAAGCTCAAAATATCAATCATGAACCATAATTGAGACCGTTGGCAGATAATATATGAAATGCCATAAAACAATTTATACACTTGTAACAAATCCACTCTCACCCTGAATAACAACAAAAAATGTTGACATTATTTTCAGGTGTTGTTTGGCTTAAGTCAGTTTGTGGTGGGCAATATAAACGATGGTTTACATCAAAGTATAGCAATGTAAATTCAGTTTCCAGATTATATTTAACACATTAACCCCCTAGCGTTGAGTTTACGGGGTAATAGGAAGTAGCCCCCTCCAAGGTCTGTAGCATCTTGGTCATGCAAAATACACTAAACTGGGTGGTATTATTGACCGGTAGACAGACTTAGCTTTACAAAGATACCAAAAAATCTGGATAATTTAGCTACACTATAAAAATACAGAGGAACAAGCCTACTTTTTTAAGCTGTTTTTGTTTTCTTCACCTAAAATTTGACATTGCTCAGACACCGATCTGGTGTCCATATTTTAGACTTTATGGCCTCAGATCAACGTCAGACCATTCTGAAGCACACATAGACAGGTGAACCAGTGCAAAAAGTAGGATACGGTGGATATTTTGAATAAAGAGTCTTCTCCATATGAAAAGTTTGGGTCCTTTAAGCAAAAAAAAAATTCACTTTTTCACGTTCTATTCATGCGCCACCAAACTAACCAATGTGAAACCTTTTATAAAGCACAACTAGCTATTTTTCTAAAGGAATATTCCTTGGAAGTCAATGTATTAGGATGTATTCAGAAATAGTCTCCAAAATCTGTTTACTACTCGCATTTAATGCGAAAACAGCAAAACCTTCCAGGTGTTAATGTGTTAAGAGTCAGTTCACAAACTCCATTGTTTCCAAAAACTAAATTTATTCACAATTTCTTTTATCTATGAAGTGTTAATCACGCTAATTGTCATTCTTGTTGTCTTGTATACATCTTCAACTTTAAATCACAGACTACTGAAGTGAATTCCTAAAGTTTATTATTTTGCTAGATTATCTATTTATTTTATTGAAATTGCTTTGATAGGAAACATGTAAAGTACTGTATGCTTTTAAGGCAGTGTGTTCCTGACTGATACTTATCAGTTAAAAATGAACTTGAAATGTACTCATCTCAAAACCTTTTCTGTCATTTATGTATCAAATGTTGATTTGCAGGTTAACAAAGTCATTAAAATGTTTTTCAATTTCTAGCAACAGTAACCATATTTTATATAATTGGAAAATGTATCTACAGTCCAGAATACTATCTATCAAGTTTGGCAGAGATCTTTCAGCAAACGTCAGAGCATTGTTTGAAGGTGACTTTTACTTCTTTTAATTAATGGTGACAATGTTTGAAAGCAATGGGAAGAAGTTGTAACCCTTTGAAAGGTCAGTGTATTTTCTGTAAAGTTTAATCACATTCAAGTCAACATTTGTGAAGACGACATTTATTGGATTTCATTCCTTTTAGGATTGGTGACCATATTTGTAATGGGGATAGGTATCAATTATGCAAAGATCTTCCCATCAGGATAATTTAAATCAAATTTAATCGAATTTTGTTCAGCTTTTTTATTTAAGTTACTCAAAGGGTTATTAGTATTCTTGATAGTGATGGAAATATCTCATATTGGATTACTGGGTAGCATTGTTTATAAACATTTGAATGAAATTTATGCCAAAATATCATGTGTCACATTTGCTTCAAAATGATTTCAGTTCTTTTCAAAAAGTATAATGAGCAATGGTTATTTATTTTCAATGCAGTGCTATTACCTAACCTTGTGGCAATGGATGATGCATTATGGATATAGGGCCTTGTAAAAAGCTTACATGAACATTTGAAAATGAATGATGTATGATTTGGCTGTAGGGCCACAATATAAGCTGACCTGACCTTGTGGCAAGATACGATGAGTTATGTTTGCACGGCCAATATGGAAAATGCTAAGAATAAAGGGTCACATGTTCACAATGTGCTTAGTACGTCTGAATGGAATATATTTAATGGTTTAATGAGCTATAACCCATAAATCAACATCAAAAAGACATCTATCATGTGTTCATATATTTAAGAAAGGCTTTTGACAGTGTTGAATGAGGTATTGTGGGACACAATGAAGAAGTGCAACACTAATCTACATTTATGTGATAAGACCCATTCAGACCAATCTACACTGCATATTGTTATTACATCAAGCTAGACCTATTTATTTGAGTGATTAGGCCAAGCCAGATCAATCTATACTGTATACTGTTCTTACAACACACCTAGACCGATCTATAATTTTGTATAATGTGTTTGGACCAAGTAATACAAATACAAAAATAAGTGTCCAAATTAATTGTCTTGATAAGCTTAAATATACAAATTAAATTAGTTGTAAAATGTCAAATGCAGAATTAAATGTGAATTTGCATGCCATCTCATTGCATCTTCCCACTCCCAATTCACCTTGTTGGCTTGAGGATGTATATTAGACCTGATGCATCCTTCGTTATGTCAGAGTAAGAGATGACTAATGGAGTCAAACTATATGTCACACAGTAAGAGATTCTTAATGGAGTCAACCTTTATATCACACAGCAAGAGTAGTCAACCTTTATGTCACACAGTAAGGGATGATTAATGGAGTCAATCTGTATATCATAGAGTAAGAGATAATAATAATAATAATAATAATAATAATAATAATAATAATAATAATAATGACTTTATTTAAAGAGGGTAACACAATTAGCTAAGAACTAATCTACCTTGAGGCCCTCATACAAGGAATTTATTTAATTTAATTCAGCAGCATCTCAGAAGCCACTGAATATATTGGGTTTGGAAGATGGAAATAGAGTGGGCATTTCTAATCTCAACTGGAATATTATTCCAGAGCAATGTTCCAGAGTATTGGAAACTTTTGTTGAATAATTCACCCAGTAAGAGAGTCAACCTTTATGTCATCCAGTTAGAGTTGACTAATGAAGTCAACCTTTAAGTCATACAGTTAGAGATGATTAATGGAGTCAACCGTTGTCACACAGTAAGCTACGGGTATTGAAGTCAACCTTTATGTCACACAGTTAGAGATGATTAATGGAGTCAGTCTTTATTTCATAAAGTAAGAGATGACTAATGGAGTCAACCTTTGACACACAACAAGCGATGGGTAATGGAGTCAACGTTTATGTTACACAGTTAGAGATGATTAATGGAGTCAGCCTTTATATCATAAAGTAAGGGATGACTAATGAAGTAAACTTTTGTCACACAGTGAGAGATGACTAATGGAGTCAAACTTTGTCACACAATAAGAGATGGGTAATGGAGTCAACCTGCATGTCACACAGTAACAAATCAATAATGGAGTCAACATGTTATGTCATACAGTAAGAGATGACTAATGGAGTCAACCTGTATGTCACACAGTAATATATGACCAAGGAAGTTAACCTTTATGTCACGGTAAAAGATGACTAATGGTGTAAACCTTTATATCATAAAGTTAGAGTTGACTAATGGAGTCAACCTTCATTTCATACAGTTAGAGATCACTAATGGAGTGAACCATTGTCATTCAGTAAGTGATGGGTAATGGAGTCAACCTTTATGTCAGAGAGTAAGAGAGTCAACCTTTATATCATACAGTTAGTGTTGACTAATGGAGTCAACCTCTATTTTATACACTTAGAGATGACTAATGGAGTCAATCTTTGTCACCCAATAAACGATGGGTAATGTAGTCAACCTTTATGTCGCACAGTAAGAGATGATTAATGGAGTCAGTCTTTATATCTTAAAGTAAGAGATTACTAATGGAGTCAACCTTTGTCACACAGTAAGAGATGACTAATGGAGTCAACCTTTATGTGATACAGTTAGAGATGACTAATGGAGTCAACCTTTGTCACACAATAAGCGATGGGTAATGTAGTCAACCTGTATGTCACACAGTAACAGATTACTAATGGAGTCAACATGCTATGTTATACAGTAAGAGATGATTACTGGAGTCAACCTTTATGTCACACAGTAATATATGAATCATGGAAATAACCTTTATGTTACATAGTAAGAGAGTCAATATGTATGTCACACAGTAATAGATAACCAATGGAGTCAACCTTTATATCACAGTAAAAGATGACTAATGGAGTCAACCTTTATGTCAGCGAGTAAGAGAGTCAACCTTTATATCATACAGTTAGTGTTGACTAATGGAGTCAACCTCTATTTCATACACTTAGAGATGACTAATGGAGTCAATCTTTGTCACACAATAAACGATGGGTAATGTAGTCAACCTTTATGTCGCACAGTAAGAGATGATTAATGGAGTCAGTCTTTATATCATAGAGTAGGTGAGTCAACCTTTTTATCACACAGTAAGAGATGAATAATGGAAACAACCTTTATGCTACACCGTAAGAGAGTCAATCTGTATGTTACACAGGAATAGATGACCAATGGACTCCACCTTTATGTCACACAGTAAGAGGTGATTAATGGTGACAACCTTTATGTCTTAAAGTAAGAGATGACTAATGGAGTCAACCTTTATGTTACACAGCAAGAGTAGTCAACCATTATGTCACACAGTAAGAGATGATTATTGCTGTCAAACTGTATATCATAGAGTAAGAGATGACTAATGGAGTCAACCTGTATGTCACACAGTAATAAATGACTAGTGGAGTCAACCTTTATGTCATACAGTAAGAGAGTCAATCTTTATGTCATTAAGTTAGATTTGACTAATGGAGTCAACCTTTATGTCACCCAGTAAGAGAGTCAACCTTTATATCACACAGTAACAGGTGACTAATGGTGTCAACCTGTATTTCACCAGTTAGAGATGATTAATGGAGTCAACCTTTATGTCACACAGCAGGATTAGTCAACGTTTATTTCACACAATAAGAGATGAATTATGCAGTCAATCTGTATAGCATAGAGTAAGAGATGACTAATGAAGTCAACCTTCATGTCACACAATTAGAGATGACAAATGAAGTCAACTTTTAAGTGATACAGTTAAAGATAACTAATGGAGTCAACCTTTGTCACACAGTAAGCGTTGGGTATTGAAGTCAACCTTTATGTCACACAGTAAGGGATGATTAATGGAGTCAGTCTTTATATCATAATGTAAGAGATGACTAATTTAGTCAACCTTTGTCACACAGTAAGAGATGATTAATGGAGTCAACCTTGATGTCAGCCAGTAAGAGAGTCAACCTTTATAACACACAGTAAGAGGTGACTAATGGTTTCAACCTGTATTTTACCAGTAAGAGATGATTATTGGTGTAAACCTTTATGTCACACAGCAATAGTAGTCAACATTTATGCCACACAGTAAGAGATGAATTATGCAGTCAATCTGTTTAGCATAGAGTAAGAGATAATTAATGGAGTCGACCTTCATGTCACACAGTATGAGATGACAAATGGAAACAACCTGTTATATCATAACGTATGAGAGTCAACCTTTATGTCACACAGTAAGAAATGAATAATGGAATCAAAATTTATGTTACACAGTAAGAGAGTCAACCTGTATGTCAAATTAATAGATGACCAATGGAGTCAAACTTTATGCCACCCAGTAGCATAGAGACAACCTTTATGTCATAAATTTAGAGTTGACTAATGGAGTCAACCGTTGTCACACAGTAAGCGATGCGTAATGGAGTGAACCTGTATGTCACACAGTAACAGATGACTAATGGAGTCAACATGTTATGTCATACAGTAAGAGATGACTAATTGAGTGAACCTGTATGTCACACAGTAATACATGAATAATGTAAATAACCTTTATGTTACACAGTAAATGTCAACCTGTATGTCACACAGTAATAGATGACCAATGGAGTCTATCATTATGTCACACAGTAAGAGATGAGTATTGGTGTCCACGTTAACGTCATCTTTATATCATACAGTTAGAGTTGACTAATGAAGTCAAACTTTATGTCATACAGTAAGAGATGACTTATGGAATCAACCTTTGTCACACAGTAAGCAATGGGTAATGGAGTCAACCTTTATGTCACACAGTAAGAGATGGGTAATGGAATCAACCTTTATGCCACACAGTAAGAGATGGGTAATGTAGTCAATCATTATATCACATCGTAAGAGAAGGGTAATGGAATCCGCCTTTATGTCACACAGTAAGAAACGGGTAATGGAAAAAACCTTTATGTCACACAGTAAGTGATGGGTAATGGAATCAGCCTTTGTGTCACGCAGTAAGAAACGGGTAATGGAATTAACCTTTCTGTCACACAGTAAGAAACGGATAATGGAATCATCCTTTATGTCACACAGTAAGCAATGGGTAATGGAGTCAACCTTTATGTCACACAGTAAGAGATGGGTAATGGAATCAACCTTTATGCCACACAGTAAGAGATGGAAAATGGAATCACCCTTTATGCCACACAGTAAAAGATCTGTAATGTAGTCACATTATATCACATCGTAAGAGATGGGTAATGGAATCAACCTTTATGTCACACAGTAAGAGATGGGTAATGGAGACACCCATTATGTCGCACAGTTAGACATGGGTAATGGAAAAAAACCTTTATGTCGTGCAGTAATAGTGAAAGTGTGATTTTTTTTAAAAATCTGACATTTCTTTCCCTTATTGATTTCATCTATTATTTGTACATTGGATTGTGACCCTAACAAATGCATGTTGCCACTGAGAACGGCTTTAAAAAGTGTGATTTGACGATGTCGTACTAACCTGCAAAGAATCGTAATGGCTAAAGTTTACTTTTTTGTGCTGGTATACAGCTATAATTTACTGATAACTCTTTGACAGACTGACGCCATGCACAATGTACAAGACAAGACTGCAACCAATCTACTGGTACACAGTAGCTCTTACCTGAAGTAGATGATTGTGCCAGTTTCATGCAAATATCTAAGAAACAGATCCAGTTCTTCACTTTTTTCTATTGGGACAGTTCCTTCCTTGTTAAGTTTCTCCACATCTTCACGAGAAATCACCTGTAATTAAAAGATGGTAAATACTGCTGTTGGATTGAATTGCTGAACTTGAAAAATAAATTTAATATGTCGCAATCTGTTTTTTTTAATTATAAATACACACCTTTTTTGACCTTGACAATATCAATATTCAGGTAGGTACAGGCATTCAAATTTGACCATGCCTTTTTATCCAAACTAGCTGTACACTGTCAGATTTATTACCTTAGTCATGTGTCAAAAATCCTGCATCCATCAACAGCTGGAAGAGTTTCAGAGCTCACAGACATGTTTTTAGACACAGGTCCAGCGCTGGTGACTAAAAAAATATCACAAGCCACAAGTAAAAACTACTTAATCCCATTGATGATTTACATATGCCAAAAATCAGAAACACAATCATATTAGATTGACTTGTGTGATTATTTGGATCGCACAAAATTTCATGCAATCACTTCCTCCAACTCCCGAGGTCAGCTAATGTGTAATTCATCTAACAATATCCTTCTAACGAAGCAGATTGACTTTATATTTAGTAGCGTCTGAAGAACGTCTTGAGTGATTCAGTTTTTGTTTACAATTTAACGTCGTTCATAGAGTTTGAAGCCTTCAGTAGACGTATGATAAGTAGAGATCGTCCTAATGGTAAATTCATGAAGATAATTATTATTTAATTTACTAGTGTTCAAAAAGCGGGAAGAAGAAATTTAGAAAACATGTATTCCTACTTTCCTTACACACAAGTATGATTTGTTTGGCTACCACTTAAAAAAATGAAGTACAGGCCCCACATAATATAACCCACTCACTAAGATTTGTCATGATGCTGACAATACGACCCACTTACCCAGATTTGGCATTGATTTCCTGAGTCACATGAACTTACCTATTTGACTGTCCCTGATGTTGATTTTGTATGTTTGTCAAATTACTTCTTCCCACTTGTTCCTATCTTATAACCTGATAATGGTAATTGTTAATTCATTAACTTTCTGCCATATCAACTCTACACATCTTTAACCTTTTGCTTGCAATACAATCCCTTTAATCATGATTAACAAATTAATATATAAGATTGCAAGCACGATCTTGGTAGACAATAATCATGGCCGTGTTTAGAAGTTTACACAGTTTTTGTGTGGTGTAAATACAAACCTTCACTCCAGCAGCCTTACGCCTCATCAGCTCTTGTTCCAAGGTCAGCCAACGGGCTGGTATCTGCTCTCCCCAGTATTGCTGCTGTGATGCTACTTCAACAATTTTCCTCTTCAAATCTTCCAATTTTCTGTCTACAACAGTGTTGTCAATGGCAAAATCCTCATCTATTAAGTGAAACCTGGTAGGTTTGTCTTTCAGATACGAACGTATCTCTCTAAAGTATCTCTTACATATCTCATGAGGTTTGCCCTAAAAAGAAAATGCAGAATGCCAAATGATGAATAAAGGCAAATGCACCTATTTTTCACTGACTGCTGAGAATTTGCATGAATATTCAGATGTTTTGGGTTTTGAGCCAGACAATATTAATTGTCTTTGATTTATAAACAGGACAGGAAATATAATCATGCAAAATATCTATTTTAAAGTTATTTTCTTGTAAACCTTATCCTACTTGTGTTTCCTCAGTCACTCATTTTGTGCATCTTAATTTAAATAAATTTCAAAACATTCTCACATTTAAATGTGTATCCAATACAACTCACTGGACTGATTTCTGTGCAAACCTGTCTGCATGCCAACTAGCTCTATGGTTTGGTTATATGAAGGCCATTGTAATAATAATAATAATAACCAGTCTGTGAAATGTTTTTGTTATATGAAGGACCTTCGAATAATAATAACATGTCTGCTATATGTTTTGGTGACATGAATGACCTTTGAATAATAATATTGAGTCTGCTGTATGTTTTGGTTAAATATAGGACCCTTTAATAATAATAACCAGTCTACCTACAGACTATCAATATGTTTTTCTTTTTCGTTTCCTTTCACATTTAAGAAATGATGAATGAATTCCCAGTTCGTTCATTCTTGAGCACAATGTAGTATCTAGAACTAAGGTGTGGTCACTTTATCAAATTAATGAGGATTCGTCGTAGTGTAAGCTGTCACGTGACGGCGATTTATTCAAAAACAATTACGTCTTAACTGCGGGACAAAACAGCTGAGAAAAAATCCAAATGCTCTCGCTTCCAACACATGGAGATAAACCAACACACACAAATGGAATAGCCAATGCATGATGAAACACAAAAATGTAGACGATGACAGAAAACAAGCACAAATATCACAAATATAGTACAAAATCGGAAGAGCCCACTTTCAAGCAGTCAAGCGATGGCGGCCATCTTTCCAGTGTTATATCAATAAAAATAATAACCAGTCTATAAGCCAAGTAGCTTTATGACTTGGTTATATAAAGACCATTTTAATAATAATAACCATTCTTCCATATGTTTTGGTTATATGAAGGCCATTTCAATAATAATAATAATAACCAGTCTGTGATACGTTTTTGTTATATGAAGAACATTCGAATAATAATAAGTCCGCTATATGTTTTGGTGACATGAAGGACCTTTGAATGATAATAACCAGTCTACATACAGACTATCAATATGTTTTGGTCATATAGCGGCCATTTAAAAAATAATCAAACTAGCATACCTAAAGAATTAAAATGACCAAAATACAAGAGTTGTTTTAAGGCGTTTCAAAATTATATTTTCTATTTAGGAGCTTGTACTTAAACTTTAATAACTGATCTGAACCATTATTCTCCTTGTCTGAATTATTTGATTTGTAATCAATCATTTGTATACATCATATTGCAGATGTATAGAAATACACTTTAATATAAATCATTTATATTAATGTGCAAAGTTAAAAAATTTAAGTAGATCACCTTTACTTACAACAATGCAAGAGACTAAAGAAGGCCTAATATTGCTCACCAGGATTTTATAGATTAACATAGAAATTTTCATTCATGATAATGGTCATTTTATGGTTTTTATAATATATGCCTATTTATCAAGTTTAATGAATGGCAAATGCAGCTTCATATCATAGGCTACATTGACCACGTGGACAAATGAGCCAATAACCTCGACAGATTTTCATGTATCAATCTTCCAATACCATTATAAAAATTTATGTGGATGTCTATCTTACTAAATTAAATATGTGTGCAATCTCGTAACTCAGTCTATATTCTCTCTCAAACATTAACCCCATAACCTATTAGCACATGCTTAATTAGAACTTTTCATTGTAATGTATGCAACTGAAAATTCAAAACTGCTTTAGTCTGACTGAGTTCTGTCACACAGCTGAGTTACAGGCAACATATTATTGGTAATATAATGGCTGAATCAAGACCAGTCACATAGCTGAGTTACAATGGACACATTACTGGTATTATAAAGACTGAATCTAGTCCTGTCGCTGAGATGAGTTAGCTGGGATGCATGATTGGTAATTATATGACTGAATTTAGTCCAGTCATACAGCTCAGTTGCAATGGACACCTTATTCGAATCATAATGGCTGAATATATATATATATATATATATATATATATATCAGGCTTGTATCATTTAGCTGCGTGTTATTCATGGCATGTATACCCATAAGGCTTGTGTCATTTGGTTAGATCTTGTTTATAGTGATACCATGTACAGCCATTTTAACAGCGAGGGATAATCATGAGACAAATCATTATCACTGTATCCACTATTTCAGAGGGACAGCGAGGGATAATATTGACAATTCAACAATAAACTCTTAACTTTTAGAACCCCCTAAATGGCCATAATTTCATCAGTTCTATCATCCCCACCTGCACTTCATGAAATCTTGTAAAGAAATAAGATGCAAATTATCTAGCTTTTGAGTAGGTCTCAGCCAGGTCACAATGGGCAGCAGCTGGGTAGATATTTTCTGATGAACAAACTACTGGAGGATACAAATCGAAAAAAGAAAGAAAAAAAAAAGTGGCCACTGTAGCAACCATGTTGGATGTCTATCTTGCACAATTTTCATTTGTAGCTACACATCATAACTGATTTAGAAATAACTTCATGTTGATAACATAGGAAAAGCAGAAACTAGATATTTAAATAAATTCTGTTTTTCTGAGAACTTTTACCTGGTCACATTAATGCATTGGATATAAGCCTTCTCCTTCCCAAATCCAGTCCTACAAAAATGAAAATTCTTCTGGTCTCCGAATAAGGGCAATAACTCTTGGCAATTACCTCCACTTGCTACCTCCAAGTGTCACTTGTTTTTAAGCTGAATGACAACAACAAATGAGGATGCTTGCATAGCTTGATGGTTGGGAAGATTTTTTAAGTAATTTGGGTAAGTATTCTCTGAGAAATAATTTTCTTAAAAAATTGTTTTCTCCTTCAAACATGCTCTCTGCTCACAAAAGTTTAGGAGAATGTGTAATAGAAGGAAACAAAGCTGAGCATAAGACATCTACCTTAGGTAATCGTCCAAGACATCTACCTCAGGTAATCTTCCATGGAATGGTGGTTGGGTTTCCCATGTAAATGATAATTCCTTATCCTGATTTGATAAGCAACACAACCATTGGTCACATGATCTGTGACTCCTATCTCCAGTTAAGTTGATGATTATTGAAGCAAAAAGATGTTGAAGATGACTGCCATAGCAACCATATTGTATGTGTGAGCAGTAGTATTTAGGACCAACCAGACATCATACAAATACTTTTGGTAAAATGTTTATGTGACTTTCCATTCAGAAGATTGGCCACCCAGCTATTTGCATGCATATGGAGAACTCCTGCATGGGTGATTGTCTGCATCCCTAATCACATATTTGCACCCGAATACGCGTAATGAAGCGTTTACGAGACCTCTGTACAGAGGTAGCCGTACTGAATTCCCAATTTATTTTTAGCTTCAACGTCAGTATGAGATGAACATTCAATCAGGAGAAGTAGCAATAACAAGAATTTCAGGATGGCCAATGTAGCTGCCATACTTAATGTCTGAGGAGCAGATTTTTAAAATAACTAATACATGGCATGAAGGTATGTTTCAGAATCCTCCATGTAGCTCAAGAACAGTAATGATATCAAACTTACAGACGGACAATGGACAACAGGCCATCACATAATCTCTTTGTATCAACAACAAGCAGATATAAAAAGACCTAAACGAAAAACTTGTAACATTGATATTAATGGTCTCAACTGTACCTGTGAAATTTGATCCACATGTGTTCCAACCAAAATGACTGGGGGGCTGTCAGCTTCAGGAGATGATGCACATGAATGTATTGAGTTTAGCCAAACCTCAACTAGCTCTGAAAATAAATCAAACACAATAGATTGAAAGGCATAGTATTTGCTTGTCCCATTATCAATAGCTGTTTATGTAAGTAAATTAAATTTCTGTACAAAATCAATTATCCTTTTTCAGTAATAATTACCTTAAGCTTTGGATTTTTAAACCATAACATGCTTAGGTTTATTCTGCTTATCCTAATCACAAGCAACTCACAAAGTTGGGTCCAAGTCTGCATTGTAGAATGACTGTTGTTCAGAAACAATTTTCTTCTCCTCTTTGTCACAGTAACTGCATCCTTTGACCGTTTGACTATAAAATCAACAGGAATCTTCCTTATCTTAAATGTTCGTCATACACGAAGTCTAAGTGAGGTATGCGACATAGAACTGATGTCATTGTTCAGAGATACGATAATGATGATATTTCTTGGCCATGACCTACATTTCTTAGTGCTGACAATCAGATCATTTAATAATGGTTCAGTCAATTCAGGCAAATCAAAATGTTTATAAATGCTCTCCTTTCATTTATATTAGCTCTTCCTTCCAGTGTGGAATAAATCTGTAATCTGACTGTATTACTGTGTAAAGTAAATATAAACAATGAGTTCATGTATTTCATTTTGGCAGTGAAGTAGTAGATCAGAACTTACCATGAGCTTGGCAATTCATTATCCCTTTGCTATCAAAATAACAATCATCAGCTACAAGATCAGTGACCTCTCCACTAACATCAGAAACCAAGAGGTATATCGCTCTTCTTGTCAGGAATGTTTGGTGTGTCGTGTAGAATGCATACTGGCCTGCAAAGTCCCAGATTGTCAGAAGTGACTTTTCGCCAGTACCTTCTATTGTATTAACATTATCTTTCAACAACTTTATCATGGCTATTGTGTTTGTTTTAGACTGGGCAGGCTTCTTTTGAACGACAGCTGAAGAAGATTCTTCTTGCTGATGAGCAGTGGATTCTTCTTGTTCATGAGCAGTGAATTCTTCTTGCTGATTAGTGGCAGATAAAAGATCTTGGTCAATGTCCTTCTCAGAAGAATTATGGTGCAGTACTTCTGCATTCTGGTCTTTAACAGCAGCATGACTATCTTCAAGACTCTCAGTTCTGTCTTCTTCTAAACGGTTTAGGACTAATTCATCACTGACCTTGCCCGCCACTGAGTGTTGTTCATTCAGTACTTTAGCAATACGCTGAAGTCGATAATCTTGTCCCAAGTCTGAAACCAAAAAAAGCAAGACATACAATTGAATACTGATTTGCATTCCTTATTTTAAATGGCGATACAACTGTAAATTAGACTAAAATTACAATAATACGTGGTTCTAGTAATGACATGGAAACAAGAGGGCAGTTATAGTCCTAATAATACATTTATATTATCTTACTTCCCATCACAATTTCCATTCTAAAGTCACTTGTCTCAATGTGAAACACAGGACATGACTGAAGATGAAAACTTGTTATATGGTCAGGACCATCTAAATTCAGTAGACTGGGTTACTTGAAAAACACATTTTTTTTTTATGTCTATTGACACACTCGACTGTATCATACACATACCGACTAACTAGCACTTCTTTCTAAGGAGCTACATAAACTTTGGCAAAATGATACAAGTCAGGTAAGAATAATATCTTGGATGTAGACAAGGTGAGATATGGTATGCAGATGGAATACATGTGTTCCGGTAGAAAATTTCTAAATAATGAAAAATCATGAACAAAGTGATTGACTATGTTTTAAAGAAAACAGTCTTAACATTGTGCATGTAGATTTCCATATTGGGTTTGAAGATACAAATGCTGAAAAGAGCCCTGAGTGGTCTAAAGAAATTGCCATTACGGTTCACTGCGGTCTCACCTCTGTCTGCGTGGGTTAGAGTCTAAGATTCGGCTAATGTAGTTATGTGAGAAAGCTTGCCAGTAGCTTATTGTGGGTCGGTGGTTCATTACAGGGATTTCCCAGGATCTTCCTCCACCAATAATACTTGCCGCCATGTATAGCCTATCGTGTGCAGAAAAATGGCTTTAAACCCTAAAACAACATCATACCAGTCTTAGTCTTAATCAACAAATGCTGGACACGCATGCCTTAGTGCTGCTTTTATAACATACATGGGATTTTTTTATACCAAGACCTCACCAGAACTATATCGGTTTTATACTATCTGCAACATCTTAAGACTCTGCTTTTCAAAGATATGTCTTCATGTCTTCCTTATCCATGATCACGGTATACTACCAAACAAGTCTGACCTGCGATCTCTTATTGTCCATATAACCAGATGAGATCAGGGTGAGGCACCTCAGCAGTATAATATTTACAACACTAAGTCATTTTGGTGAACTACTGTTTCACTTGTTGTTAATTTGGAACCTGGTGCTGGTAACTGTTAGTTTTCCTGCACCTCTCCTAACTTTACACCCCTTTAACTTATTTCCACACTACAATCCCTTTGATTATAAAAACACTAAAGATTTCCACTCAGCAATATGGATGTAGTTATATCAGTTGGACATCAGTTTTTTAAAATGAAATTTTGTAATGCTAGGCAGTAGCATATAAACTGTTTTGCTACTATTAAAACATTAATTATATACTTCTGAATGGTGTCTTAAACAATAAATATAAGGAATCAACACTGATTGACAAACACTAACAGAGGCAAGCATTTCTTCTACAAGAATACGATACATGTACAATCATTAACTCATTAATGCCATGTCAGTATGTCAGGAAAGGTTATCCTACTTTGAGCTTTGTAACCAAGGATGCAACTTAGCAAATGTCACAAATTGTTATTTGAATTACTTATCTATGGTAAAACATACTTTCTGACACTTTCTTTGGTGACAACATTTTCTGCCTGTTTAACTTGGAGGGCTCTGACCAGTTATTATGTACTATGAAGTTTGTGATGTATGCAAGAAGTTGCATGCATTTGAAGCACACACAGAAACGTGAATGCTGGTATATTTCTATGCTACTTTGATGTAAAGTGGCTGACATAATTTTGGATATTATACGTGTTGAGTGATTGATTTTAATTTTTAACATAGCTTTAACAATTTTTCACTCATATCACTACGATGTCTGCAATGTGGCAGTTTATAGTGATGTCTAGCACTCGGACACCATGCGGTAGACATGTTGCATGATATCCCACCCAGTTACATTATCCTGTCACCAGGCTGACCAGTACTAACACTTTACTTCTTAAAGCTGAGTGCTAAGCGAGACAGCTGTAAGTACCATTTTAATAAATCTTTGGTATGACTTGCCTGGTGATCAAATGCATGACCTCCCATGTTTTAGGCGGATGCTTTAACTACTAGGCCACTGGAGAGGACTGTATTTGTTGAAAGTGTACATTAAAATTGGGTAAAATAATTTTTCTAGACTAAATATCAGCTTCTGAAAGTGCAGTGAATGAATTACTAAATACATGTACACACAATTTAAAATAATTATTTACTTTTTTTGCAATTTATCTTTGAAATTCAGAAACTGAAAATGTCCAACTGGAGCTAGCAGTTTTTGAAAAGTGCACATCTGGAGCAAGGCCAAGGTGTATAATCTATAACCCATATTACACCCATCAATCATACCAACCTAAGGGTATTCAAGGTTTGTTCAATAATACCTGAGATATAAACTATCGTTTTTAAATAGCCAGTATAACCAGTGAGGACACCCAGGAAAATTCTTTTTCATTAAATTCACCCCCGATGCAAAGTTTGAAACTGCATACACAAATTCTTTGTTAAAACTGAAAGACAAATGCGTCTTAACATTGCACGTTGACCTCATAATTATGCAGACACCTGCAAGCGAATGGCCACTGTGGTGGAAGTGGGTGGAATTAGAAGCCACCTGTTATGACCACATGTTAGCCCTGGACCTATTTAGCGTACTCAATTATTGTTATTACATAGGTTATTCTAAATTTAAAAAGAACTCAACTATTATAATTCGACTATGAAACCCGTCCAAATAGAAATACATGGATAGCATACAATATAATAAGCAAAAGCACATAGCATAAACCTGTAGAGCTAATTTCAAAATTCTATAACAATTAATGCAAGTTATTTTTGAACTTTTACAAAACACAAGCAGCATGCTATGGGGGATACAAAAACACATAAAAAACCAGGGGTTCTTCCTATGATGTAGACTGAGAGGGACCAAACCAATCAAAACAAAAAACAAAATGCGATTTTTTTTTATAGAATTTATATTTTAATGAATGTTCAAAAAAACCTTTTGAATATTGATCTGCAATTGCATGAATAAAACAACCTTCCCTAAGTCCATGCATGTAGAGGACTAAACAGTTTTAAAGCAGGAAAGCAATCTCTGTAAATATGCAATGACAAAATGAAAAAATAATTCATATATAATACTGAAATATAGCTTTGGACAAAGAGCAAATTGTGATAAACATGCTGCACATGCAGAAAGATAACAGTGCCAAATAGTCAACTGTAAGAACTGGAAAAGTACTTTGACACTAAAAGAATAGAGAAAAGTGATGGGCCAGGTTTACTAAGTTGTTATAAAAAAGCCCAAGGGATAGTGACCAGTCTGTCTGCAATACCAATTGAAATATGACCTACAAAGTCGTTGGCAATGGTTGCATTAGATGTAAGAAAAAAAATTCATCAAATTAGCAGAAGGGTTAAATAGGAAGGGAGCGGAGGAAACACGTGTATATTGAGGCCTGTAGGAAATGAAAATACAATAGAAGATGGGAAATTATCAATAGTATAATAAATGCTAGAGATAAAGAACCAGCAACCATTATGAGAAAAATCAAGAAGAAAACAGAAGAACTACATATGTCAGATTTACCCTCGGAAATCCCACTAGAAAGCACAGTTGGGAGCTTTGGAAATTTCATATCAAAGTTACAAAGACTAGAATAGATACCCACCCAGGATATCCCATAACAATAGAATCAGGCAATTTAAAAATAACAAAGGCAAGATCAAAACAATGAAAAGGAATTTTTTTTGACATGGTCTCCTGGTAAAAAAATTATATAGAAGATGCATACATGAAATGATGCAATGCACCAACCCAAAATTCCTTTTGGATTTTGATCTTTTGGATATGGTGTGAGTAGACAGTGAATTAAATATTTCCTTGAACAGACGTTAAATCTCCAAGAAACTTGTGTTGTCAAACTCTTATATGCCAACTGAATACTTAATAGCTTTGCTAGTTTGAGAAAGAGCACACCCATAACAAAACATATTTCTATACTTGGTGTATTTTGGTATTCATACGAATGCCATCGTCCATTTTGTTCTTTTCTCAAATGAGATGTCCATTTGTAATGGTGTACAATGGTACTATAAACGTTGTAGACACAAAAACCTGGTTGGGAAAGGAGAGTTTATTTTTGATGGCAGATATAATATCTGAGATCTCTTACAGTAATAGTAATAACATTATTAATAATAACAACAATAATAATAACAATATAATAGTAAAATAATAATAGTAATAATAAATTATATTAATAATAACAATATAATATTTGTAAAAAATATTATTTAGTCTTTAACTTAGCAACAGCACACTGGCTTTGGATTGAATACATTTTGTAGCCATAATAAATAGTAGATTCAAAAATGTACTTGTCCTGCTCAATCTTAATGAATCCTTCCCATAAAGCAATTGAACACAAAACAACATTAGCCAGCCATTGGACTAATAAAATTATGAAAACTAATAGACAGAAAATTTACCAGCCTTAGGCTAGTGGACTACCAACAGTTCTTTTTTTTATCCATGGTTAAGAATGATAACCCAAACACATACACATATATATGGGCACACAAATGAGCACATACAATCCTTCTAACCTGAACCCCCAGGCAATTCTACCAAGGCTGTCTGGTTAATGGCTTATATGGTGTTAGTACAGATACCACTCACCATGGAGCTATGTTACAAAGCAGGTTAGCATACAACAGAGGGTGACTAAAAGCCAAAAGGCGCATACAGGATGCAAGCAGTATATAGATTTGTGCAAGTAAATGAAGGAAGAAAAAGCAAATATTTAAAGTACAATAATTAAATGGAACAACCTACGCAATGTGTGAACATACCAAATACTTGTAGTAAAAGTTAAATATCATGATTTAAAAGCTCCACTTTGTTGTGTATATGTGAAAATAGTGAATGAGGTGGAACAGTTACTTCTTCAAGTACGACGTCTTGAAAATCTGTCACTGCTGTCTGTAAAGTGTCCATATATTAGCCCCATGACCATGTCCCCCAAAACTAAACCTTCTAAACCAGAAAGTGATAAATTAGGTCTGTTCCTTGCCCAAAATGCAAACTACTTAAAAAATTTGGTAACATTAGATAGTGGAAAACTTTGTTATTGTCAAGAAGTGAAATAGAGATGGATGGACAGAAAACAGTTCAACATGATACATTTCACCTTCTGGCATTTGCATAAATACAGAGTGGTAGATCATTAAAGAGTATATATGCCCACATACCTTTTGTTCGCCTTGTCCATTCATGGGTCGACAAAGAAACATCACAGCAATTGACAAATACATCTATGCCCTCTGTACTAAGTCTGTCGGAAATGTTTACCTCCTCTCCAAGAAGACGCTTGACTAGGGTTGTCTTACCTACACCCATGTGTCCGACAACCATAATACGTATGCTGTGTACAGTTTCCTGTCCGTCTTTTAGAGCCTCTTCAAAAAGTTGGATGGACCTGTCATCCATTTTCAAAATTTCTATTGGAACACCTGTTCATATAATGGATTAGTTATGTAGATATACATGTATATTATCAACAATGATGCTGATTTTAAAAGAAAAATATGGCCCTGATATTTTAGATAGCTAAACTGGAGTGTTCAAGCCAGATCATTGTTAACCATGTCTGCAACATTAACACATCTGTTGGCAATAAAACTCATCATGCACAACGTTTTGGTGTCCAATTGCGCAAATGAAAATTAAACCACAACTTTTAAATATCAAATAAGATTAAAACAAAGATCAAAAGTTTTGGTGTCCAATTGCGCAAATGAAAATTAAACCACAACTTTTAAATATCAGATAAGATTAAAACAAAGATCAAAAGTTTTGGTGTCCAATTGCGCAAATGAAAATTAAACCACAACTTTTAAATATCAAATAAGATTAAAACAGAGATCAAATGTTATAATTTATACAGCAGACTCAACAGGTACAAATAAGATTATGTTCTTCGCTTACTATGTGTTTCTGAAAGATGGGCAGGTTTTATGGAGAAGTTATTTACATTTGCAACTTGCACAATGCGGTGAAATGTTATCATAATACTATTTTAATGTACTAAAATTAATTTACTTGTGATAATTATGAAAATTAGGCACCATCTAAGACAATAGCTGATCAAAATATACAATGAGTTCAAAGTGCACTAATCCTGATTAGTTTTAAAGAACAGAGAATTTTGTCGAAATTAGGTTATATAGTACATAGTTTTTTCCAACAAATTTATGCTATTTTCTAATTTCTAATTTAAGATTGATGAAAGTGAAAACAACTACAAAATATGGAGAATTACAATTTCTTCAAATAATTTAAAGTTTAATTACTTTAAAGTTTAGCTTTAATTATACAATACCTATAATATATCGTTGCTTTTTAAACAATTATTCTCTGCCTTGTGCACAGGAACTAAAATGCTTCTACATGTATTAATTACTTCAGCATGCAACCTTTTAATTTTAATAACAATGTCGGCCGTTATTTTACAATATTACTTTACAGCACTATTTCAATAATCTTTCGCCATATCCATTCATCTGAGCACTAGCTCTATTTTCAGCCTCGTCTGTTTCGGTTTTCAATATAAGAACACTGCATCATTCAACGAAAACGAGAAAAGGTCATAGTAAATAGAGCGCGCAATGTACAGAGTAGAATATCAAAAATGGTTTTTATATTGGTTTATTTTTATACTTAACTGTCAAGCTATCTTGTTATCCGATTTGACTTTTGTTCGTTGATAAATCCACTCCAACCCACCCCCATGCAAAATCATCAAAGATCTGCTCCATAAACATGACTGTTATCAAAAAAAAATACGTGGGAATTTTAGACGCTGAACGAGATCCGGTCGCGTGCATGTCGCGTGCAATGATATGTCGTCTCAAAATATTTATCAATGAAAGCGCCACCTTGTGGCTAAATGTGCATTGCCCTGAACTGATGGTGATGCGAGCTTTGCAGCCAAGCAGCCATTGTGATAGTCTATACAGATTTAATATTTTTAATTGAAAATTATGTAGTGACAACAAAGTTGTAGACGACTTAGCAAAAAGTAATGAATATAAATTACTATAATACAATTTTTGTTATAATATTTAAAATAACAAAAATATTTTATTTATATTAAAAATCGATAAATATGACCATGCACGATGAATTTGACATTTTCAGACTCCCAGAATAATAAAATAATATTTATTCCACTTTTATTTTATTTTAAATCTAGTATAAATTTTTGTCTTACAATAAAGTTATGACTATAATATTTATAAATCATATTTTGGGGTAAAATATGAATTATTAAATATAAATAAATGAAGTATGTAGTTTTCGTTGAAGTGTGATGTAAAATAAAAGAATTACCTGGTTGATGTAAAGACTCCATTTTGTAAACAGTTATCACATTACTTTCCCAGCTTGTGGTGTAAATTAATCCTTGTTGGTCATGATAGAATATTCCTAACAGTCTTGATGACACTTTGTGTACTGTCACAAGCTGACCGCTCTCTGTCAGCTGATGAATTATGTTAGAATCCCAGTCACACACGTACACATAATCCCTGTCAGCCATTATTGACCACGGTCTTAATTCCTGGTGTTGATACAGAAACGTTTTTGTTTTTGGATTCAAAATATCATAAACATAAACTCCTCTAGTAATGGGGTCAAAAGTATAACACGAGATGTACACGGTGTTATCTTTGACGGCCATGTGAGTCCCTATCCCTTTACAGATGTTGTGAGTTGAGTCCATACGTCCATCTCTAATCGATAAAATTCCCCAACACAACATGAAGTCTTTCTTCCTACCGCTGACAATGAGTTTGTCTGAATTCCATTTTGCCAATGAACGACAAATATAAAATCCTGTCTTTAAAGTTTTGACGAGTTTTACGTCATCTATCGATTTCAATGACAGGATTACAACCGTACCGTTAGACAGACAAACAGCGACTTCATTCTTGCTAATAAGACAAACATCTATGGGAGAGGACTCCAGTCTGTGTGACTTAATCAGTTTACCGTCATGACCATTGTGAACCTGAAGATTCCACTCACTCCTGTCTACGGTTACCAACATGCCTTCCATCTTCGCAACGCCATAATAGTCGGGTTTATAGACAGCTGTGGATAAAAAACAACTTCCATCAGGATACGGAATACACAAAATACAGACACATATACTTGTAGTAAACAAGCAAAATAAACGTAAATACTTCAATAAATATACTTCTGACCTAAAACAATGTCATAGTGTCATACAATATAGACACAAACATTAAGTAAACAACGCTATATGCATTTTGACACATCTATATACCTATATCTGACCTAAAACATTCGTAATTTTACACACCACCACCATTATCGTAATAGTCGCATTTTTGTATTATTATTGATATTATAGTTCGTTCCAAAAATCACTAAATCATGTCACACAAAGTTTTTAAAAAGAATGACATATTTTTAGCTACATTGAATGACGCTGACCTGAATATTTATCGAGTTAAATATATAAAAAAAATTGATATGATATGTTTACGAACTATAAACAATACGTTCGAGTCAAAAATGATAAACATTAATCAGAATAGAGTAAGGCTAAGGGGGTAGATGCGATTTTACATAAGCTTCAAGTAACTCATATTAATTACTATATGTGATTGTAACTACAACCAATACAAATAAAACATATATAGTATTCTTGTATATTATAGATGCTACCTTGTACTGTTTTGCGACTATTACTGTTAACTAATACGTTTAAAAATAACAAAACTAAATTGCTCAGAATAAAATAGGGATAATGGGGTAGGGGTGATTCTATATATATTTCAAATAGCTCACGACAATTACCAATGTGCTATGTGGACCAAATATTTATATAAACAACGTGAGATGATAATCCGATGTCTATCCCCACTCTCAAAAAGTACACCCTGGATCATGTCATATAAATTATTGAGATCACCAACTAACAACCATAACACAGACCTTCTCGACATGCAAAGAGAAATTTACACATAACTTGCACTTACAAGGTATTCCATCACTACTCCTGTATAGCAATTTTGAAACTTTTGAGATCATCAAATTATATCCATGTAAACAATTGCTTGTACTACAAGACAAATTAATCAATGTATGCAACTTATTATCAAGACATGAACCACCCGAACTCCAATGAACTTTTTGGACCATGCCTAATAACTTGAAATTATTGAGATCCCAGCCATATAACCATGTATACGTTTACAGTGCATGTAAATACAAACTAACATATGCAACAAATAAAGGCCGTTTTTTTATGCCCTTGGATCAAGGCCGTGAGTCATTCATTAAAAACGATCGATTTCCGTTCCCGATAACGAACAATACCTAATTCTAACATACTTGGTAGGTGACAATAAAAAAGATAAATGAACATATAACCGACTATTGTCTCTAAGGCAGTCCTTATTGACAGGTCCGGGACCTACCCAAAGTAGGCTAAAATATTAGGTGTTCAGTTAAAACCAGAAGACACGGAGATAAATGTTTTTAGATACGCATAATGTAAGTTTAAAAAATCAGACACATAATACAGCTTGTGTCTGACTATTTTTACTTGAATTATGTGCCTCATTTTTTTTACCTTATTGTGTCTGATTATTTTTATACTTGAAATTTCAAGTGAAAAAAGTATAATCAGACACAATAAGGTAAAAATAATCAGACACATAATTCAAGTAAAAACAGTCAAACGCATTTAAGTAAACAATAATTAGACACATAATTCAAGTAAAAATAATCAAATAAGATGACGCATATGGTAAGATTTTAAATGTAAATTTGTTTTTCTAATTATATGACAACAACAAAAAATCCTTTTGAAAATATAAATTATTTAAAAAGTTACATTGCAGGGGCAGCACAAACAGGGATGGACTCGGGAGACAGAGATTGCCAATAAAGTCTACACAATCAGTATTCGGTATGAGCACTCATTTTTCTCAGTAAAATGACAGTTACTGAAAACATCCCTCTCCTTCTAAAATCTATACACAATTTATACTGTGTACAAATTAGAAGGGGAGTGAACGTTGCAGAGTTACAGTACCTTATACACAAAAAAAAATATTAAAAAAGTATAAACAATATAGATATATAATCGTCCAATAGTTTGCATCTGCTATGTATGCACTACCCTGATTATTTCAATAAAAGTCCTTTCTCCATGTAAACTTCTGCACTCTCCAGTTTATGTCGTCTGCTACTGAATCGAAGGCCGATGTTTAAAAGTTTCTAACACTCATTCGGAATACAATACAGAGTCTTGGCGTATTAATACAAATCCGCGTTCATTTGTTAACCTCGAGACCTTTTGATCTACAAAAATCAATAACCAGGAACCAAACTAATGACTTCCGGATTGTTCGAAGGTGCTCATTCGGGGTAACATCGGGGTAACCAAATATTAGTTGACATCCAATGTCTTCGTTTTGAAGGTGATGATAAATGCAGTTGAGAAAGTGTAAAGACAGGCTAAATCGAGCAGATTTGCAAGATAATTATTTATACGGGTGTAATATGATATCATTTTACTGTTGGCTAGTGAAAATCGTATGGGTGTTTAGCCCTGTACTAATCAGCTGATCTAAGGAGATCGTGTTGGTGTCCAAAATAATAAAAGCGAATATAAACTTTAGCAATGTCAAGCAGAGATAGTACAATAATAACCAGTTGTCAACGCCTTCTACATGGATAGTTAGTAAATGTAGTCATAATAATAAATATCCTTCCATGGCAAGTTGGTCAACCGATAGCGAGACTTGTGAGGTCACCAATGGGGATTAAGAAATCAATTATGACATAGTCCTGAGAGAGAGAGAGAGAGAGAGAGAGAGAGAGAGAGAGAGAGAGAGAGAGAGAGAGAGAGAGAGATGCTTGTTGAAATTAAGAAATCAAAATTTTAAAATATCATAGAATAGACCAAGAATTCCGAATCTGTTTGTTGATATAAAAGTTGAACTAGAGTTTGTCAAAGTAACTTCCAATATTTATGACTTGATAAAATTGAATTGGTGAGGTAGAACATGCAGTTTTAGTATGATACACTAAGAGAGGTAGAGAGAAAGTAGATATATGTTTTAGGGGCACTTGGAGAGCAAATCATAGACCACGTAGAAGAAATGCAAGCTGCAGTCAAAATATAAAAACTTTAAGAACGGCTGGCTACTGAAATTAAAAGAAGCAAAGTAAAAAGGTGCATAAGAGAATTTATTTATTTACAACTTTATTTGATCTTTCTTTGTGGAATCAATATATCTAGAATATGAATACGTTGAAAATATATGCTTTGTACTTAGTTGATAGATTACTTGGCCCTCATTTTAGTGAAAGGCCGTGTGTGCTTACAAATTCAATGTTGGTCATAAGAAAGCTAGTAACTGTTTGACAGCTTAGTTGTATCTTGAAAAACTAAACAATGGGTTCTTTGACCAAAAATATGACTCTTGAATCTTGAAACTATCATATAGAGAAATGATTATTTTTGGCTCATATTTTTCTTCATATGGAAATAGTCGAAAATGGCAAAATACTATGCATAGAAGTAAGCATTACTGTCTATTTACAGCAAAAATAGATTTTGTGGAAGTAAACCATACTTTCCATTTTTTATAGATATAAATTTAGTAGAAGTAAACCATTCTCTATTTTTTGGTACACATAGTTTCAGTAGAGGTTGACCATACTTTCGATACAAATTTAGTATAGAAAGCTTTTATCGGATGAGCATTGTAAAGTGGACAGCAGCTTATGTTTTAACATTGTTTCATTTGTCAGTAATTTTGGATTTGTTTACTGCAAAGATGGGTTTAATTTTATATAACTCATTGGTAATTTTTGCATGTATTAGATGACTTTAGCAATTTAGTGACTAGGCTGAGCACAACTGTGGCAATATCCTAATGCCATGTGCAAGTCTCCGATAATTGAATGAGCCCCTGTGTTAAATGGTTCCTTTTTGCTATCCTTGCGAATGGTTTACTGTGAATCTATTAATTTGTATTTCAAAGGAGCTTTCCAGTCTTGCTAGAATGAAAGCGCTTAAAGAAGTTTCATTTTTCTGACATTAAATTCACCACAACATCACACTGAAGGAAAGTTAAGATACGTGTCTACTGTATTGGACTAAATTTCCACATATTTTAGCACAGATAGCACATTATAAAGACCCCCACTCAAATCCATACTGTTCTTAAAGTATAATACAGTTCCAGATAACATATGCTAAATACAATTGCATTGCCAGCTTTAATCTAAATATAGGAGCATAATACTTGTGTAATTTAATTTATTTAAATTTTATTCTTGGACTATTTCATTAAAAATTTGAATAACATACTATAATTACAATCATCATCTCCCGATTTCAGGAAATATGTAACATGCTTTTTGAAAGTAATTCTAACTGATAACTTGTGTTCCAATTTGATACATAGACATTGAGGAACTTGTATTTATAGACATATTGCTATTGTTTTGAAATAACCCGATTAGACTTTCATGCCAAATTTTGGTAAGTTTAAATAGGTTTAGCATTCGTAAACATTTGGGATATGGAATCGTTTGACACAAACCTTGTAAAGTAGAGTAAGCTAAAATCATTTGAAGTAGACAAATCAAAACATAGTAGACATGTCTATAATACATAGAGGATTAGATTGGAAGTCATGCCATTATATCAATGTGTCCAATTTTTCAAAATAAAACTTCATAAAGTTTTTTTTTTAAATCCAAAACATGTTTATATTAATTGATCCTTTTATTGACTTTTAATTCCCATGTGATTTTCCAAGGTTTGTATAGAGTGCTGATTTATTTTAATGTGCTCCACTTTCTTATGGAATATGTTGCTGTTGCTGTTTTAGGGTTTAACGCCATTTTTCAGCACAATAAAGGCTATACATGGCAGCCAGTATTATTGGTGGAGGAAGAACCTGTGAAAACCCCCCGGAAAGAACCATGGACCCACGATAAGCTAATGGCAAGCTTTCTCAGATAACTACATTAGCCGAATCTTAGACTCGAACCCAAACAGCCACAGGTGAGATGGCAGTGATCCATAACAGAGAGCGCTTTAGACCATTGGGCTACTCGGGTGCCCCCATGGAATACGATTGAACCTATGTCTACGTTTCCTAAAATCACTATTGGATGACTTCTCATACCGCTGTGACTGTTTGAACAGAGTTTTGTTGCACCGTAGTATGTTTTCCCCTTTATAGGGAATATATCTCTGTGACTGTTTGAATAGAGTCTTGTTACACTTTAATATGCAGCCCCCCCCCCCCCCCCCACACACACACACACCTTTCACAAGTAATATAAATGTGACTGTTTGAATAGAGCACTGTTACATAGTAACTTCTACACTGTATTATCCTTTCCCTATCACGGGTAATATAAATGCATCATTACTAGGGTCTACATTTTATGTACCATACTTGTCTATCTGTTGGTGCAAGCTGGGTCTCATTAAGGTGATCCAATGTATGATTTTGCACGATAATTCCATTTGTTTTTCTAGCAGATGTTGTTGTTGATGTTACGGTTAGTCGTATCCTTCCAGTCTTTCCTTTTTATTTTCAGGGAGGAGAGGGTTTTTTTATTGATTGAGACGGTATTTATTATGCAGTTGGAAAGTGTTTTAAGATATGTCTTGTGAGTAGACGGCATGATTCCTGCTTTCCATTGTATAAATATCAAAATATGCGTGAAAAGCAATGTTTCTCTCATTCTTCTATATTTTATAAAATTTATTTGTTATTCTCTGGAAAATGATATTATGTAACAAATTAAAGATCAGTGCATTTTCTGGTGACAAAACCGTCGGCACATATTGCTAAATACATGGCTTGGTTTGATTTGTTGCTTAATAGCAATAAGGCACATATGGTGACCTTTCTGTAGAGTACACTTTTTTCTCATTTTGTTTCTTTTTCAATATAATGTAAGTTTTCGCTTTTCGGCTTCCATCTTCACTTAAGAACAAAATATTAGAATCATCTTAATAATTGTTAAAATATATGGTGACGTTGTTTCTCACTCTCTTCGGCTAATTACAGTTTTTCTACAATTTACTTTCATTTACCAGTCATTACATATGCTTGCAAATTTATAATAATATAAATATGTTGATAATATTATCACAGATTGAACAGTATTAATGATTCCACAATTAAATTGGATTTTTCTTTCTTACATTCAGCATTATTTTTTATATAAAATATTTTCACTAATAATGACATATGGAGCTTTAATATTTACACCAAATTTAGAAATTATAGGTACGCCGAAAAAAATTGCATACATATTTAGCCATAGTTGTTTTGTATGTAAAGAGCACGTTGTCAGTTCCTTTGATTTAAATGTGCTAAACGATCTTATTTTTATTTGGATATTGAACGGATGGAATCTGGAACCTTTGTGAAGATTTGTAAATAATACATAATATTTCTTCTTTTTTTTTCCTTCTTCATTTTGTTTTGACAAGAAGTTTAATCCATAAGTAAACTTAGTATGCATTGATTTAGTTTCTAGAAATTCTCTACTCAAGATAGGCTCGAATCCTGGATCACTCCTTTGGTAAAGAAAAGACGCGGTTTTCTAGCACATTTTTAAAAAGTCGTGGAAATCCCATCAGTATTAAGGACATTTCTGAATGACATATTTTTCACACACAAGACAAACACACACCCATCAATCCATGCCATGTCACGTCGATATAGCTACAATTCAGCATTGACCACTAATTTTTACCAAAAGACACTAGTACCTAGATATAAAAAAAAAAATCATCATTTTGTATTATGTAGAAAATAACGTGAAATATCATGCTCATTATACTTGATGCTACAAGCTCTATTGTCATTTATATTCAAACGTAGCAATTAATACTGTATAATTGTTTGCACGTTTGGATGGGATAAGAGTTTTGTCAACACCAATTGTGTTACAATAGTTTGGATGGGATAAGAAGATTATACTGGAATAAGCAAAGTCATCCCTGAAATAGGACATGTCATGCCTGATTACGAGATTGCATTCGAATAGGAAATGTCATCCCTGATTAAGAGATTCCATTGAAATAGGAAATGACATCCCCGATTACGAGATTCCATTGAAATAGGAAATGTCATCGCTGCTTACGAGATTGCATTGAACTATTCAGTGTCAACCCCCTGATTACGAGATTGCATTGAAATAATTATTGTCAACCCTGATAGCAAGACTGTTAACATTAAAATAAATAACGTCAATCCCGAGAGCATTATTATTGAAATGTTGTGATGTGATGAAAGAATAAATTACGTTTTGATGCAGATTAGTAGACATAATTGTATCAGTCTAAATAAACTGTACGATTTCAAGATCTTATAACTTTACAAGATCAAGTTAGAAACGATTTGACAGGGAAAGGAAGATTTAATTCATTAACGTAAATCGTGGAAATAAAACATAGCATCATATGAAGCGTACCTAGTTTTTTTTAATATAACGATAGTGTAAAATGCTACTGCATCTCAGTTAAATGCTAGAGTGTGCCATTATATTGCGTCTCAGTTAGATGCGATAAGGTACCAGACTATTTCATCTCAGATTAATGCTAGAGTGTGCCATTCTCAGTTAGATGCGATACGATACCAGACTATTGCATCTCAGATGCGATACGGCACCAGACTATTCCATCTCAGTTAAATGCGATAATATACCAGACTAGCGCATCTCAGTTTAATGCGATTGTGCCATTCCATTGCATCTCAGTTAAATTATGTAATTACCAGCCTAGTACATTTCAGATATTAAAGACACAATGTCTTCCTTTTATTGGCTGTATACTAAGATTCAAAGAAGTAAAACCTAGTGTGCAGGAATATGATCCACAGGCAAGTATCAGAACATTTTGTGAAACGCGACAATGTTGAAAGTGATATCTTGGTTCCATAATCACCGAAGAGGAATAAAGAGCAGACATTTTGTCAAGAGCAGCGCAAACAATGGAAGTTGTGTTAAAGCTGATAACCATCTGCAAAGACAAGAATATCTGTCTGAAAACTAACACCAGACTATTGAGAGCATTAGTCATCTCAATCTGTCTGTATTCAGGTGAGGCCTCGACCCTGACAGCAGAAGTACAACGAAGAATCAAGACACTTAAAATGAGATGCTACAGAACCATGCTTGGCATCTCCTACATGGACCACATCACAAATGAAGAGGTGCGTAACACCATCAGGCACAAAGTAGGCCATTATGAAGACCTCCTCACCACTGTCAAAAGTAGAAAGCTGAAATGGTATGGCCATGTCACTAGAGCCAACAGTATATCCACAACAGTACTGCAGGGAAGTGTCCAATGTGGCAGCAGGAGAGGTTCACAGAGAAAAAAATTGGAGTGACATCACAGAATGGACGAGAAAAAGTTGGAATGGACCAGGATAGACAGGAATATGATCCACAGGCAAGTATCAGAACATTTTGTGAAACGCGACAATGTTGAAAGTGATATCTTGGTTCCATAATCACCGAAGAGGAATAAAGAGCAGACATTTTGTCAAGAGCAGCGCAAACAATGGAAGTTGTGTTAAAGCTGATAACCATCTGCAAAGACAAGAATATCTGTCTGAAAACTAACACCAGACTATTGAGAGCATTAGTCATCTCAATCTGTCTGTATTCAGGTGAGGCCTCGACCCTGACAGCAGAAGTACAACGAAGAATCAAGACACTTAAAATGAGATGCTACAGAACCATCCTTGGCATCTCCTACATGGACCACATCACAAATGAAGAGGTGCGTAACACCATCAGGCACAAAGTAGGCCATTATGAAGACCTCCTCACCACTGTCAAAAGTAGAAAGCTGAAATGGTATAGCCATGTCACTAGAGCCAACAGTATTTCCACAACAGTACTGCAGGGAAGTGTCCAATGTGGCAGCAGGAGAGGTAGACAGAGAAAAAAATTGGAGTGACATCACAGAATGGACGAGAAAAAGTTGGAATGGACCAGGATAGACCAGGAGACGTTTTGCGGAGACATAAGCATTGGCACAATTGGAGGGAACTGGTCAGATGTTCAGCAGCACAGTACCTCAACGATCACACTAGGTCAAGAGACTGATGATGATGATGATGATGATGATGATGATGATGATGATGATGATGATGATGATGATACTAAGAACAGTTTTGATATTCCTTATCGATAACAATATTTCGAATTGGCTGCGATGGCGGTCATGCTGGATGTCGAATTGGCACCATGCTGATTTACGACCAACAATATATCGTAAGATGTCTCCTGGTAGAATAACAATCACAATATGTTGAAGATATTCTTTGTGGCTGGCATGTTAGAAGTCGGATCGGCATCATATGTTATTAAAGACCAACTAAATATCAACTAAATATCAGCACAAGTCGCTTGTCAACAAAACCCACTGAATACGACCACCTGTTAATGAGGAGTTTGTGGTCTCTTGTATTTTAATCTAATTTTCTTCAGCACGTCATGGGCTATATATGGCGGCCGGTATATTTAGCAGAAGAACCCAAGAAGACCCAAAGAAGAATAACCGACCCGAGGGAAAGAACTGGCTGGCATTCTCTCGTACCCACGTAAGTCTGTACGCGAACAGAGGTGAGATACAAGGGAGCCATAGACCACTCGGCCACCATATGTTATGTTAAGAAGGAGTGGCGATAGCAATAATTTTAAGATGGCTACTGAGGTGGCCATTTTGTATGCAACCGATACCGTTTTGCGTTTTGGACCAGCAAGACAGTAAAATTTCTCGTTAACTCAGATCAAGTGGCAGTAAAAAGATATTGTACATAAATCAGTATTTTGTTTAGTATTGAATATACATTAGAAGTCTTCTAGTGAAAACCCCTTGTTAATATGACCATCTATTCAGGAGGAATACCTATACCAATAGTTTTAAAATGGCAGATAGTGGGGCTATATTGGACATCAAATTGTTATATTTTCACTTGAGACCAACTAGTCATCATAAAAAAAAAATCAAAGAAAATTGTTTCAAAAGGCCTCTCTAATAGGAGAACTAGCTTTTGAAGATGACCGCTATCACACTCATTTTTAACGTCAGATCGGCACCATGTCCATTTTGGGCCAACTAGACATTATTAGAAACGTTTTAGTGAAAACTTCATACTCATGTGCCATCCGTTTATGAGAAGTAGCAATAGTAAGTTGATCACTGTGCCAGCTATAATGGTGATAACAAACCTGTGTTAAATAACGATCAGCTATCCCGTAATTTGTTTTTTGCCCATGACCAGAAGAGTTAAAAGGCAGTTACCCTGTAGCTACCGTCCATTCCATATCATTCAAAAAAGAAAAGAAAAAACACAGAACAAGGTATATTTCTTTCAAGTATTCCTGCAAGTTGGCAGTATACATGAGAGGACGAGATGACTAGTTGTAGGAAAGTGATCCAGGATTCAATTAGTAATGCATCAGACACCTGACATTTGAAACTCCAAGCATCTAATCCAGACACTCTTTTGCTAATAAGCTTGCACTTGATGGCTATGGTGAAAGTGAACTACAGGACTAGATACAAAAACAGGAATTGATCAATATATATGGTGGTGAGGGTGGAGTTATTGATGGTGAAAGAGCACAATCTGGTTTCTACCAAGTGATGGTAGTCATTAAATCATTGAACTGCACACTGACAGTAGCTTGCAAAATTTTACCGCAATAGTACACAAATATATCTCCATATTTTGCATTTCTAGCTGCAATTGTGTTGGTGCCACCAGTGACATCTGTGGCATGTGACAGAGGCATGAGTGTGCAGAACAAAATCAAGACGAAAGAATGTTCCAGAATTGAACATGAGACCTTAATACAACTGATGCGAGTCAAAGAAGATGGAGCTAGTGTGGAGGAATATTATCCACAGCCAAGTAACAGAACATTTTGTGAAATGTGACATAGTTGAAAGTGAAATGTATTGAAATAAAGACTACGATATTTGTACATGATATCAATTTTAATGCATAATACTAAAAAATAATAAATAATTACCACTAAATAAACTGGCAAAGTTTTGTGTGTGCTGAGACACACTAGGATTTTTAAACTAGGAGTTCAGGACTTCTGATTTGGTAAAAGTATGAGTCCCACCATGAAACGTTGCAGTCTCTCTCGAAAGCACGATGAAGTCACTAAATGTCTTCTGGTTTGTATAGAGTACTGAATCATTTTAATCTGCTCCACTTTCCCAGGGAATATGATTGTACCATCACTATGGTCTATGTTTCTTAAAAGAGAACATAGATTGACTTTTCATACCTCTGTAACTGTTTGAACAGTTGCCATATGATTGAATATAGTCTTGTTACTCTTTAGTGTGCACCCCACCCCCACTTTCTACAGGTAATATAAATGTGACTACTTGAATAGAGCACTGTTGCACAGTAGGGTGCAACCACAAACCTTTCACAGGAATAAAACTATATTTAAATAGAGTACTTTTACACTGTAGTATCCTTTCCCCTTCATGGGTTTTATAAGTACACCATCACTAGGGTCTCCATTTCATGTGTCATGCTTGTTTATCTTTTGGTGCTAGCTGTATCGCATTAAGGTGGTCCAATGTCTGCTTACAATCAATAAAAACAAGTTAAACACTTTGAGCTACTTCTCCTAATTTGTCATTATTTAAAGTTTCCATTTATCTGTAAGTCAAATTTTGGAAATTATTGAAGAAATAAAATGAATACGCCTTCATCTTAAAATCCATATCACAATAATGCATACAAATTATTATCAGTCTGTTTGCAGAGATAAATCTAGGAAAGGCAATATGGACTTTTACACTTAATATCATTTTGTAAAAGTACTGTCACGGCAACTTTGGAATATTATCTACTTGTATATCAGCACAACGTATAAAGCCGCCATATTGTTCCACAATTTTATGGATTTAATTTATTTTTGAGAATTATACGTGTCTCTTAATATAAGTCATTGCTTGCAGATTTGGAGATGGGTGGTATCATACAGCAAAACTAGCCATTTTGTGCCCTTTGAAACATAACAGTATAAACATGACACTTTCAAGGTACTGGAAATCTATTAGAGAATTATCAGATAACCATTTTCTTTTCATCCCTAATGCCATTGCTTGTATCAAGTGTTGCAGTGATGCATGCCTTTTTAAACACATTCGCTTAGCAAAACAGTTAAAATATTGAACTTTGCAATAGTACATTTAAAGTCTCTCTTATTATTTTCGCAATAACAAAAATTGATATAAATCAGTACATACAAAACTGAATAGTATTTGGCACATCCGCTATTTTTTTACATTAGTTACAGTATCCGTGACCGTTTTGAATTTGGAAAGGTTACGATATCGTTGCGTTCATAACATAAGGTAAATGTACGATAGGGGACTATTCTATGTTTTGGTTTCATTATGACGTCGTCGGTATATTCCGACTAGTAATCGTTCGACCTTCTAACATCTAAAGGCCTGTGTCCAATCGCTGCAATAAAAAATTGTGGCTTTTTCAGCCAACGTATTTCGACAAATCTTCAATTTATCTACAAAGACCCCACCGTATGCACCAAACGTGCTCTAAAGTTCTAAACTGAGATTTAACCGATGACACACGGTATTTTATGCAAATAATATTTTTTAGCGCTCTCTATTACAAAATTATCCGATTAGTAAACCTGATATTAACAGATTATCACCAATGAGATTTTCATCGCTGTCTTCGTCAAGGCTGAATCGTGTAGCTGAGCGAGTAATTGAGCATTTTGCAAATGCGACATTGAGTAACGGGTTAACGGATCGACGACGTGAAAAAATAGCCAATTGGACTGAATCTGCAAACAAACACCGGAGCTATAATAAATGTTGTTTCCAGATTGGAGAAATAGATAATAGGCGTATATAGTGGCTTTTGAGTTCGCTAAGGATCTTCATCCGATAGGTTATGTCTGGATTGGTAGACATCTTTCAGAAGCGCGCTGAGCTTTCGTAGTGCTGTTAAGATACATGCTTGATATCGTAATAGTAACATTGTTGACGGTAAGTGTAGCAATTATATCATATCACGTGCATACAAAAGTTTGGTTAACTTCACCTGAGTGTATTAGTCATGACGAGGTCATCAGCGATTTATCGAGACATGTCCAGATACTCCCATTGCTCATATTATTAATGCAGCTCCTAAAATTCTCAAGATTTAACTCAGCAACATTGAAAACTAAACCGCAAAGGATCTTGCTAGAAATAGGATCGGTAATTTTACTGATGTTGTGGCGGGATTAGTCATTCACGATTTATTATGGATTCCGCCGAATATGAATTCGTGGTCGCGGATAAGGCGACGAAAGAAATATTATCATTCAAGGAAAACCCCATCTTGTCTGACGGAACACAAGTAGGTGTTATTGGTTAAATCAATGTCGAATCACCGCAATACACGCATCTAAGAGTTTCGTTGCTCCCATATGTCTCGATAAATTCATTATCGATCATAAACAGATTTCCGCGCACCACATTCAGAGTTGCCACGGATTCGTTTTATATCGATAAGAAATACTCTGCGTTCTTATCGAGGATGCAACGTGGGGATCATGGAGAATACAACAGGAAGAGATTTGCAATTATAAACCAACTGCAGGTGTTATGATATTGGATTGTTATGAAAGCGATCAGATATCACAACTATCTTTTGCGGCGTCTGTGCATGATGTACACCACTTCCAACGACCTTCTCTCCACTAGACCTACCAGACCAATTTGCAAATTTCTTCAATGACAAAGTTCAAACCATTAGAGATTCGCTTGACAGCACAATTTCAACTGATTCGTCACCATACAGGTATGATGCAGAATTTCAGCGACAACCGTTAGGAGCATTTGAACCTGTTTCTATAGATATAGTACGGACAATCGTGATTAAACGTGCACCAAAGTCTTGTGAACTTGATCCAATTCCGACATCACTGCTGCTTGAGTGCTTAGACCCAATATTGCCTTCACTAACTGATGTTATTAATATCTCTCTCTCATCAGGGGAATTCCCATCATTTTTCAAAACTGCCATCGTAAAGCCACTGCTGAAAAAACCAACACTAGACCATAAAGATTTAAAGAACTACCGCCCAGTTTCTTATCTCCCTTTCATATAAAAAATCTTAGAAAAGGTTCTTCTAACTCAACAACTTGTATCTCATTTGAATTCAAACAGTCTTTTTTTAGCAATGTACAGTCTGCATATCGCCCTTGCCACAGTACGGAAACTACTCTTCTGAAAGTATTTAGTGACATTCTCTCTCTGCTTTGGATAGTGGAAAGATTACAGTCCTCACTCTCCTGGATTTAGCGGCAGAATTTGACACAATAGACCATGATATATTACTTCACCGTCTCCAGCATGTATTTGGTATTCAGAATGTAGCCTTACAGTGGTTTAAGTCCTACTTAGTCAATAGGACACAAATTATATCTGCAAATGGAATACACTCCAGCCCAGTTGACGTATGTTATGGTGTTCCACAGGGATCTGTTCTTGGACTTGTTATCTTCATTCTGTACACTCAGCCGCTCTCAAGTGTCATAGATCATCACCCAGTGTCGCACCAATTATAAGCTGATGACACCCAAATATACAAGTCTAGCCACCCAACTGAAGTTGATGCTACCATCCATGGAGTAGACAAGTGCATTTCGGATGTGAAATCATGGATGACATGTAACAAGCTGCAGATGAATGATGATAAAACTGAGGTTATTCTGATCACAACACAAAAACTTTTTCATTCACATCCTTTACCTCAGGCAATAAATATCAGCAACACCAACATTAAATTCTCACAGTCAGTACGGAATCTAGGTGTTACTCTGGACAGTACTCTCACATTGCACCAACATGTCATGAACATCTGCAGGGCTGCATATCTTTAATTGAGACGCATCAGTTCCATTCGTAAATATCTTTCTGTTGATGCCACGAAAACACTTGTGTGTTCATTAGTACTTTCAAGACTGGACTATTGTAACTCAATTCTGTCTGGTTCGTCACAATATTTACTCCAGAAACTTCAAAAGAGTTCAAAACACAGCTGCACGGATCATCTTTAGAGTGCCTCGATCAGAGCACACCTCACCACTGCTCTGTAGCCTACACTGGCTATCAATTCGATACAGAATCAACACAAAATTTGTTCTCTGTGCTATATTTCAATGACAGACTCCAGTCCAACATACCTATCCAGCCTCACCCATGTGTATACACCAGCTAGATCCTTACGCTCTTCTTCTGATAATCGTATACTCATTGTTCCCAAGGTGAAATCAAAGTCATATGGACAACGTTCGTTTGCATACCAGGGCCCGGTGACGTGGAACGAATTGCCCATTGAAATTAGACACAAAGACGCAATGGTCCCTTTTAAGAGTCCTCTCAAAACTCACCTGTTTCGACTTCAGGGACAAACTTAGCGACCTAATGATGTTTTGTATCTTATATATTTTCAGCATTTTTTTTATGTTTTCCAATTTCATTGTTTTTGTCATTTGTTGTTCTGTCATATCATTATTGATGGTGCAAAGCGCTTAGAGCCTTTAAATATTAGGCGCTATACAAAGTCCTCATTATTATTATGTGCATGAAATTATAAATATAATCAATCCATGTAATATGATTTGTTCGCTGCCAAGTAATCATTAATTTTCTCCCTTTAACAAATTGTCGTATATATGAATTCTTTCGTGCGCTTCCATCCAGAATATATAGCACCTGATTGTTATCATGCGTTTTTAACTGAATACCAGTCTACTGCTAGATGACGAGTGTTCCAAACGTAGCATTCAAGGCAGATGATCTGCATGAGGACTTCTTAGATAAGTTATATTGAAGGAATCGATATATTGTCTTTAAACAAGGTACATTTAAACACATACAATGATTAATAAGGACGTGGCTCATTGATAGCAATCAATCAAAGTTTTCGAAAAGGCCATACTATTGTTCAAAGTGAGCCACATTAACCCTTTAAACATAGAAATTGCCACAATAAAACTGACCTCTCCTTAGTGCCTGCCTTAATCGATATCAGGACAATGATGGACGACACATACCGGTGAACTATTGAGAGACCAATATATCAAGGTCAACATTGAAACCTGCATTTTAAAAGAACTGGTGTCGATGTAGTTGTCAAGTGTCATTCAGAGTGATATACATACCTTGGTCATAATATATATTAGAAGCCTTCTTCTAATTTGCACAATATCATTATCGCTTTGTGACTGTAAACAAGTAAATGACTCTATTATGACTTCATTATGTGGAGTTGATAAAGCGTCAAAATTCTGTTTTGTTCCTTCTACCTTTCGAGTTGGATGGGAGTGGTGTGGATTTCACATTATTTAGGCATGGAACAATATAGCTGGGTCCCAAAAATATATCGAATTGCGTCGTATCGTAATTTATAAATTATCGCTTAGTAACAGGAAACTAGTTAATGGCTCTATTGTGACTTCATTCTATGGAGTTAATAAAGTGTCACAATTCTGTTTTGTTCCTTCTACGTTTCAAGTTGGATGGGGGTGGGGTGGATTTCATGTTAATTAAGCATGAAACAATACAGCGGTCCCAAAAATATATCGAATTGCGTACCGTAAATTTAGTTATTTGTCCCTTTTCATGTAAAAACAGAAATTAGAGACCGATATACCTTACTGCAACTGTAAAATGTCAGTAGCTAGCAAAATGGACGGTCAATGTTTCAATCTGTATTTGCTGTTTGAGATACCCTTATCTATAGCAAATTAAATATGGTGTTGTAATTCCACAATATACATGTGAGCTGAATTAAAAAATGTATAATGTCGTTGTCATCTCCCTGACCGATATGCTTTTCTCCAGTTTTCCTGAGCAACTAATAAGGTTTTCTGCTACTAAGGGTTGAACAATATCTTTTTCGGTACAATATTTTTTCATACTAAATCATGATACACAGTGCAATTATTATTCGGTAATTCACATCTAAATAGTGTTTATTTCACTTTTTAGACAATGGAAATATGTATCACAGTTGGTACAAGCTGAATGTTCAAGAATTACATTAGTGTCAAGGACTTTTTAAAAAACGTTTGTCAAAGTTTCAGTTCCCTTATGTCCAATCATCACCCAAAGCAGAATTGTCTTTGTACAAGAGTCGATTTATTTGTGCTCGGATTCTTAATAGTGAAAAGTTACTAATAATTCAAGATCGCTTAACGTTTCGCATTTCCTTAATACATGAGCGGATGCTTGCACATTGTCAGCATCTTCTTAACTTTAAATATGCGTTCTTTTATTTGCTTGTTCTCCATTGGTCTAACGGCTGCAGAAATTAAAGGTATGTACCAAACATAAAATCTGTACCGACCCACCCCGCCCAGCCAATAAAAAACAATAAAACGAAAAGAACAAAAGCAATAGATATTTCTTTTACCTCGCAAGTTGGCAGAATACATCATACGATGAGATCACTAGTTGCAGAAAAGTGATCCATCATTCAATTAGTTTTGCATAAGAGACGTGATATTTTAAATAATTAATGAATTATTTAATTTAATTTGATTATTGTTCTATTTTAAATTGCACTTGCAGTCTCGTACTCTCAAATATTACCTACTCACAACGAATCATCTCAAATCCAGGACCTGGTAAACAATTGAATACAGAAGTACCATATATGGTATACGATTCGGGTTTAAGACTGTTAAGTACGAGATTCAACACCAAGCTAAATTTTGTTAAATCTGAAAAGAGTTTGGTAGTTGACTGAAAAGCCGATTTGGTATTTTAAAAATTTGCTGTAGAGTAGACCAGTAATTTGCAGAACTTTAACTAAGTAAAGAAGCGAAAACAATTTGTTGGTTGTTTCTTTAGCACGTGGTTTATGTGCATTAAGTTTTATTTAAAAGGACAGACAATATGCAAATATATATACAACTTCGAGGACAGAGGAAATTCCTCTAATTCACGAAGAACTTTGCTCTGAGTATGCGCCTTGCGAGATATTTTATGTATTAGATACGCAGTAAAACCGTTAATTACATTTTAGGAATTTTTTTTAGATTTGTTTTTAAAAATTATGTTGCAGTTGCATGCATTTATTCTGGATATAGTTTATTTTCATGTAGTGAAACTTGACAACTTTAGACTGAAATGTGATGGACATAATAATTACCCCTACCTCGCTGCAGAGTTTACGAAAGAGGGGCTTAAAGTTCGAATTGGAAAAGTGTACTCTATATAATCTAACTGAAATAGCTTTATAGTTTTACGAATGGTTTGTTCCTGTAGTAAAACTTTACAACTTTAAGACAGAATTATGATGGGCATCACACTTCCCACCTTTTTCGATGCGATGTTTACGAAGGATGGGCTAAATGTTGGAATTGGAAAAATGTAATGCATACTATCAAACTCTAATATATTTATAGTTTTACGAGTGGAGATTCCCATGTATAATCATTATCTATTCAGTGCAATAAGATTATTGGATAACAGAACGAAAAGTTCTCCCTACATTCGCTGCTGCTCTAACAAAGAAGGAGCTTAAATATAGAATTTTAAAACTTGTATATGATAAATTAAATACTATATGCGAAATAATTAACTTTTAATTTAAAACGTGATGTATATTATTATAAATTCAACACTATAAGCCAAATAATCAAATTGAATTTAAATATAGTAAACGTAATCTATTTCAGATTATATGCGACTTCAATTAATGGATTTTTTTATCGTGAAATTGATCATGTAAAAAAAATTCTTCAAGGATTACTTTTCTTGAATTTACATCCTACACAGTTTACTAGTATTACAAATCCTTACTGTACATATCTGTACCCTAATCAACTGTTATGAAATTCGGTTTGAAATTTGCACATATATCAATGCAGACTGTGGTTAAAGAATATGAACTACTAATGCACACATATCCATGTCACGGTGTTTGCAAAGAATGTGAACTATGAATTTTGGTACAATAAATTGATTGTCTAGCAAACAGGACATTAAATAAATATTTGCTTGAGATCGTTGTAACTGATGTGTATATCATATTCTGTTGTGTAAAATTAATATCGTAACTATCATTTTTACTATATATTCCTAAATAATAATAATAATAATAATAGTGACAATAATAAAATTAATAATAATAATAATAATAATAATAATAAAATTAATAATAATAATACTAATACTACTACTACTACTAATACTACTAATAATAATGTGTTGCTTTAAACGTGAACACAAACAACATCATCATCATTATTACGTACATCTTGTCTATCTTACATCATCATTGTTCGTTTTACTATGCTGCTTATTTTTTATTGCCTTAAGTTTGCATTTCAGCAACCATATTAGTTGGTGATTATTTTTCCTTTGTTTTGTTTATTCTTGCTCTTGATTGATTCATTTCGACATAACCACTATCTACTTCTTAAACTGGGTCGCTTCTGAATAAGTTCACAGAACCTAGGAAAAGTCAGATAACGTAACGTTTTTCTGATCTAAGAGTTAAACAGGCATTCAATGTGTGTGTGTGTGTGTGTGTGTGTGTGTGTGTGTGTGTTAAAAGTCTGGATCCACGTGTCCTAATACAAACAATTCGCAGGTTTGGAGGGGTGGAAAAATGAGTCATTCTTGTAGCTTCAAAGAATTAATAACCGTTATTTTCAAATTAATATAACGAAAGCTGTTGGTGCACACATGTATCAATGTCTTACAAGAAATATTCAAAGAAGATATTTTATACAACACTGTACGTTGCACTCAACGTGCAACGTCGTATGAACATTAGACAATACATACTTTTAAAAAGGCACGAAACAATTTTCTCATATTTGGAAATACCAGAAACACCAGAAAATAAGGCCTTCTGAGTAGGGCACACGATAATATTTTACTTCTTTTGGAACCGATCAGATAGCACAGTACTTCAAAACAGCGCGCACTGTAATTCTGACTTCTGATTAAAATAACACATTTATAAACATGAGACAACACGGTCTTTTTTAGCAAGACACTTTAATCATAATGTTTACTAATTTTTGTAAACACCGAATAAAGTATTAACGACGGGGTTGAGGAAGGGCGGTCGCCTCTAGCACAGTCATAAAGTACATATCCCGGACACCATGTGCATAACAATGCAATTTTTGGAAGTGTCATTGCAGAACCTAAATAGGTTACCCAAACTCTTAATCGGTTGAACGAGAGCTTTTGAAATTCACCTTATAAATTAGGTTCGTATTTTACCATCAACTCACGTTAACAATTCTGTAGAGATAATGCCTTATTATATTTTGAGAGTATTACATAAATTACAAAACGCACTGTAAGTCTCACTTCTGTTTACAATAACGCATTTATAAATATAACACAAACCGGACCTTAAGAGCATGGCACTAAAATGCTTCTAAATTTTGGACACAAGAAATAATAATAACAAAGTACTAACGGCGAGGGTGGGGGAGGACGGTGGCCATTGGCATCATACCTTTTGGCGCAACAAAAGTTTTTGGGTCTTCGTCGTCGTCCGGGCACCATTTACCCTTTGTACGCCTCTGGCTAACACATTATTTTAAACAGGGCACACTATAAATATCACTGGTTTTTTTAAATATCAGACAAAACCATGCTGATACATTATATATCAGTTTTCACTCATTAATAGAAATAATCAGATATCAGTCTTTTCAACACGAATTCCATGTGGGTACGGAAAACATGAACACGGAGATGGCCTTTTATTTTTGACAGATTTTGGGGAGAATGAATACAGAGCTTCGTTGAGAGGGATTTTTGTTCCTAGTATTAGTGCTTTCAATATTTGGGAAGCTGTAGCCAGGATAGAGGGGGGAAATCACCTAAACAAACATTGCGAGTGAAATTGTTACAAGCCGCCAGTGCAGTTAAACAGGAACAAAATGATACTTTTCTATTTATTACTCATATTGTGAAACATAAAACATATCATTCAATAACCCTTTACAAAACTTTGTGTACATGAAGCTAAGAGACGAGTGTTTCGTGTACTTATGTACTTCTTGAACAAAAGTATACACTTGTTGTTTTCTATAATCATTTTATTATAGTATGCACACTATGTTTATATTTTTGAACATTTCATGTTTTTGAAAATGTAGGTATCAATATGTGCCTGACTTTCTATTCTTTCCTATCTACTTTGATAATTGTACCTAATTTTAAAAAGTATTTTTGTCCCTCATGTAACATATCTTGTAGGATTTGGAAAACACATGTGAGTGTATTTGTTTCTATTATTATGCAAACACATTCTCGTTTTACGTTCTTTTGTACAAACAATTTAATTTAAATTTGTGATAATTTACGGGATTTAGTGGTGAAAAAAAAAGGTTGCATCTAAAAGATACTTCATAGAGGATAACCATTAGAGTAGACATTGTTATATAAATCTGACCATTATGATGGATGATGTTATCCGTGTCTAACCATAAGGGGGTCATATTATATATGTGTAACAATTAGGGCGGATCATGTTATCTATGTCTAACCATTACGGTGGATCATGTTATCTATATCTAACCATTAGGATGGATCATTCATCATGAAAACCTGTTACAGCAGCCAATACATATAGTGCATATCACTACAATCCCGTATTCTGTTTTTGAGAGCTGAATAAGATGAATACCTGTCTGGTTTAGTTTTAATTTTGCATTTGTGGTGATGCTAAACAAATTATCGAAACATTTCGAAACAAATGTAATCGTTTTCCTGCCGATTGTACTTGTACAAATGAAAATATGCCTTTGACTTGATCGACAAAAGTAGAAATTGTCATAATTTCTCCTTTCTTAAAATGTCATCATTGAAAACGTATCTTATTTTTTATAACTAATGCAACATAATAAAATGACATACCAAAACTGTAACTTTATAATCATTAGAAGTAAGACCAAAAAATAATACTGATAATGACACACCCACTTAGTAGAGGAAAAGTCAGCTTTTTTCCTTCTCAGTATCAAGCTGTATTAAACGGAGTGTGGCACAAGTTAACAAGAAAATATAAAACAGTTCAAACATTAAATAGATAGCTGTCGTTATGTTGGATAACACTATCACTGTACATCCATCGGACCACTGTTGTCAACATAAATTATACTCACACGCAATGTATATGGTAATTTGCTGAAATATGTGGCTGCCTATAGTCAATATTATGAAACAAATCAGATTGAACTATGCCATCTAATTTTAGGCTTATTCAAACGTACATTTAATTTGCGCCTACTGTGGTTAGTATATTTTAAAACACCATGTATACTCATTGACGTGATAATAATTATCATCAAGCATTTTATATATGACTTATCTATTACATACCTTTCGTTTCTAGTTCCAGAGTCCTATCTTTGACTATTCTGCAAAAAGCATCTTGCGATCTTCCAGTGGCCATCGTGTCTTTTCAATGGAATGTCGATACAGACGTATTGACTCTAGGTGAAGTGAGTTGTTAACCAAATACAGTGACGATGTTAGTTAGGCCCGGTCTGCAAAATATAAACAGCAAACGTCCAGTCAAAATCAAGGAATAGCTACTGTTAAATTAAAACAAATATCGAAGAAATATCAGTTTGTGTATAAAGACTAACGCCTTAGGCATAAATTAATATTTACTATTATAGAATAATCAATCTATATGGTTCATTTATGAACGGGAGCTGATGAATCTTGGTGAACAACGTTTTCCATTGAGAATTTGACGTAGTTGATTAAGGACGATGAAAAGTGCATAATTACGTTGCACGCGGCTGAATGTACGAACACCTAAATAATTTATTATCAGACTGGTATTTATGGAGGAGTCCCTTACCCGGCGTTTCATTATTCCCCCTTTCCAAACAAATTAAATGCATACAAATATTGTTTTCGTCTCAACAAATGAATGTACCAGAGTTCTTATCAAACACCGTCCTCCACTCCACTGAACTCAGGTATGCTTTGGATGCGTGTCATTACCGTAAAAATAATTACTTCGACAGTATTGTAATTGCAATATCACTTTATACAGTGACTAGATATGAATTCCCGTAATTGTAAACACGTATAAGAGTTTATGTAGATCGATGCCTGCACAATACGATGACATCGGAAATATGATTATGTATTCGTCTTATTGGATTGATAATGGAAAAATTAACTAATTCGAAATTAATCCCATCTTCCCATGAACATTGGCAGTATAAATTATAATTTGTTAAAATGTTATCTGCAAAATAGATCGATCTGATAATACTTCCATATTGTGAACACGTGCAATATGAATACGTATCTCTTTAGCTAGACCGATACATGCTTAATATATTGATCAGGCTGTAATCCCCTACCCCCAATGTGAACACAGGTAATGTAAATATGTAACTTGCGTCTTTGTATAAGTATATAAAGAATGATACTTGCATAATTTGCAAACATTCCTCAGAATACAACCTTCCTGAATTACACACTATATACTGTATAAGCTGTGGCTTCACTGTGTTAAACCATTTCGATTCCTGATGTGTCATGTCCTTCTCCGGGATATATTATTGCTATAAACAAACTAACCAATCCTGTAAAGTATTTCGAAAGCGTACGTCAACCGTCCCAGTCACGTACAGTTTCATTACCTCTATGGTTTAAGCTACGTCACTTTACTTGTCTCCTTGATGAAAACGTCATGGACTTTTATGAGTATGTATCATATGTTGGAATGTATGCATCTCGTATGGAGTTTTCAAGCAAATGCAGGTAGTTAATGTCATTATTCAGAACTATGGGGTAAATGAATAAGAATCCAAATCTCATCACAAAACGATAATTTTGCAATTGTGTCTGTATATAATATATTTAAGTTCATTTATTGGACTTCAGTAATGAAAACTCCCAACGTTTGCATCAATCGTTTTTAATATAGTTATCTTACTTCAGGAACCCAAGTTCTTGCACCGATATGTTCTTTCTCTCAAAATGACAGTCCATCACATACAACAAATACGAGCTCAAACTCAATTTGCCCGATTTTATTATACCCTTCCGACCAAACGATCAACCACCGTACTGTTGGCGCTGTTTATATTATTAAATTCAAGTCAAATAAACGTCCAGAAGAAATCAAGTAATAGCTACAATTAAATTATAAAATTATCGAAGGGATATCAGCTTGTGTATAAAAGACCAATGTATTTGGCATAAATAAATATTTATCCACCCTTTATTCAGTCTGCCATGCTTAACCAGTCTAGTGCTATATAATGGCAATGAACTTCAAACCAGCATCAATCGAAATGAATCTAGAATATATGCAAAGCGCATGTACACCTAAAACACAGAATGGTATTACTTTGCAAACTACGTCAGATAGAGTATTCACGCATTTGTCTTAGTTTACATATTGGAAGTTAACGCAGTTCATGGTAGGGGTCATGAGTGGCAGAGTGGTCAAAGGCGCTCTCCCTAACGAAACAAAACATTCTCACCTCTGTCTGCGTGGTTCGAGTTTCAGATTTGGCCAATCTGGGTATGTGAGAAAGCTTGCCAGTACACCCTTCTGGGTCGGTGGTTCTTTCCGGGAATTCTTCCTCCACCATTAATATTGGCCGCCGTGTATAATCAAATTTCTAGTGAAAAATGGCATTAAACCCTAGAACAACAACGACAGTTTATGGTATGTCCGCGCGTCTGTCGTCCGTCGTCCTTAGTGCGGTTTGTCAATAAATATAGAGGGTTCATATATGAAAAGAACACCATCAATCTTGGTGCATGACCTATCTTGTTCTCCCTTTGCCAAAACAAATTTAATTCCTAACAAAATATTATTTTTATCTCAACAAATGAATCCACTGTAGCCTTATTAGACACTGTCCTACATCAAAGTTTTTGCTGAACTCAGAAATGCTGTGCACGAGTGTCATTACTGACAAATTTACTTCGATATTACTGTTATTCCAGGATCACTTTATACAGTAACTAGATAGGAAATCCCGTAATTGTAAACACGTATACAAGTTTAGTTGGATCGATACCTGCACAATACGTTGACTTGATAATATATATGAACAAGTATAATATAAAGGTGTATTTGTGCAATTTAATAATTATATCGAGAACACTGATACTTACAGCGTTTATATAAATCCCTCAAAAACCAACCTTTATTAATTTACACCATGTATTTCTTTTACGCTGCCTGTGCAAATTCACACGTTACTATAAACCAACAACCAAATACAGTAGATAATATAATAAGCATACAGCAACGTACTAGGTTATGAATAGGTTAAATGACCCGACAAAATTATGTTTCTCTTGTAGTATGTATGTATTTCATCTGGTTTGTTCAAGCTAATCCAGGCAGATAATGTATGGGAAATAGGATAAAGGGAATGATGAATAATGGCCCAGTTAGCACCACATAACTCTAAAATTAGCATACATGTCTTTCAGTTATTTTGTGGACCTCAGTAACCCCAGTACTTGTATATATCTTTCCTTCTCTGCGTCTGTCCATGACAAAGTATGAGGTCATCTTAGTTACGCCCTTTACAAGTGATGAATAGTTTGCCTTTAAACAATGTCAGCATAATCAAATACAGCTATTGATTAGGACAGGGCTCAGCTGTAAAGAATCGAATGAAAGTAATATTTTGACAAGGTCTATATTAATAATATTATGTACAATGAGTCGCGGTAAAATCCCTTAACACAGAGATGCAAAAAGTGTTGTTGTATAGCGTTTAACACCAATTTTCAGCACATGATTGGCTATACATGACGGCCAGTATATCTGGTGGAGGAACTCGTGACAATTCAAGAATAAATCACACAGCCACGGGAAACTACTGGCAAGCATTTTCACATACTCATGCTGGCGAAACCTGAGACTCGAACTCAAACTGAGGTAATATGTTGATCGGTAACAGCGATCGTCCCATACCACTCTGACACATGTGTCCTTTCTTTTAGAAATAACATTGCTATATGCTTTTGAGATTAACAATAAATCAAAGATCTGACATGGGCCTACCCAAAGCGTCTATCCGAATAGAAACATGGTGACGTCGGACCCCACATATCTGGTGAAATATGAAAATATGATAATAAAGAAACTGATGGATTGAAAAGAGTTAATAACGTTATGAAAGCAAATTGTCGTCTAACACGATTGACATACCGCATCAATATAGTGACACATACAGCCTGATTCAGCTTGTTGCTTGAATACAGTATCGTGTGAAACCGGTCCAATATTTCATCGGAGGTTTTATTGTCTCATTCTACTTTCGATAGAGATATTGTGTCATGTATCTTCCACCTTCCTGTATTACAAACCATATACTAGTAAGTATTATCTTCACTGGGTTAAACCCTGTTTCTGGCTGGTGTGTCCTGTCCTTCGCCGGCAAATCTCATTGCTATAAACAAACAAACCAATCCGTGTAAAGTATATCAGAAGCGTAAAACAACCGGATAGGTTACGAACAGGTTAAATTTCCTGTCTGATTTGACCTTGGTTACACATACATTGCCTTACATGTCTCCTTGATGCACACTATTACTTCATGATATTGAATGGGTATCAAATGTTGCATTGTATGCACCCCGTTCATGTGGTTAATTAAAGCAAATACAGGGGGTTAATACCCATTATTTAGAATTAGAGGCTAAATTGAACAAGGATCCAAATGTCATCACAAAACTCAAATTTTGTATTTATATCTGTTAGTTTACTTCTTTGATTTAAATAATTAAAACGTCAGTGTTTGCCATCTTTTTCATCAGTTTATTTATTTGACATTATTATTAATAAATTCCCATGTGTTGATAAGTATATTTTGTTTTAATGTATTTATCTGACTTCAGGAACCCAAGTTCTTTCACGCTATTATATTTATCTATACTTGACAATCCAGCAAATACAACAAATACGTGCTCAAATCCTCATTTTGCCCGTTTTTCTCTTCCGACCAAACAATCCAAAACCGTCCTATTGTCGCTGTTAAAATTCAAATTACCCTTTGGAGCATTATCAAAAAGTAACCACATCTACTAATGGTAGTGTGCCTTTGTTTTCGTGGCAATGATAGCGTTGAGGACTGAAACATTTATGGACAGTATCGTGGTGCTGATATGTAGCGATTATCATAGTGGTTGTGGTGATAATGGTTGTGCATGAAATTATAAACATGCTATCAAGAATTGTTTGTTTATACATGTACTTTATTGACAATTTCCAAGTAAGAGGGTTTGTCGATATCAGGACAATGTTGGACGATACATACCGGTGAACTGTTGGGAGAGACCAATATATCAATGTCAACTTTTAAACCTGCATTTTAGACGACCTTGTGTCGACTTAGTGGCCTGGTGTCATTAATAGTGATATAACTACCTTGATCATAATATATATTAGAAGCCTTGCCTTATTCTTGCTTGCACAATACATCATCGCTTTGTGACGGTAAACTATTTCATCCGAGTTAATGGCACTATTCTCATTACATTCTATGCAGTTAATAAAGTGTCAACGTGCATCTTCCAAAACGGTCGAAACATAACGGAAACATATGTCGCGCCCCACGTACCTCACATAGTGGGAAAAGACTAAAACTAGCTTGCTGGAACATCAGAACAACTCTAGACTCAACCGATAGTAACAGACCTGAACGACGCTCTGCATTAATTACAAACGAACTCTTTCGCCTTGACATTGACATTGCTGCACGGTGCGAAGACCACCTTTCAGAGAGAAGATACACCCTGTACTGGTCCGGAAAACCAAAGACTGACAAAGGGTTTTCAGGTGTTTGTTTCATGATCAGAGACTCCTCAATCGCCACCAAGTTAGCAAACCTGTCGACTGGTTACACCAACTAGATCATATCCATGCGTCTCCCGTTAGGGAACCAACAACATGTCACACTCTTCAGAGAGCGATTCATCCTCGGAGATTTCAATCCAAGAGTGGGCAGAGACTCACCCTAGATAAAAACACTGGCACGTAATATATTACATCATAGTACGCCAGAGGGACTTTAAAGATGTCCTTCTTATCAGAGTGATGCAGAGTGCCACACATATCATCGTCTTGTCAGATGCAAACGCTACTTCCAATTCAAGCCTAGGTCCCAACAACAATGAAGTATCCAAAGAAGACTGATTCAGATCAAACACCTTTCGTGCGCTGACGTCAATGTAGATTTTCAGGAGCACCTGCATTTTAGACTTGAAGAACAAAATTTGTCACCAGATCTACCTACGGAAGAGATGTTGAATCACACCAAGACTTCCATCTGCAAACCTCATAATAAATGATTGGATTCACCACCTAGGGAACCAACTACTGGGTTGAGGAAAACCAAGAAATCCCAGAACTGCTTGCCAGAAGGAGACCAGATTACCATGCTCCCCTCTCTCCACCATCTCGTACACAGACGAGAGCAGCCTTCTGTTGTATATGTAGCTACCTCCAATGCATATATGTTACATATTTTTAAAACATCAGACTACAGTCCTGACACGGCACACTGTAATTTTCACTCATTTGTAAACACCAAATAACCACTCTGGTGACCTAGTGGTTCGATCCTCAGCCGAGTCATACCAAAAGCTTACACAAATGGTACTAACAGCTGCCTCGCTTGACTTTTAGCATTAAGAGGTTAGTGTTAGAACTAATTGGCCTGGTGTCAGGATAATGTGACAGGGTGGGACATCATGCTACGTGTTTGTGGCATGATGCCCCAGTGCTAGACATCACTATAAACTGCCTCACTGCAGACAACGTAGCGATATGACTGAACAATTATTAAAGCCACATTTAAAGAAAAATCCTAATGGCCTGCCAATTTAAGTCGGGCTCCAAGGAAACAAAATATCAAATGAAATGCTTAGGAGACAGAACTTTAGGTGGTTGTATAATGTCCATTATGTCTCATTAATATATACATTATTACAATACATTGATAGAACGGAATGTAAACGTTTTGAATACAAATGAGGTTTAAATTGCACCATGGTCCGTGTATTCGAATGCAGTACCTTATACAGTGATTCCTATTATTTTCTTCTATGTTTTGACATCCGCCCTGCATGTGAATCCAGTACTCAAATGGTTGCGTTATAATTAACATGAATAGTGACACAGAGTATCACAGGCGAGGAATCTTACTCCCATTCTAAGAAAATAACGTTAAAACGACGGGTAATTGTATAATGTATATGTCCCGCTGAAATAAATACTTCTATAACGTCGTGCTAGAGCAACGTCTCTAAAAGCTTATAATGCAACTATGGTAACTTTTGATATTAAAATCATCTACATTGTATTGATGAATTTATCTTAAATGAATCATTTAGTGTTTCGATTGCGAAATAGTCCTAATATCCATATGTAATTTTACATTTATTATGCTGATGACTAAACTCGTGGGGCCTAAACATTATGTTCATATTTATTTACTTATACAATATTATGAACGGGATTAGGGAGGGTGTGTATGAAGGAACCCCATTTTGAAGAAAAGATTAAAGGGGGTTTGAGGAGAGGAGGCTGTCTGTAAGAGGTGTTTAACTACCTATCTCGTTCCGCACATGTTTAGATACTATAATATTTATATACCGTTTGATTTAGAATACATGTGACACTACGATGGTGCACTATGCCAATGTGTTCTATATCTACCCCGTTCCACATATCCCATTACGGGTAGAAAGTTTGATTTTTAATAATTATTTTTTTTTAGGATCTGTGCTCAGTCGACAAACTCACGCATGTATATAAATAAGAAAACTGTTACCATGATTTTCAGACGTGATTGTCCTAATTTATCTGATGTACCAGAAGTCTTGAATAAGATGATGTACCAACAGTAAAACAGTATAATCCAAAATGTCTTTGAATGAATTCACAAAATCCACAACAGTATTGCTTTAGTCCATGAAGTTAATAAGCACTTTGAATTGTCACGAATAATTTAAATAAATGATTCCTCTCAAATTATATCTGAGCACAAAGTAAATGATTCCACAACCTGAACTTAAAATGGGATTAAATAAGTTTGTTTACCACGACCTTATATAAACACCTAAGACAACAAAAACAAAATGATCAGGATGTTTGTTACGAGTTAAAAACAGTCTAACGTTCTAGATTAGGCTGAAACCCTGAATATAGCTATCATTAAACAAGCTAATTATACTTTACAGACATGACAATAATCAAGTCAAATAAACCTGTATTCTGAATAATGGACAAAGCTCATGCACAAAATATAAATCAAGCATACATAACAATCTGTGATATTTTTTCTTTCATGCACCGGCTATATTAATCTGATTGCGAGCTTAGTTTACTCTCTACTGATGCACCCGGTCACAAAATTAAACTAATCCAGAGAAAAACATTTTTAATAGTTTCTTTTAGCAGATTTCAATAACTAAATGTACCTATATTCAAATGTATGTGTTGAATTGCTCAGCTCTCGTTACATATACGTAAGAACAAGCGACAAATCTTCATCACTTTCTATGAAAATAATGTAACGACATGCATTTATCCCGATAGTTTTATAGTGTTAGTCCCATGCAGTAAATACTTATATAGCTTTCGAGTACAAACACTCTAAAAAAAGCAAACATATATCGGTACCATATTCACTTTTGATATTCATATGTGCATTATATCGAGGACGTAGCATTACGTTGTTAATTGTTAAGCTTAACAAATTGCCATGCTATCGATTTCAGTCCCCAAGGAGGTCATTGTACATTTACTATGTTAACAAGAAAATCATTAGGGCATAAACAATGGTATATATCCATAGCAGGGTTATATAGTTAAACAAATGGCCGGATATAGGTACCATTCTTCAATATTAGGGTTATAAAAGTAAATAAATGGTGGGGCATAAGTACCACTATTTCATACTAAGGGTACATAGTTATTCAATGATTTAACATAGGTATCACTCATCGATACTACCTTTTGTACAGTTATTCTTCAATTTGTATTGTAGCTTTATGCGGTGTAAGACTAATCTCGTTAGTGCAACTAGTTCAACGTTTTGGTAGATTTCCAATAAATCGGTAAGTATTATGGTGATTGACAGAAGATGCTCAAATACACATGTTCTGCTGCTCTCGCAACTTTCATTAATCATTTCATTCATTAATTGATAATTTAAATCGATTGCCACGAATCTATCATATTCCTAAGAGAATCACCTTTTTATCGCTTCATACCGAATGGAATTTAAAGATCAACATGACATCCGTATATGGGGCAGACATGTGGTGTGATGACCAACCTAGTCGCATTATTCTGACACCAGGTCAACCAGTCTTTTGCACAACTTCGAGCGATCAACTAGCGAGGTATTTTGATAAGTCATTTGCACGCCTCTGCTGGTGTTCTAACCCGCGACCTCCCACATCAAACATCACGTTGTAGCTACGATAATGTCTCTGGTTACCCTAGTAACATCGTATGTGACATTCACAGCAGGTAACAGGCATGCTTTTAAGCCCTGATGAATTTTGATGACTCTATTGAACATCACAAGTGGATACATTTCTGTTACCAAATAGTGCACCAGTCTGGGATAAAATAATTATGTATATTTTATTAAGTTCTTTTAAATATCTACTGAAACTATCGAGAACGAAAAAAGTTATAGATATCTTAACGTATCGTAATAAGGGTTATGTGCGGAAGTCAGGCATGCCTTAGCTAAAGGTATAAACGCATGTATATGGTGCATATCTTCATTTATCACGACCTAATGACATAATTTCATGAACATGTCTTTTTTAAATATTTGATATTTGTATATTTATATATAAAAAAATATGTGATAACATATTCCAATGTATCCCTAGCAAGAATGGAATGGATACAGTTTTTCCCTGTATGCACTTACACAAAAACACCATACACCCAAATATGTCGTCCAATGAATAGTCAGCAAAACAGACCCAATACTCCTAAATACCTGCGACTAGATCATTGATTAATAAAGTGTATGTTAGATAAGATGTAGATTCAGAGACTGTGTTGATGATATGTCATGGATTAAGAGAATACCCGTCAGTGATAGGTCGAAAATTTGTTGAATAAGAGAATTCATGTCAGAGATAGGCCGTAGCTTAAGAAATATGTCAGAGATAGGCCGTAGCTTAAGAAATATCTCTCAGAGATAGGCCGTAGCTTAAGAGAATACCTGTCAAAGATTGACCGTGGATTGAAAGAGTGCTGTCAGAGACATGAATTCAATTAAAACATTGCGTGTCAGAGATAGGGTGTAGATTAAACGAATGTATGCATGTATGCATGTATGTATGTATGTATGTATGTATGTATGTATGTATGTATGTATGCATAAATGCAAAGTGAGAGCGTTTTATTGACAAGTTTTGAAAATAGCAGTAATATATTACTGTAATAGCATTTTCATGATGCATTTATTATTCTGAGCAAATTCAAATAAACTTTGAATGCAGTGGTGAAAACAAAGGTTAATTTGCTGGATTGGATTAATGACACGGTAGTCTGAGAGTTATGCATTGGTACGTCACTGTCTCTTGAATGTATATGCGTAGTCGAATCGAGTGAAGGTTTGTGGTCGCCGTTGCTCTCTTTGTGTTCCTTTATATAACCGATAAGGTGATTTAATGTTTTCAGAGATTTTGCCTTACTGTACTGATAAAACGTCAGACTAATGTGGTAATGAGCAGCACGCAAACGGGGAATTAAGCACAGTTGGGAACTTTGAGTGGTAAGCCACTTTCGCCATTTTATATATTTATTGACATTTAATTATTCTTTTATTTTTTAAATTCGATTACAAGAGACGAAAATGAGAAATTTGAACAACTGTTTGTTTTCCACACACCAACCGTTTTTCCCACAATGTAAACAAATCTTGTACGAATCTATCTACACCCCACCCCACCCCAGCCCAATAGAACTTGATAAAATGAATTACAGCCCAAACTGTAACATCATAACATACCCAGCCCATTATTCATTGACCGATACTCTTTATTCATATGTACTGCACATGCCAGATTTTTAATATAGAAAAGTCAATAAATACATTGAAACATACGCGTGTTACAAACTCCGTAATTTGATAATAATATATGGGTTACCACAGTTTATTGTAGTCTCATTTTTCATACTTTCTAGGGAGAAAGTTTATATTACACTAGCGCAATAATCTTTGGACATGAATATTTCTTAGACTAGCTTTGCTGTCATACTTTCATGATAACATAATTATATGCCCAAACTAGATAAAATTGCAGTTTTGTTCAGAATCCTTCCCTGCCCTTTAAGATTTTCTAAGGAACAAAATTGGTTATTGAAACAAATTTATTTTTAAAAAAAATATTCGCTTACATGTTATCTTTTAACATGCTACATTTTATCATTAGGATCAAATACACTTAATCTTATTGGTATTTTAAAAAGTCCCCCTTTTATCTTAAAGTGACGCTCTTCGTTTTTTTGATAAGATATTACCTGGAGCATTGTAAATTTTGCTTCACCACTCTCGTGGCCTAGTGGTTAGAGCATCCGTTTTGGAAGCGGGAGGTCATGGGTTGGAGCCCTGGCAGAGTCATACCAAAGACTTACAAAAGTGGTACTAACAGCCACCTTACTTGGCGTTCAGCATTAAGAAGTTAGTGTTAAGATTGGTCGGCCTGGTGTCAGGATAATGGGACTGAGTAGGACATCATGCTACATGTCTACGGCATGATGTCAGAGTGCTAGACATCAATATAAACTGCCAAACTGCAGACATCGTAGCACTATGACTAAAAAATTGTTAAAGCTACGTTTCAAAAAAAAAAATCCTATATCTAAACTATAATTTCCATATTATCTTCCAGGAGGCGTTTTAGGAATTTTCAAAAAATCATGAGCTCTCTGTTTCTCTGAAGCACTCCTTCAATATTTACAAACATAAAAAAGAAACATTTTGTTCCATTAGTTTCCACTAAAATAGTGTGAATTGTGTCTCAGTTAGTTAAAAGTATTATTTCCTTACACTTCTTTATTTTAGCATGTTATTTTAGAAGCAATTTTTGAAAACCTTTTTTAAAGCTGAAAATTAGTGTAATTTTTTTTTGTGGCATATAGTTAAATATATTTTCACTTTTAGGAGTTTGTGTAACAGCTGTCATCCAGTGGAAATGCTGGTAGAGTGCATGTGCTGTAAACATTATCAGGAATTGCAGTGTAAGCTATAATTGGTTTCTGACAGCATTACTTAGCATGAAAGGTACCTGTGAAATTGTCTCAACATAGATGTTTTAGAAGTGTCTTTATATGAATTTGTACATGTCAATGGACCCATTGGTGATAAAGAGCTAATACATTAGTATGTTAATTGTTTCATAATTCAAGTGTAGACTTGAAAGCACAAGTTACATCACAGCAAATGTATTTATATATATAATATAAAATACGGAAGTGTTATGTTTGCTAATGTCATACCATCTTGTGCATGAAGTGATAGCACATTTGCCTTTTATTTTCTTACGTAATATGTATGATAGTATATAAGTATGTTCGTGTGTTCATTGTACGATTTCATCCCTTTTGCTTAACATCTACCCTATGTTAATATGAGTGCGTGTTGGTACATCATGAATTTGTGTTGATATTAATAATGAATCTGGTCAGTACACGTGTGTTGCTGGTCATTAGATGGCGCTGTTGATCAAAACATGTGTTGTCTAGTAATAGTGGACGCTACATAGTAGATAACGAGCTGTTGGTCAGTCAAATGGCGTGTATGTTTGTAGATATGGCGTGTAGTTATTTGAACGGTGTGTTGGGTATGAGGCGCAGTGCTAACATTACATTCCTTGTTAGAGATTGTAATTATTCCTTGATATCACAAAGTCCCTCATTGCTAAAAAAAATCTTATTGTTTATATCAATATGATTTCTCATTCCCACAGCAGAGATATGCGCCTAATGTCGACGTGCATGTTCATATACCACCACGCCATATATTACACGCCAATATCACCACACATTGTATTATACCGCTAATAAACAAACCATTAAACTGCACGATTATAGCACTGTATACTATACCATACGGTTATATACATATATAGAAATGTTTGGTTGATTAAATATGTGACGAATTAGGACACCAGTTGTATCAGTTGATAGTAAGATTAGGTTTGAGCAATACAAAAATTGATAATAAGCAACCAAGCAAACATTACAGTACGATGAAACAGTAGTGGTAATTGTCAATGTTAGAAGCAAAGGGAACGAAATTGGAACTGACGTGCCACGACATGCGCGTACGATACCATACTATACCATGAGAAAAGACTTTCAATAATGAGGTTAATTATAAATTAATAAAACAATTTAAACACAAACTATAAAATGTACAAAATATAAAATATACGCTACTCACAAAATTTTAAACAAGGCTAATGCGGCACTCACAAATTTATATTATCAAATATATATGAAGAAGTTGGAAAATCGATGGGAAAGATATGCCACTGTAATGTTTACTGGACTTTTAAACAATCCAGTTGTTGCCGCTCCGATAAACATGTGTACTAATGCAGCTAAAATATACATTACCGTGGGATTCTTCTCAGTTCCTTTTTGACCTCATTGTCACAGAATTAGGCGAAAATTGAATTTATTTCTTCTTGAATACAAACTAATTTCACCATTTTTTTGTTCATCGTACATGCGTTACCTGGGGTGAATAAGTGTTTTTCAAGGTAAGCGACGTGTAGCGATTTGCATGTGCCTGACTACAAATCACTTGAAGTCAGGAACATTATAATCACGGGGTGCACGGGAATTTTGCCGTCAATTCTGCTCACCTATTTGGGGACATATAAGGCAGAATATTTCTAGAAAGATTACGAGTCAAAAGTATATTGTCAAAGGAGAGATAGCTCGTCATTCTTTCTCCAGCCAAAGGGGTGAGTGTTAAATTTATATTTGTTTCATTGTGAATTTTCAATTTGTCATTTCTTGTAATGATGCCTTTATTACAATGCAGATTTAAACAGTTGAATATTTGGAATTACTAGTCACTATTAGACTTTAAATGCAACAGCGTAATCTAAATTTTGGATTGTTTTAGAAACAGCTATTATTAGTTTGGTTTCTTTATTGATGCTGAATTGTAGCTGAATGTGATTGATTGTGCCGTGATTATGCTGTTTAATTGTGCGATCAAATTGAGGTATCTGACTGTCTGTCTGTCGGATTGTCTGTCCGTCTACGTCTGTCGAGGTGTGTAAATATTCGGAAATCTAGAAGTCTAAATGTCAGAGTGTCGGAGCTGTCTAGAGGTGTAAACGTCCGGGGTAGCATCTAAGTATTTGGGACCGGTGGTTCTAGTAGGTGCTGTATGCTGTCTGTACGTATAACTGTAGTGGATCCGTGAAGGGCAAGTAGCCGATAAAAGTATTGAGTCAACCCTAGGTATTCGGAGAAGCTGTGCGGCGATTCAACAGTTGGTGAATCGTACGGTTGTATAGCGTCGAGACGCATGTGTGTTTCAATTGTAGTTACAATTGAATGCATTGTTATATTTGCACGTAGTTACTTTGAATCACAGTAGTATTTCAAGGGATTACATGAATCTCAATAACAGTTATTAACTTGATTAAATACATGTAGATGTTTGTACTTGTTGTCGCAATCCATACGTGCGATAGTATAGTTTGATGTTTGTATTTGCTATTGCAATTTATACGTGCGATAATATAACTTTTGTAAAGGTTCTATTTTATGTGAAACATTTTTGTAGTCTAGGAAGTTCCTTGGATCTGTGTTTAGTCCAGGAGATTCCTTGGATCTGTGTTTATTTCGTATTAATATTTAATTTATTTTTGAATCGTGAATGGTTGTGGAGTGTGATCGTGGGTTGAACGCATGAGTTATTGTTATTTTTCATTAATAATTTATTTCATAAATTTACATTATCTTTCACATATTGTGTTTGTGTTGTTCATTTAATCCACCAACCACTCGATAGCAATTCTGTTACACTCATTTGTTGTAGTAGAGTGTGACCAGTCTTGGGGTGATGTATATCATGGGAAAGTATTTAATACTTAACTAAATCCAAGGCAGTTTCAATGACTCATACTTAGTACTTCAAATAAGACATGGATTTTCTTACAATGTATTGGGCGCACAGCTATTGATTCATTGTTTTAATGACAAACGAACCACTGTACCGATCCAAACACTATACAGTAATGAACAGTGAAACAAAAGACAGTTCGTGAGTGTGGAGTCTTTTTCACAATAGGCTCTGTGTTTATACATTAATATGTATACTATTATACCTGGACTTTCCAGAGTGAAGATATCAATACCAAAACTTTGTGTATATTCATTATTGAGTCGCATAAATGACACAAACCTCAATTTGCCGGTATGTTGTGTTTCGATTCTACTTTTCCAAGCTCTTATTTAGACACTAATCTTAAATGCCTGAGAAGGTATCTATTGATATTTGTGTTTATTTTCGTGGTCTAATGTAATATTGGCTTGAACCTGTACAATATTTGTACGGACACATATGCAACAGGACGTTTATATGCAAGGTCTGCATCGCACAGTAGTGTTATTTAACTATCATTAACTGACTTGATTACCGTACCTCCTATCAGTTTCCTTGTAAGAAAATACATACTTCTAAATCTCAAACGGGTACAACTGTAATTGCTAAGTGTAAACAAGCACATCATATCCATCAATTTTATATTTATACTTATCTCTCAAAAGTAACGGGAAATGTGTAAATCAAAGACAAATTTCAACTAGAATGGCGTAAACAAAGGTCATGATTTTCTAAAATAAAGTTCAATTAAATATGAAACATTGTCATAAGCTTTAAAAGATAAATTATTAATGTTTCAGTGGCTATCTAACAAACATAAGAGTTAGCTAAGACGCTGAAAGAACAAACGACCAGCTAGAAAGATAACAAAGCGTAATCACTTTTTTTTTATATGCCAGGGGCATCGATTAAGATATGATGGCATATAATGTTCGATAGGACACGGGTTCAATATAACATGGCGGCATTGATACTACTATGAGTCATCGAAAGAAAGCAGATTTATATCAGACATGCGGGCATATATTGTATTTTCAGAATATAGATGGAGGCCAGTATTAATGGCGGAGGAAGAACCCCACGTGAACCACCGACACACGAGAAGTGTCCGGTAAGCTTTCATAGATACCAACACTGGCCGAACCCGAAACTCAGACCCACACATACAGAGGTGAGGTGGCAGAGATCCGTAACTTTAGACAACTCTGACCTCCGGCATATACGTTGTGGAACTATCACTAATTAAGAAGTGCTTATACAGATCTTCTGGCAAATGCTTCCTGAACTCATCCGATAACAAACTGTATTTGTCAAGATATGTCGGAATGATAGTCTTGTAATCATAACTAGAAATATAACTTATATATATATATATATATATATATATATATATATATATATATATATATATATATATATATATATATATATATATATATACCGGTCATATACATCCGAGTTCTGTATGTCCCTTAGTCGGTCTCCTTATCTGTATTTCACTCTCTCCTTTCTCCGTCTCTCCCCTTTTGTGTTCATGTCTTTCTGTCTGTCCGTCTACATATCTGACTGTCTGTCTCTATTTCTCTGCGCCTCTCCCTTTTTCCAGGAACGCATTGGAAAACTGATTACTTTTCTAAAGTCCACATTGGGGTATATATTCATTGACATGGACTACATCCATTGCAAGAGTACAAACATTTGTAGCGAGTTAACATACCTTAATCAAAGTCGGACAATCCAGGGTTGGCAAATGTGCGACAATTTTCAAAACCTGATGAATGATAATGTCCCTGAATTAAAACAGAATATGTTTGCAATAAACATTACGGACAGTAGCTATCCGTTTAAATGCAAGGATTGCATTTTAGATTGAAAATAGAAGCAATATGGTATTATATATGTATACATCATGTGAGATTAGAATGATAATATGACTGCAATATTTGCTGTTTTCTAGATCATGTAATAACGAAGAGGAACACACAAATGTGAATAAATTCAGAAAAAGAAAGTAAAAGGGAAGAAGATATGGGCGTTAATGATGTGTTGTGGAATATTTTTTGTGATTTATTTTCTAGTGAGAATATCTTGTTTTTATTGTTGTTGTTGTATTTATTAAATAAACTCATAAGAATACTATACAAAATGGATCTAAAACTAAGAGACTAAACTTTCGTTTAATTTGGCAGTGGTAAGTAGTATCTTGTTTCGACGAATGCTAGGTGGACTCTGTAAAGAATGTTTTAGTTGTTTGAAAACAAAATAGGGACTTGATTCACTGTCATTCGATTCTCTGTCTTTCTTTCTCTATACATCTCTCTCCCCGCCTGTGCCACCCTCTACCACATACACCTTAGGATTGATGTTGTCAAAGTAGATTAATGCCTATCCTTAAAATGCCTTGATTTATTCCTTTAATATCCTGTTCGCAGGTCAACGTATTAGTGATTATGAGAGCAGTGACGGGATGATATTTTGTTTAGGACGGAATGATATATTTTAGATATAAAACAATGGTTGGAAGTAGAGTGTTACTTTATTAATAAGTGGGACATAGGGAGGAAAGGAATATGGACAATTACATCTGTTTCACAGTGCGTTACGTTACTTCATAAACTGCTCAATTTGAATGAGTAACTATGTGTGTTAGTCCAGTAGAAAGGTTCGGGGGTTGGAAGGTATAATGGATTTTGTTAGTCCGTCAGAAAGGTGTTTGGGTTGGTAGTGCAATGTATTTTGTCTGTCGGAGTAGGTATAAGAAATTTTGTTTGTCGGGTTGGAAGGGATATGGGGTTTTGTTAGTCTTATCAGTAATGTGCTTGGGTTTGTAGGTGTATGAGATTTGTTAGTCCGTCTGAAAAGTATTTGGGTTGGTTTGTGTAAGGTATTTTGTTAGTTGGGTTGGTAGGTATAAGGGAGTTTGTTACTCGGGTTGTTACTCGGTAAAGGATTTTACTAATCAGTCAGAAAGTTGTTAGGGTTAGTAGGTGTAAGGGGGTTTGTTATTCCGTCAGAAAGGCGCTTGGGTTAGTAGGTGTGAGGGGTTTTGTTATTCCGTCAAAACGTTGCTTGGGTTGGTAGGTGTAAGGTATTTTGTTAGTCCGTCAGAAAGGTGCTTGGGTTGGTAGGTGTGAAGGGTTTTATTATTCCGTCAGAACGGTGCTTGGGTTGTTAGGTGTGAGGGGTTTTGTCATTCCGTCAGAAAGGTGTTTGGATGGGTAGGTTTATGGGACTTTGTTAGTCCGTCAGAAATGTGCTTGGGTTGGTAGGTGTGAAGGGTTTTGTTATTCCGTCAGAAATGTGTTTGGATGGGTAGGTTTATGGGACTTTGTTAGTCCGTCAGAAAGGTGCTTGGGTTGGTAGGTGTGAGGGGTTTTGTCATTCCGTCAGAAATGTGCTTGGGTTGGTAGTTGTGAGGGGTTTTGTTATTCCGTCAGAAAGGTGCTTGGATGGGTAGGTGTGAAGGGTTTTGTTATTCCGTCAAAACGTTGCTTGGGTTGGTAGGTGTAAGGTATTGTGTTAGTCCGTCAGAAAGGTGCTTGGGTTGGTAGGTGTGAAGGGTTTTATTATTCCGTCAGAACGGTGCTTGGGTTGTTAGGTGTGAGGGGTTTTGTCATTCCGTCAGAAAGGTGCTTGGGTTGTTAGGTGTGAGGGGTTTTGTCATTCCGTCAGAAAGGTGTTTGGATGGGTAGGTTTATGGGACTTTGTTAGTCCGTCAGAAATGTGCTTGGGTTGGTAGGTGTGAAGGGTTTTGTTATTCCGTTTGAAAGGTACTTGGGTTGGTAGGTGAGGGGTTTTGTTAGTCCGTCAGAACGTTGTTTAGGTTGGTAGGTGTGAGGGGTATTGTTAGTCCGTCAGAAAGGTACTTGGCTGGTTAGGTTTAAGGGATTTTGTTAGTCCGTCGGAAAAGTGCTTTTGTGGGTAGGTGTAAGGTTTTCTTTTTTTTAGTGCGTCAGAAAGGTACTTGGGTGGGTAGGTGTAAGGGACTTTGTTATTCCGCCAGAATGTTTTGTTATTCCGTCAGAAGGGTGCTTGTGTTGATATGTGTGATGGGTTTTGCATAGTATGGGTCAAGAGCAGTTGCAGTGAGTAATAACTATTCGTGTTGGTCAACCCCGAAGTCTTTTGGTTAGTATGTGTTTGGCGTTTTACATAGTATGTGCAGAGTGATAATATATTGAAAGTCACTATGTATTGGTCAATCTAAATTCTTGTTAAACATATATTTATTACGGATATAACAATTTCCCAGTACAAGGATTCTATAATTAAACTATCCGATTTAAACTCTGTATGTCAAAGGGTTGGGAGTCGCATAATACAAATGAGATTTTTAAAGTCTGTTTTGGTGGATGACAAATGCGAATTTTGAACTATACACTGTGCAAAACTATATGTACTGGAGTGTTGTAATTTGTTCGTTTAGCAGTGAATAAGAGTCGATATTAATTCAACTTTGATTATAATTCAGTCCGACTTTGATCAAATTGATTACCCTTCTTCCTAGCGTTATTTTTGTTGTTGTCCAGGCGATCAATCTATAAACAGACATCCTAGCGATATGACTAATACATTGATAAAGTTAAGAGTCAAATCACACACACACACTAAGTGCGAAGCAAAAAGGCGGTGATAGAACTGGTAGACCTTGAATGGTGCAGTTCAGCTGCAACGCTAGAACATTGGGTCGTTAACAGATTAATAAATGAAACATATTCTTTGGACTTTATTACTTTGTGTGATTTCTGCAATAAACATATTTCAGTACATACGAAATTGCGAATTTGTATTATAAGCAGGGTTAAAAACGTGATGCATTTAAAACATCAGACTGTCCTATAAATGTTATCTCCAACATTGATTGCCTTCATATATATTGTTGATAATGGCATCTCATGTTTTCAAATTGAAATATGTTACTGTAATACAGTTGGGAAAAATCAAGCTTACACTTCAACAGAACATCTTCATATGAGAGCGGATATAACACGCGGTATGAACCACATCAGGGCCTTAGGAGTACGCATGTTGAAGATACTCCTAATTTGCAATACAAGAGTCCTACATGTTTATAAGTTTAGTGTACATTGGTGACAAAGTGGAATGGCCACGTAGCCGTTTGTTTTTAGCGCTAACACACTGGCTTTTCTTCACCATACGGACGAACGAAAAGGCGGAATTTAAGCATTTTCACTGCCAGATGCGTCTCTTTGTGACCGATCTGCTGATGTAACCATAGGCTTAGGACATGATGAGGAAACTCAAATCAATCCATTGTTGCGCACCACCGACATGGACATTAGCATTCATTATTTTCATCGCACTGACGAACAAACAGGTCGATTTTTATGTGGTTTTCACTGCCAGATTTGTCTCCTTGAGGCCGATCTACCGATGTATGGCATGTTACCATTAAATCAAGGATCTTTGAAAAATTCAAATAAATCCCTTGCCGCGCACTTCCGACATGGATAGTAACATATTCATTTTCTTCATCGCACCGACAAAAGAACACGGAGAATTGAACCCACGTTTCACCGTTGAACACACGTTGCTTGTCGAGACTTATCTGGCGGTATGTTGCACTCGAATGAACATGCAATAGTTTGTTAGAAAAATTCATGTAAGCAATTTTCACATTTGTATGACCCAGTGCGATCTTAAGTAATTTTCTAGAGCGCACGGACGAACGGACACACCTAATACAACACCATTGGCACTGTCCGAAACGTCTCATTAAGACCGACATTTCGGCGTATGACACTTAACAATAGGTCCAGCCGTCCGGGAGAAACGAAATTTAATGCACATTTCAAGCTTATCATTGGAGGGGGTTCATGCAATCGGTTTTCTTATGATTACAGACTAACGGACATGACCAACGAACTAAGAAAAATATTATTACACGCGTCTCTTCATGGCCAATCTACTGCTATCTTGCAATTGCTGATCGAGCATGGCATTTGGACAAAGAAAATACATTCGACTCTTGTCCGATCTTCCAGTGAAATGTACTTTCAACGGACGGTTTTCATTTTCTTACGGACGAACGAACAGTCAGTTCGCTGCTAGCCGAGTCTTGTTCAGCCCAATATGGCAAAAGGTCGAACTTGAAGATAGTCCTTTGTATATTATATTATATGTATACTATATTGTGTGTATGTAGGTACTATGTAATATTGCATGTATTTTTAGTAGGTAAGATTAGCACAGACGATTCAGTCATATATATGTGTGTGTGTGTGTGTGTGTGTGCGTGAGAGAGAGAGAGAGAGAGAGAGAGAGAGAGAGAGATAGAGAGAGAGAGATTATGATTTTTAACGTTGTTTTAACAACTTTTCAGTCATATCGCTACGATGTCTGCAGTGACGCAGTTTATAGTGATGTCTAGCACTGGGCATCATGCCGCAGACACGTAGCATGATGCCACGCAGTCACATTATACTGACACCAGGCCGACCAGTCCTAACATTAACCTCTTAATGCTGTGCGCCAAGCAAGGCAGCTGTTAGTACCATATTTGTAAGTCTTTGGTGTGACTCAGTCGGGGATCGAACCCACGACCTCCCGCTTCCGGTTTAGATTATGATGGAGGGCTTTAATGATGAGTTGATAGTCTAAGGGGTCAGGAAAAGTAGCGACTAATTGGCTGCCTAGATAGACGGAAATAAAAAGTGGTAGAATTAGAATTCCTTTTGGTTAAGCACACACATTAGGCTAGATTGACAACAAGTCTGTTCTACCTTTCACGTGTCACTAAAGACATTGCTGTGTAAATGAGTCCATTCTGCAATAAAAGAAAAAGCGATACGGCGAAGGTATTGGAACGCTATTTCTGCAAATGATATATTTGTCGCTGACTCGGAATTTCCTTGGAACTGTTTTCAAGGCTGCATATAATCCATACTAAATCTGAAAAAAACTTATAATTTTGAATATGATGACTAGCTACTGAATTCCGTAAATTATAATCGTAAATGATAGTATCGAATATTATACTCGTTTTACTGAATTACGTAATTTAGAATCGTATATGATAGTATAGAATATTATACTCGTTTTACTGAATACGTAAATTAGAATCGTAAATGATAGTATCGAATATTATACTCGTTTTACTGAATACGTACATTAAAATCGTAAATGATAGTATCGAATATTATACTCGTAAATTAGAATTGTCACTGATAGTATCGAATATTATACTCGTTTTACTGAATTGCGTAAATTAGAATCGTATATGAATCGTATATGATAGTATCGAATATTATACTCGTAAATTATAATCGTAAATGATATTATCCAATATTATACTCGTTTTACTGAATACGTAAATTAGAATCGTAAATGATAGTATCGAATATTATATTCGTTTTACTGAATTACGTAAATTAAAATCGCATATGATAGTATCGAATATTATACTCGTTTTACTGAATACGTAAATTATAATCGTAAATGATATTATCCAATATTATACTCGTAAATTAGAATTGTCACTGATAGTATCGAATATTATACTCGTTTTACTGAATTACGTAAATTAGAATCGTATATGAATCGTATATGATAGTATCGAATATTATACTCGTTTTACTGAATACGTAAATTAGAATCGTAAATGATAGTATCGAATATTATACTCGTAAATTAGAATTGTCACTGATAGTATCGAATATTATACTCGTTTTACTGAATTACGTAAATTAGAATCGTATATGAATCGTATATGATAGTATCGAATATTATACTCGTAAATTATAATCGTAAATGATATTATCCAATATTATACTCGTTTTACTGAATACGTAAATTAGAATCGTAAATGATAGTATCGAATATTATATTCGTTTTACTGAATTACGTAAATTAAAATCGCATATGATAGTATCGAATATTATACTCGTTTTACTGAATACGTAAATTATAATCGTAAATGATAGTATCGAATATTATACTCGTTTTACTGAATACGTAAATTAGAATCGTATATGATAGTATTGAATATTATACTCGTTTTACTGAATTACGTAAATTAAAATCGCATATGATAGTATAGAATATTATACTCGTAAATTAGAATCGTATATGATAGTATAAAATATTATACTCGTTTTACTGAATTACGTAAATTAGAATCGTATATGAATCGTATATGATAGTATCGAATATTATACTCGTAAATTATAATCATAAATGATAGTATTGAATATTATAGGCGTTTCGGATTTAATTGGGATGATGAGGAAAAGGTAATAATGGATGAAAACATCTCCATTGATGAAACCTTTAGCAAAGATAGTGATAGGACATTAGATGACGATTTCGATTGGTCAGACTTCAATGAAGAAGGTTCATTTATACGAGAGCAAGAAACAACGTTATTTTCATTCTTTACAACTACATATAAATGGTAATTCAGTGTCAGACTATAACCTATAACAATTTTTCTAAGATTTGTATTGTAAGAAGGTAGTAATTTTTTTTTCATCTAAATTTGTACTCCCATAAAGTGTTACCTTCTTACACTAAATTTTCTTTGTCTATTCAGACTTCAAACATGATGCTCTACATTACTGTACAATAATAAAGGTTTTTCTTTTAGGACTCTTACCTTCAAATGCAAAACAAAGGTATTGTTAAGAAGGCACTGCTTTTATCCGCAACTTTTCTCCGACAAGCTGCTTATGGCAATAAGGAACTGTAATTATGAATAGAATATACAAACTGTTCAATGTTTTTTTTTGATTTCTGCATCGATAAGGGTGAGAGCCTCGTAATTCTGACATTCAATACTCAGATCGTCTAAATGGAGAAATTAGATTTATTCCTTTCCCGAAACGGACAGAACTTCGATTGATTAAGACTTTGTTTGTGGTAAGCTAAATATGGAAACAATTGATGACAATTACATGTTTGTTTGCATAAATGTATGTAGAAAGTACTTCCCATCGACGGCTTGAAGAAAACATGAAATTGAAATAGAAAAATATATGTAAAAATAACAGTTTCTAGAACCTGGGTGGAGAACTCGTAACATGGGTTTTGATGTACATTTTTACACGATGGATTGAACACAGACTGCGTTATTTTAAAGTTTGAAAATTTATATTTGAATGTTTGATTGCTCCAACGAAAAAATATTCTCGCATCGATCTTTCAAACACTTGAATAACTCTTTACTTTCTCATGGGGTTAAAGGAGGGGTGGGGAAATAGACATGTAATAACAAGAAATATCAAAACAATGGTTTCAATAAATATCGCCGATATATTAAGCTAACATTTACATATTTACATCAACAGACATCAATGATCAAAATTCCGATTGACAAACACATTAGAACCTTACAATTATTATGAACAACAGTGTTCTCCTGAACATTAATTATTTAGGATTTTGTTATTACTTTATAATTAATTTACTTTCAAGGCCATATGCACACAAGCTAGATAAAATAAATAAGGATAAGATTATTTACTAAATATATCATTATATTTGCAGCGAAATTCCGTTTTCATGAACAAAGTTCTCCAGCACCTTTGGAATTGATTTTTATTATTTACTGAAATAAAACACGTTATACTATACGAACTTGAACTACAAATATTATTATTGTATACTGCGGTATAAGTCATATAACTGTGTAATTTTACATTTTTAAATACAAATCATTTTTAATAAATATATCACTCAAACTGAAACATTTCTGTGCCAAATATGGCATGTTTGTCAGAGGTTAACAAGTTAATACGTGCTTCGTAGACCGAGCAATCAATCATCTGGCGTAAGGTCAATTGCTCAAGGTTCTGTGTGGGACTGGTTTAAGAAAACATTTGGAGTACGTCAAGGATGTCTCGTCACCCGCGCTTTTCAACTACGTAGAGCACATCATGAACAAAGCCCTGGAAAACCACTCCGAGACAGTCAGCATTGGAGGGCGTATCATTACCAACCTACGTTTTGCAGACGACATTGATGGGCTGGCAAGCAATAAAAACGAGCTTGCCACCTTAGTGTAGAACCTGGAAGTAAATGCTTCCACATTTGACATGGATATAAAACTTGAGAAGACGAAGCTGATGACAAATAATGACAAACAAATCTCAACCGAGATTAAAGCCAAGAGGACAGGAACTGGTAACAGTAGGCCAGTTCAAATATCTTGGTTCCATAATCACTGAAGAGAGATCAAGAGCAGAAATTGTGTCACGAGCAGCACAAGCAACGGCAGTTATGTCAAAGCAAAGACCCATCTGGAGAGACAAGAATAATTGACTGAAAAATAAAATCAGTCTATTGAGAGCACTAGTCATCTCAATCTTTCTGTGTTCATGTGAGGCCAACACCCTGACAGCTGAGTTACAATTAAGAATCCAGGTACTTGAAATGAGATGCTACAGAACCATCCTTGGCATCTCTTACATGGACCACATCACACAGGAAGTGCGCAAAACCACCAGACACACAGTAGGCCATTATGATGACCTCCTCACTAGTGATAGGAATCGGTCAGAAATTCATAATCGATAATCGGTTCCCCTTAACCAATTGATCATCAATTATAATCGGTTACTAAGAGCAAATGTTAATTTTTGTTACACAGTTATATCTTTGATCAAGAGTTCAATATGTTTATAAATGTACAGTAGTAATCTCTTTCAATGACATGCATACTTTAACCTGACAATAATATTACAGTGTGTGTTACTTTTGTTCTACAACTTTGTTAAATGAAAGCAACTTTTTATGGCTGATCAGTCATATATAACTGAAATACTGCTACAATCCCCCGAAATTCTTTCATTCACATGTGAAGTGTCCATAATTTAAAGTATTAGAAGGACATGATTTTCTTGTTTGTCATTGTTTATAAATACCACAAAAGATGTTGCAATTTGACTTAAACAAATCAACAAACTGTGTTTAAATTTATTAACTCAACAATTTGAGAACTTGACCATGTAATAATGACTATATCTTCCCAATTATGAATCGTAAGGTTTTTTATTTGTAATTGTGAAGAGATTAATAAATTTCAGGTCAGCTTTAGTGGCTGGGAGTTTTACTAACCTTTGTGCTTTGTATACACCTAACAAGTAGTCTCCTTTTACACACAATCGATTATGGTGTTTCACAATCGATTATCTTATTGGTTTGCTCAACCAACTGATGATCGATTATAATCGATAATCGGAACAACACTACTCCTCACCACTGTCAAAAAGAGAAAGCTGAAATGGTTACGGCCATGTCAATAGAGCCAACAGTCTATCCACAACAGTATTGCAGGGCAGCGTCCAGGGTGACAGAAGGAGAGATAGAGAAAAAAGTGGACTGACAACAGAATGACTAGATAAGTTTTGAGGAGACACAGGCATTGGCACATAATCGAGACAACACGTGGAGGGAACTGGTCAGATGTTCAGCAGCACAATGCCTCAACGACCACACTAGGTCAAGAGACTGATGATGATGATGATGATGATGATGATGATGACGTGTAGTTGCTATATGTTAATGTACATTAATGTGCAGTTTAATCTTTATATCACGTCATGTACATACAGGTAATTGTCAATTCCTTACCTTCCAAACGTGAAGAGTCCGTCTCAGTAAGGCAGTTGATTTGTTTCCATAAGATTGACCAATTTTCAGTAAGGTGTAACAAAATAACAACTGCTATTGTGAAGCTGGAAAATATAATTAAAACTTTGACACATCGACAATAAAAATTATGTTCAACTGAAAAGTTTGTAAAGCATGGTTCGACTTTATTTATCACTAGTACAGTTGCACAAACTCTAGTTCCAAGCCCTATGCAGGTGACTGTCCTGTTGCTAACTCTAACCTGTCATGCTTCTTGGAAATTCTTTTCAATTTCTCATGAGACAACAATCATCTCTCACTACGATTCATGGTCAAATTGGCACATGATGTCCAATAAATGTAATTGTGTTCTTTTCAGCTTTTATTCACAAGAACCTGAATTACTTTTGTGTTATTAACACTTTTCTATAAGCATTATTTCCCTTTCATTTTAAACATTCATCGCTTTCTGGACACCACTTTTAAAAATACTTATAGTCAACAGTTTTGACCATGCAGATGCTTCCCAAGAATATATATCTTTTAAAGCCTCTTCCTTGCATCGGTAAATTTAGTTGACTGATTAAATTCACTAAGATGAAACTCAAGATACAAATATAACACGAAGCCTTTATTGTTTCCTCGGTTTTGTGCGCGATTTGTGTGATTTGGATTTTTAACGTAGCTTTAACAATTGTTTAGTCATATCGCTACGATGTCGGCAGTGTGACAGTTTATAGTTATGTCTAGCACTGGGGCATTATGCCGCAGACATGTAGCATGATATCACACAGAGTCATATTATCCTGACACTAGGTCAACCAGTCCTAACACTAACTTCTAAATGCTGAACGCCAAGCGAGGCATTTGTTAGTATTAAAAACAAAGTCTTTGCTATGACTCTGCTGGGATTTGAACCCATTGCCTCCCGCATCAGAGGCACATACTCTAACCACTAGGCCACCGAAGTGGTCTCAGTGTTTTTATTTTTTAAAATATGGATCTGTTTAGCTATTAAAGTCTGTGTCAAATTTCACAATAATAGGTATCACATATTTGTTGCATTAATATCTTCCAAATGATAATTTATATAAGATCATTAATTTATGGCCATGTCAAAGTGTGTAAAATTTCATGTCTCTAAATTTAATAGCCCCTATTTCTTTCTTCGGTATGAAAACTGGTCTCTCAGATAATTATTTTAATTCACAGATATGGCGTGAAATCCAGCCAATACCATGAATGATTCAGTGCAAATGTTTATATTTACAGATTAAGTGTACCAATTAACACGAGCACAATGGTCATGGTCACTTTTGCTACACCAAAACAAAATCAAAGAATAGAAAAGTGTTGAGAAGCTTTCTTTATTAACTGTTCTAACTATACAGCCGTACTCCTTGAACATAAAATTAGCATATATGATTACAACCAGCTTTAGTGTAACAGCTCGAAGAGGAAATTATATATATATATATATATATATATATATATATATATATATATATATATATATATATATATATATATATATACACATACACACATATATATATAGTAGGTGTCTTGCCAGTGTAGGATATAATCATAAATTTTATAGCATAATGGAAGTCAATGCAAACTACTACAAAGCAAATTATACATTTTACAACTTTACCTGCAAACTACAATAAAAAAACAATGCTTTAGATAAATGTATAGCTTCATTTTATCAGTGCAACTGATAGTTCAATACGCTACAGGCCCCAACTAAGATCATTTGAATACAAAAATATGTTCTAATGTATAAAAATATTTATGAAATTTTAAATCAAAGAAATAAATTTATGAACTTGAGCAAAAACAATAAGAATAAATTACAGCTCAAAATTACATATAATTTAGTCAAATTTGTTAGAGAGAAATTCCCACATGACAATCTACAAAATATGACATAAGATACTTTACTTGCCCGGTGCTATTACACTTGTTATCGACTGTACATCACGAAATAATAATCATTAAGTAATTAATACCCTTTATTAATTGTAGGTTATGAGATAATAGTCATTAATTATTCAACCCTGGACTTGTATAATAATACACCACCCATCGACTATGTCATTAGTCAAAAGTCTTGAAGAGACGAAAGGGGAGATATGGACACATCCAACTGACATAACACAAGGACCTCTGAAGAGTGGTTTAACGAAACATTATAACCGTCAGCTAATTAGAACTTTACTGGAACGAAATGAAATATTCAAGTTGTACATCTGGAGTAACTATTTAAAGCAGTACTGACTTCAGTCTGTTCATGGATAATACATCAACAAATGAGAGCCAGTAATGCTAATCAGCACAAAACGCGTATACAAATATAACGCAAAAAGACGTCCTTGGAACTTGACCAGTCTGACACAATTCTTTCGGGATAAAATGCTTGGTGAATATATGGGCCATTACCCTGTCAATGTTAACTCTCACAACCCTTTTACAATGGACCTATCTTACACTTTGCTCAAGAAAACAAATATTTACAGATGAAATGGACAACACAAGCTAAGGATGAAATGGTAAGCACATTTCTGAGTTCTGTCCATCAATCTCTGTAATCAAAAACTCGACTATCATGAAAGCTTCTGTTTTTATTTTTTTCTACAAAAAGACCTGGTATAAAAAGACCAAGTTAAATCACCTTTCGCACGTGTACAAAATATAAATAAATAACATTTATATATACACGGAAGGCATAACATTAACCTGGCCAACAATAAAAATAAAAAAGGATAATGTAAAATATAACAACAACCTGAAATTATTGGTTATTTAGTTATGCTCTCCCAAGTTGGTATATTAACAATAGCTCAATAAAATGGAATGTGGTAACCATGGAAATGGATACCATAAAGATAATGATTTTTACAGATGATCAAAGAACACGTAACAGCAAATAAAAAACACCCATTTCTATGTCAGATGATTTATATACAAGTTGATGTCGAAATTTCTCAATTTAAGAGCTTAGAGCAAGAAGACAAACATTAAAATGTTACACAGAAACTATAGATAATACAAAAAATGAATAAAGGCTATTAATTCCTATATACATAATACAATTACAAACACACGAGTCGTAAAGTCATTATTAATTTAAAATGTTTCTATATAAAGCCATAAAACAATACCAGTTTCAAAAAGTGTACATGTGACTGAACTTACAAAAAATTACCTTTGTGAACAAAATTAATCGTACTTTATGCAGAAAAAAGCATACCCAAAAGTACAATGCATATTTACATAAAAACGTTGTACAAGATCGCTGTGTAAAATGGGATTAGGAAGTTATTTAACCAAGCTGAACTTAACATCAAGTAACCTGAAGCATATCAATCAAAGGAAGAAAAAAAATTGACTTTTCTTGGTTAAATGGCTAACATGACCCACTCAGTCAAAGCAAAATTTATTCACCTGAAAATATAATTTCTTGTTCAGAAAGAATTATATCAACCAAGTAAAGCGGACACTTCAAAATGTTCTACTCTCCTGTCAATTTCACTAGTATTCTTCAAGTCTGAATCATTCATGATAAAATGTTCTACTCTCCTGTCAGTCAAGATTATTGCAGCAAGTATACAACTGAATGTAATTTATAATGAAGAACTATATTCAGTACTCTATAAAGGTCTCATACCAAAAATTATCAAATCCAAAATACTTCTAAATAAAGGTCTAATACCAAAAATTATCAAATCCAAAATACTTCTAAATAAAGGTCTCATACCAAAAATTATCAAATCCAAAATATTCCTTCAATTTTTAACTTCTAAAATGGACAGGTATTAAGTATGAATATATGCCCACACATAAAAATTGATTAAATCCAAAATATTTCTAAATAAAGGTATAATACCCAAAAAGTATCAAATCCAAAATATTTCTAAATAAAGGTATAATACCAAAAACGATGAAATCCAAAATATTTCTTAAATTTTTAACTTCTAAGATGAACAGGTATTAAGCCCACACACAAAACCCCCAAAAAAATTTTGGTTCCCATTTATTATATATGCAATATTAAATGTTATGCACATTTAGACTCCATTTTTAACAGGACATTTTCCAGTCATGATAGAAAAACATACCAGGAGATGTTAATTCATCAATACTTTGCTTCATATGGTCAAGCTGACATCGTTATCAGACTTATTTGCTATCAAGCTATACATCAACAGAAATTAATTAGAAACAATGATTCTACAAGCATGATTCATAATCAGTTAAAAATTATGCATAAAGATTTTACTGTAAACATTCTTTAGCAACAATATATCAATGCTCCTAACTTTCATTGTTTAAGTATTTTAACTTCAACGCTTCATGATACCATGCCATTCCAAGTTATATCAATTAAAGGAGACATGATGATTTATGAGGCAATGAAGCATTTCTGTTCCAAAGCCTTCTAATACTTCCTACAAGTAATGGACGTTTCAAATAAACAAGGGAAATAACTGTAATATGAATGTTTAGCAATTGTATCGAGTTGATGTTCTGTATCAGACTATCACCTATAACAATTTTTCTAAGATTTTTATTATGAGAAGGTAGAGTGAATACTTTCCATCTAAATTTGTACTCCCATAAAGTGTTACATTCTTACACTAAATTTTCTTTGTCTATTAAGACTTGGAAAATGATGCTCTACATTACTGTACAATAATAAAAGTTTTTCATTTTGGATTCTTGCCTTCAAATCCCAAACAAAGACCTACAAGTAATGGACGTTTCAAATAAACAAGGGAAATAACTGTAATATGAATGTTTAGGAAATGTATCGAGTTGATGTTCTGTATCAGACTATCACCTATAACAATTTTTCTAAGATTTTTATTGTGAGAAGGTAGTGAATACTTTCAATCTAAATTTGTACTCCCATAAAGTGTTACCTTCTTACACTAAATTTTCTTAGACTATTCAGACTTGGAACTGTACAATAATAAACGTTTTTCTGTTAGGACTCTTGCTTTCAAATCCAAAACAAACACATCTTATTCTTTTGATGCCATTAAACAGTCAATTTGTAATCTTAAAGTATGCCATGTATCAGATGTGTTCAATTTAAAACTACTTTTAATCTAACCTTGCATGAAACAGGTAATACAATGTCATGTTCTTTAAATCTATTATTAGTACAGTTGTCTCCCATTGTACAGATAGAAGAATGTAATGAATATATATAGGTGGCAACATGTGACCCTGTAGAGAGAAAAAATGTTTTACAGGTCTCATTACTTTGCCAGTGGTTAATAATATTCAAGTAAATGATACAAATTTGTTTTTCTTGGGCTAAAAAATATTGTTCAGCACACGATAGGCTATATCTGGCATATTTAGTGAAGGAAGAGCATCGCAAGAGCCAACCAACTACTGGAAGTTAACGAAAATTTTCTCACATATCCACCTTGAGATGAGTTTGTGTGATCGGAAGTGAGATGTGAGTGACCTGTGAAGGTGAATACTGACATCAACTCGATAACCCAACGATACAAATGGCCTTGTCATTTTTCATTCAATTATTAATATTGCAGATCATAAGAACAATAATTGTCACAGAAACATTTTATTTGGTGGCATATGAAATTACAATCTTGTGAGCTACCAAAACTTTTTGACAAATAGTTCAAATCCTGGACTGTGAGCAAAAATATAAAACATTTCCTGGAAAATGCCTGTGATTTACAATTATACACATAATGTTGGAATGCATTTCATTGATCCGATAGTATGTGAAAAATTACTTAAAGAAAGTTCATCTCTTTCAACAGCTTATTACGCATCAAGATATGAAAACAGTAATTTAAATGTATATAATTTTATTTAGATGTTCACATTAAGATGTTAACATGCTTTTATTATACACCAGTTTCATCTAATCATTCAATGCCTGACCGTATTACACAGTTGAATAAGTATGCCTATATCAACCGATAAACAATTCAAGAACCTTGCATGTTATTTTTATCTACATGCATTAAAAATATCACTATCATGAAGAACTTAACATAAATTAGACCTTGCCAACTTTGTAGTTGTCCTCAATGTTGTGTAGTCCAATGATATCACTTGTTAAATAGATTCTATCCATTCAGACGAGATCAATGAATAATGATCATTTTAACATTATTCACACAAAGTTTGTTCAATGGTATAAAAAGGTGAACAAAACAGTTTACAACAAAGTCTTCAGGCAAAAGCATGGTCAAACATGAATCAACTTACACTTGTCACCAACATCACACTTCCACATTAGCTAAATACAATGTAATTACACATTTTTTCAAACTATAAATTTACATAAGGCTTCTGCCTGGAAATGGTACATCTCTACTTGGCTATAATGAGAGCCAATGATTAAATATTTGTGCTAACAAAAATATAAAACACTTCTCCTACATGATTCGAGTTTCTATGTAAAGGTTATTTATAAGTACTGTACTGGATACATTCATAGTTTATTGATTTTAAAACGTATTCTGGTCATATCCTGTGCTATAATATTTGCACAATATAAAATTCTGAATAAAACCAATCTTCTTCAATTAGTAATAATTGGAAATAAAATTTAAATCTCTTGATCTCTTCAATCATATTAACAAATATTTAAAATGAAACGGGAATGAACAAACTGATGTCAAACAATTACAGAAAGTCTTATGTTCACACCCATCTATGATTGAAATCTACAATCTTTCATGTACCTATACTCACTGTAATTCTCTTGTTCTATATTCAACCAAATGTTCTCGTTACCATGCAGTTATTGAATTTGAAAACATTTCACTGCAGCAACAGTTTCCTCATACTTGCATAATTGAGCAGTCAGAAATGTTTTGAATGTTGCAATAAACTATGACTTTTATCCCAATTAGACAAAAAGGTCTGCTAAACTTCCGATTGTGATGTAGGCATCGGTTTGTTCCCGCCTTTACCTCCTCCTCTTTTCTCTCCATACAATCCAATAAATGACCCATCCTCATTGAACTTTGAGACATCAAAATCCCCACCATCCTCTTCTGTCATGTCATCACTGTCATAGTTAACACTTTCTGGGAGGGAGATGTCATCTTTGGGTGGCTTTTCCTCATCGTAGCTGTTATTGATGAAGGTGAGAGGATATACATTAGTGTTAGATTTCATTCTGATGTATCTCATTCTTGTTAAAGGCTATCCTATACTGTATCTTGATTTGTATCTACCCGTTATCTCATTCTTGTTAAAGGCTTCCCCAAACTGTATTTGCACTGATGATCAAAGAACACCTACTGCATGTTGATTTATATATACATGCATCTCATTCTTGTTAAAGACTACCATATACTGCACTTTGATATATACCTACCCTATATTTCATTCCAATTTATATCTAACCCATTATTCATTCTTGTTAATATCAACCATATGCTGTATTCTGATTTGCATATGTCTTGTATTTCATTCAAATTTATATCTACTCTCTATTTTATTCAAATCTTTGTCTACCCTATATTTAATTCTAGTTTACATCTACTCACCATTCCAAAATCAAGTATATGTACCCAATATTTTAATATTAGTTTGTCCACCATATTTCATTCAAATGTATGTTTGCCCAATAATTCAGTCTATTTTAATGTCTGCCTATACCGAGAAAAGTGAGGCCAAGAGTGGCAGAGTGATCTAAAGCGCTCTTAGTTACGCATCACTGCCATCTCACCTCTGTCTGCATGGGTTCGATTCTCAGATTTGGCCAATGTCATTATGTGAGAAAGCTTGCTAGTAGCTTCTCGTGGATCGGGGGTTCTTTCTCCAACATTAACACTGGCCGCCATGAACAGACTATCGTGTGCTGAAAAATGGTGTTAAACCCTAATACAACAACAACAATGATGTCTGCAGTGTGCCATTTTATAGTGATGTCTAGCACTAGTCATCAAGTCTAACCCAGTCGCATTTTTCTGGCACATGATTGACCAGTCCTAACACTAACCGCTTATTGATCAATGCCAAGTGAGGCAAACCATTAGGTTTCCCGAGTGTTCTGACTATTTTAAAAATAAACTCATGATTATTACTGTTTCAAAATAAATTATGTCTTTACTGCATGTTTTAAGACAGAATCAATATCTTCTTAAAATTGTTATCACTGTAATAAATTTGTTAACAGTTGTTACACAAGAGTTAGATTACGTGATTACCGTGTTTGTCAATTGCTATGAGATCAAATCTATGTAGGCAAATACTGTAAAGCATGTTAATGTTGTTATCGGGTGGCTTTCACATTTAACTGGTGTTGACTCGAAATTGATATTGTACATGACTTATTACTTTTCTTTGTAACACTGGACATTTTTCAAACAGTCTGAGGTTGACAATAAAAAGGAATCTAAAATGCATTAGAAAATAAGAAGTAAATTCTGGGGTTCAATAAAATTAAACTAAATCTGTAACGTGAAGGAAAAAAAAATTGAGCTCTGATCAGATTCCCTTTTACCTTTAATAAAATATGAATCCAAATGTTATGATTATGAAGGATTTGATTTGTATACATTTAAATGCTCATATTCCAGAGTCAAGCCTTGTTCACCCTTTGCCTCAGTGTCTGTTCCTATATATTATATGCATATACCAAAGCCACACAGTGCAGTGTGTTAATTTCAACATAAATCTGAACCACTGGATTTAAGAAACATCAGATTTTATATTTGAGAAATTATTTTTCAAGCAAGAATTGTATATGCTTTATAATTTTAAGCAAACCATGGTGACCAGATTGGATAGCTGATCACCATTTTCCTTTAGAATTAATCCTCTTGTGAAAACCCCAAGTCAATATGCTTTCATATTTAGCAGCAAAAGTGATTTTAAAGATAGCTGGGACAGTCTGATCTGCACCATTTTGATTTCCATTAGACACTGAAAGTCTTTCATTTAAACCAAAATAAGATAAGCGACAAAATGTCATCTGGCTGGTTGTTAAGGGTTTAAAAATATCTTTTATCACCTGACGGGCTGTATATTTGGTGGAAAACCCAGGGAATAGCTTGAGAAGAATCAGCAGCCCTCTTGAAGCTACAAACAATCTTTCTCACATTTGAGTGTTAGCCAAGTCCAAGACTCAAACACAAGCAAACTGGTTGAGATGTTAGTGATCTGTCCTTGAAATGCCGCTAACAACTCGGCCACTCAAGAGCCAAATATATGAGGGCAGATTGGCATCAATTTAGAACCAAGTAGACATCACAAGTCTCAAAAAACCCAATATCAATACAATTTTCCATTTGGGAGAAAATATATTAATATTTCCAGATGACTGCAGCCATATAGATTGGCAACGTTTTTATTTAGGAACCACCATGCATTGTAAGAGGTCGTTTGGTGAAAACCCATGTCAACATTCACATCCATCTAGAAGTACAAATTGCAATATTTTCAAGATAGTAACCAAGCCTACATAACATTATGTTGAGAAAGTGTAACAATAACACGGTTTTTAACATGGCTGCCATGGCAACCATGTTGGATGTCAGCTCAATGCCGCTTTGATTTTGTGTCAATTAGCTGTCATAACTCTTTTGTTAACACCAAGCTGATATGTCCATCCATTCAGAAGCAGTAAACACGAGTATTAAGATGGCTACAAAGATGTCCGAAATACATGGCAAGTTGAAACCTTTCTTTTATGACCAACATGACATCATAAATCTTTCAGTGACAACTCCTTTTAAAAATGACCAGCCATTAGGTAGAAATGGTAATAATGTTTTCAAGATGGCTGCAGTAATGAATGTCAGTTCAACAACATTTTCATTTAGGACCAAGACATCACTAGAAGTCTGTCTGTGAAAACCACATGTTCATCAGACTAGCAATAACAATGTTGCAATATGTACATGTCCATCAGCACCATTGTCTCTTAGGGCCAAGTAGACCATGTGATGAATAAGTGCAAAGTTTCACGGCAATACTCGATGGACAACATAGACCATTACTTGAGTTCAGTGAAAAAGTAAAAACAAGATACCAAATAGCAAGAGACTTAAGTGGGCCATGCCTGTGGAAATATGCAAAAGGTCTGATGTAAGACTAGGTTTTCTTCATCATTGAGATCCATCATCATATACGGAAATAAACACGCTAATTCTCAAGAACAGATCTCATTGATTTTTACTGACTGACTATGTCTAATGGCTCATCAACACATTCAAGATTATATTTATGCCACGGCAACTGGAATAAAATATGTCATCTGGTGATACACCAAGGAATTATATATTTGGGCTTCTCTGGGTATGATAGGAACCCATCACCCTTTCGTAACAAATCCAGCATGTGAAACACCTACTTAACAATACATAGTTTCATGACAATAATTCCTGTCACCATCATTGTGTAATGCATAGTGTAGGATAATAAATTTACCATTGCTATCATTTTCAAATGCAAAGCAGAGGACAATAACCTTACCATAGCTACCAATCTTTAATGCAATACTTGACCATTGCTATCGTTCAATACCGTATAGTAGTGACAATAATTCTACCATTGCTGACATAAAATGATGCCAAGAAAATGACGTCAAGAAAATGATGCCATTGTCTCTTAACCGTTGAATTGGGTGAGATGTCAAGCATTACTTACACTCTGCCGACATCGTGGAATCCACTGTTCTTGAGTTCCTGTTCAGGGTCATGACCTGCCTGGTGTTCCTTCTTGTCCACTGAATAACAGAAACAAAGCCATTATTTTACTCAGAATTCTGCTCATTACTGGCTTGCCTAGTAAAAGCTGGAATATTTCTTGACAAGAATAACCTGTATGTTGACTTTTCTGTAACACAAGAAAAATCGTGGTGAAACCAAAAAAAAGGTATACTGGATTGAAGCCATTGTGCTTGATAGTCCAGGACATGCAAGCAAGAGGAATGCACACATTTGCAAGTGGACTAAGCTTTGTCTTTATGAATATTCTGCTGAAAATGTTGATCAGTCAGATCATTCATGTTGGGCTATAATTAGGAAAACAAAAGTTACAAAGCAAATAACTCAATGACGTTTTGCCCACATTTAAAAAAAAGATTCCTCTAAACACAAATGATAGATATAGGCCTCTTGTACAGACATTGTGAACAGGTGAAATTTTACAAAATGACATATTATCAAGCCATCATACTAACTGTCATACATTATTATATCCATATTACCAAACACTGAATCATACTGTCATACATTATTATATCAATATTACCAAACACTGAATCATACTGTCATACATTATTATACATGTATCAATATTACCAAATACTAAATCATACTGTCATACATTATTATATCAATATTACTAAATACTAGCCACCATACTGTCATACATTATTATACATGTATCAATATTACCAAATACTAAATCATACTGTCATATATTATTATATCAATATTACCAAATACTAAATCATACTGTCATACATTATTATATCAATATTACCAAATACTAATCATACTGTCATATATTATTATTTCAATGTTCAACATACTAGCTCTGATATCGATTCAGTGTTTTATTTGTTACACGTGACTAAAGGCAGTACAACTAACTTGTCTGAATCAATACTTATAAATGTAGCAAACATTATAGTAATTCTATGATAGTCTGCATCCCATCTGTATATTAAGTTCTATAATACAGACCAAAATGTTATGGCAATAGGGCCATCGCTGTTTTAAATCCGTGATATAAATTAGGAACAGTATCTATTCCAAAAACGAAACATTGTAGTGCAAATAATCATATAGCCAACAATAGAAAGTTTTGGTGAAACAGCAATGGTCATAACATAAACTTGCAACTTTCTTGCAATCAAGTTATTTTTGCATTAAATGTTCCAGTAGATTTTTGGTTATTATTTATATTTTCCTTACAACATAATTAGCTGCTGTTTTATTTTATCAGACTCCTGACATAATCACGTAGGATACAATGTTTACTGCCTGTCAATGTTCGCAAGTTTTTCAATGACAGTCTGTAAATTTTAAACTATTCATTTTTTATAAATTAATATATTTTTACATCTATAGGGCTGCTTAATAAAAGATTTATGTTCATTCTTTTCTTGAAGCCTGTATTCTTTTTCCTTCAAATGAAGTAAACCTTTATTTTAAACTATAACTTGTATCACCTAGAGTATTAATATCTAAAGTAAATACTGCCCATTATGTTCAACATCTTTACATCTGTCCTCATTAAAATACACCATTTGTATGTCCCGTTGATTGGAAAGCTTCATATTTCACTGTTACTGAATCTTACCATTTTACTTTGATCTAATTGGTTTTTGACATCGCTGTTCAATTTGCCTTTTAAACCCCCAAAAAATACAACCTACTGCATGGAGCAAAATAGCCTAAAAGCGCTGGTGCACCATTAAAAAAAAAAACAAAAAAGAATCCATGAAATAAAGCATCACCAGGAAAAAGCCAAAGTTTGCAAGTTTATAGTTTGTAGAACATATCACTGATAACACTGAAACAATTTTTAAAATTACATTATTTATTTTCAAATACTTGTTTAACAATGAACTGATCAATGATATGTTTGGTCTAAAGAAACAAGGTCTGAAGTTGGTAATCCACAATAGCTAGTCCTTTTCCATGCCACAATATTTTGTAGATGTCTGCACAATATATCCAGTTGACTTTATGAATAATTTTATCATGTACATGGTAGTAATAGTCGAAAACAGTATCGTTATGATCCCAGAAATGTTTCACTGAATGTATAAAATATATGATCTTGTACACTGAGATGAAAGTAGCATTAACAATCAGCTCAAGATATCCTTACTATGACATTACTGACAAAGATAAAAAAAACTTTATATCAGACGGAAGGCAAAGATACATGTTGTAGTACCCAAGTCTAGACTAGAAAAGGCAATGCGAAAAACAACTGGAGTTTAAATGGGATTAATTCTTTTCTCATGTATTCAAGTCTGGTTACTATGGTAATGACAAAAAAAATTAGCTCGACTAATATTTTATATTATGATTAAACAGTAGCAGTGTAAATGTAAGACATGAAAATGAGAACTTAAAGAAATGATGTATTGGTTACCTTCTGCCCCTTTAACAATTATTTCTCAGCAAATTTGTCAGAATTTTACTTCTTTTTATAAGGTCTCATGTCAATATTTCTTTTTAGATGACAGTATTACTGAATTTAAAGCTAAACATTATACATACCTGGGTCATTACCACCACGGTTTCTATGGAGATAACAAACAATGAGGGCAACAATAACGAACAGAACAAGAATGCCGATGATAAGGGCAATGTACCAAAGGTCTAATTCAGCAACTATCACTGTAGCAGGTGCTGAAATTATAAACGCATACAATGATAAGTTCATTTTTTTTTTTACAATTATCTAACATGTAATTGCAATATGAGACCTATGATGATAAAACTGAAATAAGAAAACCAATTACTGAGTGAAAGTATGTCAAATAACGGCTCCCCAAAATGATATCTCTTAGTAGTGTTTTTCAACCTTTGTATTGGAACGGAACCCTTGGGAGCATTTAGATTGCTTGCGGAACCACATGCAGTGACACAAGCAAACACCGACTGATACAGGTGTATGTGTGTAACACTGTAATTCTAGCCCAAATAAAAAATAAACGTGTGGCCATAATAGCCGATTTTACAGTCTATTAAGTTATTCTATTGTTACCCGTTAGCAGCAGTTTGCAGTAGAAAACATGTCAGTGCGAAACTTATGCTTGGTGATTTCTACAAAGTAGCTGAATTCGTTTTCCGAATGTTTGAGAGAGACACCCAAAGTTCATCTTTGACAGACAAAAGTCGTTCTCGTTTCTTGTGTTTGATGGGGGTCATAGCAGATAACCCGATCTCGTACATGTAAGAAGTTGAAAACTGCAACAGAAGTTGCAAAATTATCGCAGTTTTAGCTGGGTACTCGTTTTCAACTAGTAACCAAAACGCATCCAAGTTCAACTCTGCATGTTTTAGCTTCAGCGTTCTGTCACTCGCAACACTAATGAGCTCCTCCTCTTCCTTCAAAGTAAACTGTCCTTGGCACGGTTCAAATTCCACAAATGGGTTTCGAACCAAGTCGTACTGATCAACAAATATAGACAGAAAATATTCAACAGAGCATTCAAATGGGTCACAATCAATTGAAGAATTTCTTGGTAATATTTTGAACAACACTGTGAAACATTTCCAAATTTCCAGCAGATGCATGCTTCTTCAAAATTACCAGTTTCTTCAAAAATGCATTTATTCTGTCAGTTGAAGTCAAGAGGTTTTCCTGTCTGCTTTGCATTCCACTGTTCCAAACTGGCGACATTTCTGTGATCTCATCTTCATATAATTAACGATTTTCACCACCATGTACAGCACAGATTTTAACTCGGCTCCATCTGTTTTAGCAACTAGTGTTACTCTGTGGATAAAACTGTGTGACCATGATAGCTGGATTTATCTATCGCACCAGCAAGACAAAACCTTTGACAATTCCCGTCATGGAAGGGCAGTTGTTCCTGTTCAAGTCATATGACTGCAAATATGAATTGATAACATCAAATATGTCTTGTCCTTTTATTGTTTCTGGCAACTCATTACAGCAGAAAAAATCTTCAACAATAGCTCCATTGTCAATAAAACGTACAAACCACATAAGCTGTGATTTACAGCTGACATCAGTGCTTTCATCCACTTGCAGTGCAAAGAATTCACGTGCCTTTATCTTCGCTAAAACATGACTTTCAATGTCGCTGGATATATCTGAAATGCGTCTGCTTATCATATTGTCTGACAGTGGAATCTTGTTGATGTTAGATACAGCACTCTCGGCAAACACAATTCTCACAATTTCTCGGCATGCAGGTAAGATTACGGTTTCGGCGATGGTATGCGATTTCGTTTTCTTTGCAGCAATCTCCGTGACAGCATAACTTGCTTCTTGAGTTTTGCCAATTATCTTGAACTTTTTCTTGAATGTAGCAGTTTGGTTTTTTATTCAAGCTTAGTGCCATCTCGAAGTACGCCAAATTCTTGTGCGCCACATCTGGATGTTTAGTTGTTAAGTGCCTCTTCAAATTAGTTGGTGCCATGGCACTATTGGCAAGCATTTCCCCGCAGAACACATGACGAGGTACTAGCTGTAGCTTCAGTCGACTGCTCCTGAGTTTTAGTTTGGTCATCAGCTTTGGCATCGTCTAATTTTCTCTTCTTAACAAATCAGTCCATGGTTGCGCAAAAACAAGTGTTATGAAAATTAATTCAAACGCTAAACACTCATTAAGACAACGGAAACAGTAATTAAGTGGATTAACAATGACTAATTACCGCACAGTTCTGGTACTGCCAGACTTGGTCATTGGCAATTTTGCCCTTTATTTTTATATTTGTACTGGCCACCGGTGGAACCCCTGTGTGGCTTTCACGAAACCCTTAGGTTCTGCGGAACCCCAGTTGAAAAACACTGTATTAGTAACAGGCTACCTCATTATAAGGGTTATATTGATGCAGTAACAGTATCACAGGATGTTTGCAATGTTCTATCCTATGCCCACTACATCTTGATCCTGTGCATCCCTCTGTTCACATTTATTCAACTAAAACTTTTTAAGTGGATGTCAATCTGAATTCATGAATTGGTGGCTCACCAATAACCACAGTTACTAATAGTGATAAAATTATACGATGACAAGAATATTCACTTTAAAACAATGCAGCTGGCAAAGAAAACATTTAAGCTGTGGCTTTTGGACATTAATCGGTACCGGAAGATTCTATTACATAAATGTCCACCTCATGCCCCATACCCCTTTCGTTATCTCATTTTCCTACAAACTGAGGTAATATTTTTAAAAAGTATGCACATTTAGGTATATATGGCACATAATCAACATAACATGTTCAAGTGGTAATAATAATGGCTAAAATTCTCATATAGATCAATTAAAGTCAATTGATAGTCAGTGAATATATATATGACAGTTAATCATTAAAACCATGACACTTGTATTAAGAGGGAATTTTGACTGGCAATTATGCCTGTGCCTATATTGATGTGTAATTGCCTTTTTATTCCATAATATTAGCACGATTACCATAGGTTTGTAAAACTGGGGTGTAGCAAACCTTTGAACTTCTCTAATGCCAATGATTGCATTTAGAACTTATCTCATGCATCTTGAGATGTCTTGATGTTGTGGGCCGATCGGATTATACGCAAATGGGCTTATACGCGAGTATATACAATAGTTCTCTGATATTACTGAAAACTATATGGAAAAATATAAGCGAAACAGCAAAAACATTTTATTGCTGGTGCAACAAGTATATATGTGTATGTGTACACAACCAACACTGAGCAGGATGGATCAAGATCAGTATTGTATTATCACTGAACAGCTACTTATTCTCACTTGATATACACACACAATGCTGAATAACACAGACCAATGTATTTTTACAAGTTTATAGACAACACTAAACAACTCCTTAGTCTCCCTTAATTTATATACACACACAATACTGAATAACCAAAACACAAACAGCAAATCAAGTTCTATACTGACTCTGATATTTGTACACAACAGAATCTGATAGACTACTGTAATGTACAGGTATTTTTGGCTACTCTAATCTGCTATAATAATCCATACAACAGCATATCAGGGTATGCAATGGCTAAACTATAATCAGCTGCTGTTATGTACAACATGATATCTAGGTCTATGTGTAAGAATTGGATCACCAGCAGTTATACATGCAACGGGATATCTAGGTATATGTGTAAGAATTGGATCACCAGCAGTTATACATGCAACGGGATATCTAGGTATATGTATAAGAATTGGATCACCAGCAGTTATACATGCAACGGGATATCTAGGTATATGTGTGAGAATTGGATCACCAGCAGTTATACATACAACATGATATCTAGGTCTATGTGTAAGAATTGGATCACCAGCAGTTATGCATACAACAGCAAATCTGAAGCTCTACTATTCTCTGCTGCAGCTATATAATTGAAAGACATAAAGAAACTTGGACAAAATTGAATCCATATAACTTACGTGGGTAAATAATTTCAGTGAAGAGTTCCGTGCTGATGATTCTTTGGTCGAATTCGTGGTACACTCTCACCGACAGATTTCCCATCAGTTGCGGGAACAGCTTATCTTCATGTGCAAGTGTACTTGTGTCAATAACGATATGCGTGTTACCCATGCTGAGCTTAATTATTTGTGACCAGATGCCCAATGGGAACTGATCTGGGTATTTTTTTCCCCCAATGTACCAGTCATATCGAAGGTTTCCCTGCTCCAAAGGATCTGTTTGTGCTGAGATCGTAAAATTGATGATGTCCCCTGGCTGTACCTTCTGATTATTTGGTAAACCAGTCAAGATGTTGATTGGATCTTTAATAATAATAATAATAATAATAATAACAATAACAATAATAATAATATTAATGATAATAATAATAATAATAATGAGGATGATGATGATGATGATACTGATAACGATAATAATATTAATAATGACGATAATAATAATAATAATAAAAATAATAATAATAATAATAATAACAATAATAATAATAATAATATTAAAAAAAGATGTTTCAAAAATATATACAAAATTTAAAATTTGTCTGTTGACCTTTAACTGCAAAATATGCACTTTTAAACTTAAAAATGTAGGAGAATGATTACTTCTTAATCTGGCGGATGCTTACCGAGTACTGTGAGGCATGCATCCCCAAATGTGATCCCCACGATGTCTGGTTTCGGATTCGGGCCGTACTCTCGGAAATTATACACGAGACACTGCAGACACATTGTGTCAATCTTCTTTACATTTAGAATTGTCAACTGTCTTAAATCAGCTGAGAAATGAAACTTGTTGTCTGGATAAAAGAAATAGATGAAGCAAGTAAATAAATAAATACATGGAACCAGTAAATACATAAACGGAACAAGTGAATGAGAAAATATCACATAACAGTAAAGAACAATATATGTGCCAATGCCTGAACTTTTTACCTAGGCAAACAGATGGAATATCTTCTGGCTCTAGGTTTAACTTAAAATTATCCAAACCATACAATGAAGTCCAGTCTAAACAATTCCATGTTGTCTAGTCCAAACAATTCCATATTGTCTATTCTAAACCATTCCATGTTGTCTAGTCTAAACCATTCCATGTTGTCTAGTCTGAACAATTCAATGTAGTCTAATCTAACCATTCCATGTAGTCTAGTCTAAGCCATTCCATTTTGTCTAGTCTAAGCCATTCCATGTTGTCTAGTCTAAGCCATTCCATGTTGTCTAGTCTAAGCCATTCCATGTTGTCTAGTCTAAACCATTCCATGTTGTCTAGTCTGAACAATTCCATGTTGTCTAGTCTAAGCCATTACATGTAGTCTAATCTAAACCATTCCATGTTGTCTAGTCTAAACAATTCCATGTAATCTCATCCAAATAATTCCATGTTGTCTAGTCCAAACCATTCCATATTGTCTAAACAATTCCATGTTGTCTAGTCCAAATAATTCCATGTTGTCTAGTCCAAACCATTCCATGTTGTCTAGTCCAAACAATTCCATGTTGTCTAGTCTACACAATTCCATTTTGTCTAATGAGCTGTCAATAACTAGGGGTTTAAAGCTTGTTTGATATTTTCCTTTTTACAGATGAAATCCGAAAACAAAGAGAGGACTATTTTCTATAATGGACGCAATTATTAATCTACAAATAAAACTAAACAAAAGCAGAACAGGACAAATCTTGAACACTGAGGTTCATATAGTAACAGGTGGAAATGGATGTTACCAATACAAACATATATTCCAAATTGATTACAACAAAACTTTTGTCAAATCAGAATCTGGAAAAATGATTAATTTGGATTTAGGAATTGAACTGGTAGATACATATAACCAAATAAAAACTCACCTATCACTTTCTCTGGGTCATATGCTGTAAATACAAAAAAGGAGAAAAACATTAAACATTACCTCCTGAATGAACTTAAATAGACAAACTTAAATAGATGTGCGTATTCTAAATCAGGGGTCTTGATCATGTGGCCAGCAGACCGTATGCAGCCCATCAGTCTGTATAATGTGGCACGTAAAAATATTGAGTTGCAAAGTGTCATGAGAGATGACAAAGGTGGTGTGGCCATTGGGCCGATGAAAATGCCCTCATGTGGCCCTTGGGCCATATTTTGCATAGCAGGGCCCAGCAACATGAAACGAATTGTCCATTGAAACTACAAACAAAAAACAGTGATCCCTTTCAAGAGTGCTCTTAAAACTCACCTTTATCAACTGCAAGAACAAACTTAAGGAGCTAATAATGTTTCCTACCTTAAATATTTTCAGCATTTTTTTAATGTTTTCTAATTTCATGGTGTTTTGGTTTTTTGTTTTGTTTTCTGCACTCATATCACTATAGATGTTGTAAAGCACTTAAGAGCTTCTAAATATTAGGCACTATACACAATTATTCTTATTATAAAACACTGTATTTTGATTGATATTAGATATGCATACATGCCAACCCCTGACGAGGAAATGGCATAATACAAGTGGTAAAAAAGCGGAATCCAGGCTGAAAAAGCGTAATCCACATAGAACATGCTAAAAGTTCAATAAACAACGATTATTTACCCATCTAGTCTTTTAACATCCTTTACTGTTTCAAGTTTTCATATGTAGCACTTTTAGCTTTACACACATCGACTAGAAACCATCTAGACTTTTAGCGCTAAATTTTGTACTTCTTTCCACACGGCCGGAAAGAGATATCATGTGATGCTGTACTCTTCTCTTAATATTTAGAGGATTATGTTATATTTTGTTTTGGGGATTTTCGGTTGCCTTTTTCTAATTTATCTGGGAAATTTTGAAAGGGGATATTTTTTCTCACATAAATGCACAGAGTAAAATAAAATATACTTTTTAAGCACTAAAATATATTTAGACTGGTTCTGCCCGAAATATGAATCAGAACATGGAATCTGCGCGTAAGGATTAAATTTGGAAAACCAGTCTGTTCTCTCCTCACTAAGCATACAGATTCTATAAATAGAATTCGAGGTCAACAGTAGAACCAGGTTAAGAACATGATACTGTTATGAAAGTCCATGGTCAAGCATACTCTTTTATTGTAGCCATCATTTCTAAAATATGGTCTGTGGGATTAGTGGAACATTAACAATAACGAGAAAACAAATAATTGATTTTTTGGGGAGGTGGATATATCGAAAAAGCCTAATCCTTATACGTTTAAGCGTAATGTGTAATTTAGTGAAAATAAGTGTAATGATTATGCCAAAGGCATAATGGTTGGCATGTATGCTATTGCATCAAAATTGGATATGCATGACAACCACTCGCCTGATTTCTATAATGATCCACATGTACAATATATGTAATCTATTATGGGTAACCAATCACAACAATGATTAGTTTTAATAGTGAAATTTTATCACAGAATATATATTTCCCTCTTCCAAACATAATTTGTGTAATTTGGATTTTTTAAATGTAGCTTTTAACAAAATCTGTGGCAGTTTTCACTGGGGCATCATGCCACGGACATGTAGCATCATATCCCATCCAGTCACATTAACAAGTCATAACTCTTGACCTAATGCTGAGCGTGGCAGCGGCTAGTATAGATTTTATAAGTCTTTGATATTACTGAACCAGACTTCAAACCTGTGGCCTCCTATATCCGAGGCAGCTGATATAAACACTTCGGTCACTGATGTGGCCATCATTTAAACATACTTGTGACAAATGTAAGCTAGGCTGAATATACAACAGAAGGTCTATGCTGTCAAAAGCCACAAATACCTATGCTATTCTATCCTAAATGTGCGTCATTTTTACCTTTCAGAAGTCTTAAATTCTAACAAAATTGCATCCAATTCAAAACGATCTGATCTTGAATAGCAACAGTTAGCAAAATATGACATCAACATAAAATTCTCGCTAACGTCATTGCAACATCAAATATAGGACACAATACCAGACCTGCCAATCCTGATGCATCTCAGTAAGGCAGTTGATTTTTCCATAAGTTTGATCAGTATTCAGTTTGGTGTAACAAAATATTATAAACTGCTTGCTATTGTAAAGCTGGAAAACATGATTAAAAGTTCGGTACTTGGAACATGCAGCAACTATAAATATTATGTTCAACTAAAAACTTTGTAAACTATCTGTAGACTTTATTTAACACTAGTACAGTTTCTCAAATTTTAGTTCCAAACCGTTTGCAGCTAAATGGCTCATTGCTGTCTCTCAAATTGATGTGCTTCTCGTAAAATTCTTTTATTATTGTTTTAATTTCACGTGACAAGTCATGCTCACATTGGCATGTGATATCCAATAAACATAATTCATTTGTATGTTATTATTATTTTCAAGATGGCTTTAATCCCTTTCGTCTTAAACATGAATCGCATGCTGGATGCCCTTTTTTAAAAATTCTATGATAAACAGTTTGATCATGCTGACACTTCACATGAACAAATAGGTGCAGTTTAAAGCATCTGATATGCTTCTGTAAAGTTAGTCTGGTTCCCCGACCAATTTCACTACTTCTAACATGAAACCCGGATCCCAATGAAATATGAATGAACACATTTTTTGGATTTTTCGACAATGATCATTTTTTCGTAGTTTTTGCTTTTAAGCCGTAAGGCTGTATTTTAAGAACAATTTCCATAAGGATTACATCAACATCATAAAAGTAGGCAGGTCTGCAATACAGAGGTCAATCCCCTCCCAATGTTTCATGATACTAAGAAGGGCAGAATTCAAAGATCATGCCAGAATCTTTGCATGGTCATGAGTAAATAACAAACGTCCAACAACCAACAATATATGTGAGCTTCAACTGTTGCAATGGTGAGATCGAGATGCATCAAGTATAAATACAGCTTAACAAACTTAATACAGAATTTAACCAAATTATGTGTTGTTTTTGTTGTTGGGTTTAACACCATTTTCAGCACACGACTAGCTATACATGGCCTCCAGTATTAATGGTGAGCGCTTTAGACCCCAACCAAATTATTGAAACATGAAATAAGCCATAGTGACGTATGTTTGCAATAAGAACTAATGAAGTCTCATTCAATTACCAAGTTTCACCATACCATGTAAAACTGTACATGCTCTATAAACAGAAATAATGATGTTAATGTTTTAATTGACTGTAACAATAGTTCAAGGTTATATTTTAAAATAATATAATAAACAAATGTGGTTAACTTTAATAATGGCATGTGTATATTCTTTATTAATGGCAGTCAAATTTGATTGCAGACCAACATCAATTAAATAGACATCAAAGGCCTTGAAGCCAGAATGACTTTCATCACAAAAAGTCCTGGGTCAAGGATCAAAAGTCAAGTTCTGTTTAATTTTTTTATTTTAAAAAAAAAACAATATGACAATGTTTATCTGTCATTAGTAATGGCAGGTACAATTGAAGAAGGAGAGGAATCATTTGTTGAGATTCGAAAAGCCTTAACAATAGATTGTTTCTTTCTCCTTCAATTATTACTTTCCTGCACTAGGGATTGGGATTGTTTCTTAAATTGTGCTGGTTATTTTTTAATGTCCAGGTGAGAATTACATATCGATACATACCACATCTATTCTCATCTGATCCATCGGCACAATCTGCAAATTTGTTACATCTCTGACTGGCAGAGACACATTTCTTTAAGTCAGCACACATGAAATCTGTGTTCACCTTGCAGCCTGAAGTAAACAAGAGTCTATTACATGTGTTCATGTTCCAATTAACAAATAAAAATAATTTATAGGAATCCACATTTGTTCTCTCACTTCCTTTCACTTATTAATTTTATGTGCAACAAATATTCTCAACAAAGCACCAATAAATCTTGTTTGGATTTCATAATTCATATCTTTTATATGCTTTAGGTAGAATATTCACAAAACATGTATTAATAAAAAGTATGACCTTGTAGTCTGAAAAGGGTACCAAGAATTCCAGATGATTGAATTCATCTCGCATAATGCTTGTTTAAGAATCATTATTATTGGGCAATATTGCAGTGGCCATGCTGAAAGCCAATGCAATTCTAGTGAATTAAATTAAAGCACCAAAACCATGCATTTTATGTCTAAATGAACTTCTACTACACAATCATGGTACTATTAAGATATCCATAGTACCAATGAGATATATTCACAAGCCAGGTATAATTCATAAAGCCATGTTATGACAACTGACTGTGCAGGAGAGCTAACTACAAGACAGTAGCGTTTAACAAAGCTATTTTATGACTAATGGCTGTATACCAATTCAATGTATCTGTATGGAGACTTGTTTCACAGCCATGTTATGATTAATGGCTGTCTACCTATTAAATGTATCTATATGGAGACTTGTTTCATAAAACCATTTTATGACTAATGGCTGTATACCTATTCAATGTATCTGTATGGAGACTTGTTTCACAGCCATGTTATGATTAATGGCTGTCTACCTATTAAATGTATCTATATGGAGACTTGTTTCATAAAACCATTTTATGACTAATGGCTGTCTACCTATTCAATATATTCAATGTATCTGTATGGAGACTTGTTTCATACAACCATTTTTTAAGGTTAATGAATGTGTCATATGGAAAAGTTAAAAACCATGAATGTATCAATTTAATAAAAGATTCCAATATTCTGGCAGAATTCAGTCTTCCACTTAATTTAGTAACATCTGCTGAAAGTATTACAGTATTTAAGAAGAAATATCATGAGCATGTATGTTTTTGAAATAGATAATGGAATTTAATATTTTAATACTGATCATTCTAAAATTAACGGTAATGAACATTATTGTACTCTACTTTAAGAGGGCTTAAGGGGATAATAGTCCTTGCCTAAACAAGTCACCCTTATTAAATAAACTATTATTATTATTAATTAATAATTATTGATTTATTATAAATAAAGTATCATTTTATTAATAATTATTATTGATTTATTGTATCCTAAGTAAGGCAGTTATGTTTGACAATACCATTATATGACAAAATAAGCTTGCATTATTTCAAGCCATCCTCCAGCACATTGCCAAAGCAACTTTTGTTTGTGTCCTAATGAGATACTGACCAAACACTCTTTAATAGCATCTCAAAAAGATACTGACAAAACACTAATTCATGACACCTTAAAGAGATACAAATCACTCATTCATGACACCTTACAGAGATACAAATCACTCATTCACGACAACCTAAAGAGATTCTCACAAATCACTAATTCGAGACATCCTAACGAGATACAAATTACTAATTCACGACATCCTAAAGAGATATTCACAAAGCACTCATTCAAGCAAGTCTATATAGTGTGATGCATACCACAATGTCTAACTGATTCATCCCCTCCATTTAGACACTGTGGAGTTCCATCACATCTGATCACTTTTGTTGCTGGTTTGCACTCGCCCCCTCCACAGGAAAACTGCCCGTCACCACAGGTGTCCAAAGCTGAAATTAAACAAGTCATTATTCGCCAATATCACAAAGGCTGAAGCTCAGTTTCTTATGACTGTTCTGTTATTTCAGACAAACAATGCACAATGTTGACTTGTATCAAGAGTTATTGCCCTTTACTTTTCTATTTATCCATAATTAATCTGAACTGTACATACAAATACAAAGATCTAACACTGCTACTGTTTTGTATGTGCCAGTACTCGTATTTATTGGGATCTAAGCAAACCCTGAATATAAACACAAGTTTGGACAATATTTCTTTCATAATAAATCAGCACCTATTTATCGACAAATTTATCATGCTGGTCTTCAGGTCTCATCTTGGAAGAAATTTATATCATGTAATGAAAGACTTTGACAGTAAGCATGTTTTCTTGTAATGCAATAACAATTGTTAAGTTGTCATACTGAATTAAACAAAAAAGGGATGACATTTTTTTCATTGTACGAGTCCCTGATATATGCATCACTTTTCCTTCCAGAACTTCAATGTGGAGGGGATTCCTGCCTGTGAGATCCTTTCTATGATCAAAGGCTTACATTTCTTCATTTGCAGGGAACTCCGGACAAGAGCCAGGCATAGGTCAGTCAAGACAAGGATTGAAAGCTCATGACCACCCATGTTTGAGATTTGGCATCACAAATATCATTGGAGTATATATATTTCCTGACTGATTAGATTGTTAACCTGCCACCTGTCCCATCTGAATGGGTTATATGAATCAGTATGCAATTTCGGAATTATTTTTACCACCAAGACTTGGGGATTTTTCACAAAGACTACATACCCTCCCAATTGATTCTTATTGTTACCACCAAGACATGGGGAATTTTCATAAAGACCACATACCCTCCCAACTGATTGAAAATGTATCTATAGTCAATGTCCTATCATATGAAGACAGAAGGTGAACAGTTTAAGGTTCCAAGGTATGCAAAGACCAATCCACCACAAATAAAGTTCAGGAATTCGGCTATCTGCAGGTCGTTGGGGTGGTAAGACAACAGTGTAATTTAGGAAATCTGGGGCATGATAAACTTTTGCTTCTTAAATCCTGATAAAGCTGCCTCATAAATTTATTGAACTGGTGCCTCCTGACATTGGACTTGGGTCATAACTCATTCTGTGTATGTCCAGAGAACAATCTCTTGTGTCTCTGATGCTTAACATTTCTATTTGGGTTGAGACTGATCAGGTTTTAATGATTGGTTCCCAAACCTTTTTGGACTACTGCCCTCTCGTTTACAATTTTCTTTCCTTACCTTACCCAGTAAGAAGCATTATTCAGCAATAGCATCCCCCTCAGTAATCCTAGTGCCCGTCCCCAGGGGCATTACCATCCATTTTGGGAACCACTGGTGTAAATGGTTGTGGAGCCCAAACATTAAGCCTTAAATTTTTAGTTCTTGTGCTTCTCATCTCTTCACTTTTTCTATATTGTTGCCAATGAGCATAGAAGACATGAAAGTTATTGTCCATAATGTCAAAAAGAACAGCAGTTTGAGAGCAATTACACGGAAGAATTTTACTGACAGATGCAAGGCTGAAAGCTCCATCTGTAGTGCAGCTAAGTATGTTGTACACCAGTGGAAAGAAAAGGTCACTTGAAGCAGACAGCTTCAAGGATGGACTTGGATTGCTAATTATGATGGAGAGACGAACCATATGGTTTTCAGACTGTGGTAGAAGATGAAAGGGAGACAATTCCCCTCTTCTACCGAGGTCATTAGAATACTGTGTGGGATATACTGGTCCAGCTCTACATGCCAGTTCAAATAGAACATGCTCTGCACCTTAAAATAAGCAATGTGTATGCCGTAAATAAACAAGAAAACTTGTTGGACAAATTTGTCACCAGTATAAAATGCTTGAAGCCGATTTTTCTGGTCTCTTGCAAAATTTTGACTCATATCAAGGGTTCTTGCCCTTTGTCAATATTATATAGACAGAATCAGCAAGTTATATTTTGGTTGTTAATATAATCGGGGATCATAACTTATGTATAATGAACTAATGCTAATGTGTGAAAACCCATCTTCTTTTAGTCACAGTAATCTCGACCTCAACATTGCTTGACACCAAAGTTGATCTCTTTTACCTTTTATCTTTTTGATAGTCACTGTACCAAAGCTATTTCATCTTTAAAAGTTTCTAAAACAATCTTTAAACAGCCCTTGATTTTGTTTTGAAAATACCTGGACAGTTCTGTTCATCTGCACTAGGGGAGCCTGGACAGTCATTTGTATTGTCACACTTCTTGTTGTAGTCGTAACATCCTGTCCCATCTCCACACCAAAGCTTCTTCACGCCACAACCTGTCGGTATAATGCATAGAGATATCAGACATTTGACTTCTCATTACCAACTTTATTAAGGCCAAAAATCACTTGCTTTACACTATTAATGAAGATACAGTAGTGCAATGTAATCCTGCCAAATAAGTATGTTCATGCATGTATCTTATATGCCTGTCATGGATATTAATTCATGTTGGATATGATGCACACAACTATTACCCACTTCGCACATGTTCTGAAATTTACCAATATATTAAGCTACGTAGGTATAGGGATCAGGAAAGCAACGCATTGACTCATCCTAAAGCAACTCATTCACTCATCCTAAAATAACCCATTCACTCATGCTGAGTTAAAATGTGTTGTCTGAGTAAAATTGTACTATGTATTTGTACCTGAGATATGCAAATGCAAATCTACACCATGAAAATCAATGCAAGTATATTTTCAATCCTTAATACTTGTACCCAAGACATGGAGATGCAAATCTCCACCATGTAAATCAATCAAGTATGTTTTCAATCCTTAATACTTATACCAATGACATGCAGATGAAAATCTCCACCATGTAAATCAAGTATATTTTCAATCCTAAATATTTGCTTAACATTTTGGGTGTGTTAGTTATAAATAACCTATGCCTAACATGCCTCCTTATTATCAGTCTAGCTCATGTTGTAATGTGTAATGGAACTAAACTCGAAGGAAACAATAGCACTCATTTACCTATCCAAAATTTATATTCAGATCAAAAAATGTTTTTACCACAAAACTGATACATTGGTCAGCTTGATACAAAAATGAGTAAATATTATGAACGTGTTTTAGTTTAGTACTTTGCCCTTGATTTACAAATAATGTCTACATTTACAGCATCACTTTTCAGCACTTAGCATCAGACTGTTCCATGAGAGATATATTTTTACAGGTCAGACCTCTTCAAAGTTATGACACAGAGAATGTAAAAAAAAATATTTTTAGCAAGGTTACAGTTGCTGCAGGTCACTATTATTTTCAAGAATGTAGTTAATATATCGGTTTTCTAAAGGGAACATGAAATCTCATATTTCTATGAACATGTAATAACTGTTGAAAATAGAATTACGGAATGACATAATACAACCACTCATCAGAACAATCGAGTACAACCAGTTTTCAGAATGACAAAGTACAACCAGTTTTTAGAATGACCAAGTACAACCAGTTAACATAATAACAGAGTACAACCAGTTATCAGAATGACCCGAGTACAACCAGTTTTCAGAATGACTGAGTACAACCAGTTAACAGAATGACAGAGTACAACCAGTTATCACAATGATCTATGTACAATTGTTTGACCAAGTCCCCCCTCCCCGCATCACTTGATCTTGTCAAGTAACATAACCGACTTTCTTCTAAAATGCCTCCAAATACATGATGACATGTTAATGTTCAGTAATGATTTATTCAGATGTTGTTAACAGTACTACACTTAATAATGCAAATTTTTTAAGAGTTGATGAAATGCATTCATCATAAAGGAAGCAATAATGTGTAGTCAAGTAATTTTTTTTTGCCTTTCTCTGGTACCCTGTTTTGTTCAGTTTCTCGGTGGGGGGGATGGGGTGTTAATGCACAAAATCTATTTTCACATATGATGTCCCGGTTAAGATCTTGACAATTACGTCTTGTTGTAATCATCAAAGAGAAGAACTCAGATGTTTGAAGCCTAAAACATTATCATAACATTGTTATTAGTGTTACATGTACTTTAGTGAACACTTCTTTTGGTAAAGGAAACTTGACATTGGGAGACATGTATCAATGATATAGATAATCTGATTACTAATGGTACGCAATGAATTATTAGTTCTGTAAACATAGTTTTTAAGTGGCCGCTTGTGTGAGGAACATTTGACAATTTTGTACTAACAAGCTGGCCACTGGTCATGTTAAAGTGGCCATTCTTGAGGGTTACTTTTGAATACAAACTTGTCAATACCAATGGATTCTGACCATAAGAAGTGGGTGGCAGCTGGTCAGGGGTCGTTTAAGAGGGGGACTACTATATATGAAAACTAAATTGATAATTATTCAAATCAATTTTCCATTCTAGTAAAATAAATGATGATATTAAACTATTTTAGATGAAATTTTAGCACCATTGACATTGATGTTACCATCACTGCCACCAAACATCTGACTCCATCTCGGTGTTCTAGACATGCTGAAAAAAGCACAGAAACATGGGGACAAAAAGGACGACAGAGTGGTGAAAAAATAACTACGATGTATACCAAGTTCCAAAAATGGAATAAAGTTATAAAGACCAAAGAAACTGACCAATCATGGGCTCTCCATTCTTCATCCACATGGGTAAACTGCTAGTGGCATGGTAGGAGACTGTATCACACTGGAATTTAGCTGTTGCTCCAACTGGAATGCGATTTGATTTAAGACGTTCTCTATTCCACTGGGGAGGACCTGCAGCATAAAAGAATCAGTTCGTATAGTGAGATATAAAGCTGTACCGAATAATCGTCCATACTCGTAAACGGACCGATTAATAATCAGTGCCGATGTAAAAAATATTAAAAAATAACAAATTTCCAAAATATAAATTCAATCATAACATTCATCTTGACATAGCTTTGAATTTTAAAACATACTTAAATACAGTCCTACCTGTTTATATTGACATCACTTATATCAACAAGCCGCCTATGACTACAAAAATACAAAGTCCAGTCCCTTGGTCTACTATTACTACCAAATCGTCATGCTTATGTTGACGTCAAGATAAAGGATAAACGTACATGTCGACAGAAGCCCTTGGTCCCAGTTTGAACAAATCCTTTGTTTTCTAATCATTTATGTCGACAAGCTGCCAGTTGCAACCCATACTTTGTTCAACAATTAGTTGATAATCAATTTCTTGCCGCCAGGCTTTAATGTCGCGGTCGGATTAAAAAAAAAACAATCACCCTAGACTTTTGTTTGGGCCTATAAAGCTGGCCTGTCGCGGCAACTTAAAAACGAATTGAAATTTTATCAATTCTAGCATTTTCCAAAGAATGCACAGAGGTATAGCTAGGATTTTAAACTAGGAGTTCAAGAGTACAACCAGTAAACGTTGCAGTCCCCATCAAGAGGCAAATTGAGCATACCTAAAAAGGCTATATTTCCAAATGAGTAGAAACAGCGGTTGCCATAGAGTTTAATTTTCAAACTTCTTTACAGCACTGAAAAGTAGCCCTTGTTTATCCATTAGAGTGAGAGTGAATTGTCATGTCAAGATAAGGTCTTATTCCAAGCACTAAGTTAGGCATCATACATAGTGTTCCATGTGAAATGTCAGTTCTAGCAACTTCTAACACTCTGTTGAATTTCATTACAATCTTTGTCAATTAGCCGTTGAATCCTTCTTGTTAAAATTTGCAAACAGCATTTTGTCTAACTCTCAACATGTCTTGATTTTGAGGTCACAAGCACTACTTAGATTGCTACACTTGGAAATGAAAACAGTAATGAAGGCGAAAGTTATTCATCTGATGTAGTCTTCTTATACGCAAGTACATCAATGGGTCATTCTACCTCTGAAATCAGTCATATCGCACGTTTTCTCACCACTCTGCAGCTAGTCAAGTCTTTGATCTTGCCACCTATCTTGTGGGTCATGTTCTTCAGATGTACTCTTATAATGACAACATGTACATCTGTGGGTCTTTCAGCCACTGAATTTTCTGATTGTAAACAGCTAAAATAATCAATTTGCAAATTGGTGCGTACTGAGAGCTCCTGTATACGTTATTGTCTGAATCCCAGATCTAAAAAAGCGTCTGAATACACGTGATTACGCTTTTCCGAGACCTTTGAAAGTGATCAGTGATTAAAACAAGTTTATTTTGCTGTGAAAGTTTCGTTTTTAACTTTATTTACATTTACGATGGCTACCAACAGCAGTGTAAAACGCAAATTAAATTTACAGCCTCTGGAAACTAAATATCTGGCTGTTAAGGAAATTGAGGGCTGAACATATCGCAAAAAGGTCTGTGAAATATTTTCGCTTAAAAATAATGCCCATTCAGGAAGGATGAAAGCTGTCGACTCTATAAAGAAAGACTACGTTGAAGGTAACTGTGCTCTCCAAAGGAAGAAGCAAAAGACTGCAACATTTGAAGACGTAGAGAAAGCCACAAAATGGCTCAATGAAATATTTGCGAAAAACTTCGCTACAACAAGTGGTTGGTTCATCATATCATCCAATACAAAAGTATTTGTGGAGAATACATGTGCAGTTGACAGCTTTTCATTTCCATGTGAATAGCACCACCCCCTTGTTAGCCTCAATAATATGGGAAGAGACTGACCAAAATCAAGGCCAATTTAAGTACATGTACATGAAGCATGTACATAACAACTATCCAACCATGTGCTAATTCTGACATTGAATATCGTACTGTTTTTCGTATCAGAATGTGATTAGTGCAATATTTTATTGTGGATTTTATTACACAAAGGTAACCAGAATGTAATTTGTCAATATACATGTGTATTTCACTCCGATTTTCTCTTCATGTACTCAAAATTTCCATTTTTTCTCAAAGTGTAAATGCTACTCACAGACAAGTCACTCTTTGCAGATGAATATTAACTTTTCTCTTTTAAATCAATATTAGTACTTTATAAGAGTTTAATAACTGTCTGGTCACTGAAAGTTATGTTTTTAACTTGCCTATGTCTTAGGACACAGAAAAAGTTATTGTTTCATGTCGCAAGACTGGCCCCTGTGATAATGAAATAATCAGTATCAACAATTTTAATAATCGGCTATATGCGGTATCGGCATAATCGGCAAAAAGTGACACCGGTACAGCTCTAGTGAGATATCTTAAACTAACTAAATGAAGTACTTGGTTACACAACAATCCAAACATTAAGATAATTACACTAAGGTTTTCTTAACAACTATTTCATTATGCTATGAAATCTGGGAAAAAAAGTTATTTTGGCGTTGTGAATCTTGTGATCGGCACATATAGAACCAATGATGATGTGTATCTGGAGTGGTTCACAATGTACAGTTTAGTAAAGTAGACTAAAGTACAGACTGGTATACAAGACATATGTACAGATTAGTACTGCATACAAATGTTCAGACTGGTACAGCAGACATGTGTACACATTGGAATGGTATGCACCGGCTATCATGGTGGGTTAAAACTCTTGTAATAGAAATATAAAGCCTTACAAACGGATGCGCCTTAAATCCATCCCCGATTGTTCCTAAAATTAGCTGTTACTTTGCGCAAATTTAGTTATATGTACAGCTATATTTATTGAACATTTTGTTTTCTTTATGTCACTCGATAATTTATTATAAAATAAGAAATATTGTTTGAAGAATATTTTTTATTAATACTCTAAATACTTCTTTTCTGGAATTCCTGTCAAGTTTTCAAAAAATCCATTCAGTTTCAGATATAATTTTTAATTTTTCATCTATACTTTTATACCTGTAACCATGACCTTGACAGTGCCTTCATTCGTGCCATACAAGTTTGTAGCACGGCATATATAGTCTCCATCATCCTTGATTTCCAGCTTTGAAATGATCAGTTTCCGTCCGGTAGAGTCTTCAGGATCTATTTTATGCCTTGGAGTTCCATCAGGCAGATATGATCCATCTGGAAGCCTTACGCCATCCTTGAGCCACTCGACATCAGGGATTGGACTGAAGTTAGAAAATAGAAGGGACATTTTTTAGACAAGATAAGAGTATGTCCATTGTCCAATGAGATTTATCTACATACTCTTTTGCGAAAGATATTTATATGGTCATGGCAATAGCAATCCAGTGTTGTCAAGGATATATATATATATATATATATATATATATATATATATATATATATATATGATGCAGAAAGTGTGATATCTGTGCTCAATGTATACTAATGTATTGTCTTCACCTCAATCAATATAATTCAAGCAGAAATGGTTTCTAATTAAGTGTACACAAACACAATCTGATAAGAGTATTGGCTTCACAACAATAAAATGATTTTATAAATATATTTTATGGTACTATCACATTATGATGATTTTAATATTGATCATTCCAGGACAAGTGAATGTTTTCAAGAATGAGATCCATATACTAAAATAAAACTTTGTAATTTGAAATTAATTTTAATTTATTATTTATTCTTAGGGTATAACAATTATATGTTATATATTAATATAAGGAGGTGGGTTGGTAATAAACTGAGGGGGTAATTTATAGGGGGTAATGGCAGGGGGATTTAAAAACCAAGAAATTGGCCGTGACGTTGCCAAAATGATTACCTAAACTGTCAGATGCACAAACTTGTAAGTTATGTTGGCAAATTGATCACATGGGCAAATCATGCTGCACATCCTGTATATGGGGACACATTCATACACAGATACTCCTTAAAGATAACAGCTTTGGATTGACTTTCCTAATTTCAAGGTTATTACCAAACTCTTGTTAAAAAACACGTTGCAACAGTCTTTATTTTAAGCCATAATCTTTTAGAGATATTTTTATTAACTTGCTGGAGGTAAATGTTTGTGGGCAAAATAACCAGGTATTTCATTGTCTTTCGTATGAAACCCAAACTGCAGGCAGGGCAAACCAATGATATACTATTCTCTTCCACCATAAACTGCATTGCAGCATAAAACACTAGACAAGATCATATGCGTTGGTGTTGTTGTTTTGGGGTTTTACTCCTTTTTCCACCACATGATGGGCTATACATGGCAATCGGTATAATTGATGTAGGAAAAAAAACCAGTATTTTTATGAGAAGAACCAAACACCAATGGGAAGATACTATCAAGCATTCACACATACCCACATTGGCTGAGCCTGAGACTCAAACCCTGGCAGACAGACGTGAGATGGCATTGATTCGTAATGGTGAACACTTTATATCCTTCTGCCACTAAAGTCCTAAGTCAAGCAGTGAAATATTTTAAGAGAAATTACTTGTCTTGTCCTAGCACAAAAACATCATTTCAAAATAAAATTACATATTAGTGCATACCAAACTGGATTAATCAGAGGTTACAGGTAAGGTTATGCAACTGTCCACTACTCAATAATGGAGGACCATAATTTATGCAAGCTTAACTTGTAAAAAGAATTGGCAAAAACTGTCACTGAAAAGATGTTGCAAATAAGCGACATGAATAAGCCAGACTTTTAGCCAATCAAACTATGAAGACTGTCAACTGTGAAATAGAAACTGTCTCATAACCCCTTCTGGCATAGAGACGAATTTCAGACCTCAAGCTTTTACTTACTTTCCAGCAAAGATACACAGAAGAGTGGCCTTGGATCCAATGGTCCCTTCAACTGATTTGGAATATTTCAAGATGGGTTCGGAGGTCAATTCAGGACCTAAAATACAAGGTGAAAAAAGAGAACATTAGAGTGATCCTTGCTGCTGTGTCGAAAGATTAAGCAGGCATACCAGATTTACAATTTACAAACAAACTCTATCAAATATTTTTTTCCCAGACATGTAATGAAATGTAAATCTTGAATCAAAAGCTCAACACTAATATTAAAAGAGAAGATTGTAAATGTCATGTCTTATGATTCAAATGCTTCACCAAAAGTATAAAGAATAAACTCCTTCACGGGGTTTAAAAACATATGCATATCCAAACAATTGCCACAATATTAATGCAAATAATCATTGATCAACCTCAACGGTAAGGTCCATGAGCAAATTATAAATTTCACCAAATTGTCTTAGCTTCCAAATAAGTTGTTCCCAATATGATGAAATTACATCGAAGGTTTAAGAAGTTACATGAAAATTAAATACATTACAAAAACTATAACAATACAATTTTATTATACTTATTTTGCCCCAAGTTTCCAGAGGCATGCAATGATGCTGCAGAATCAATTTCATTAAGAATTAATGCCGATCAGAATCAATTTCATTAAAAATTAATGCCAATCAGAATGCATTTTATTAAGAATTAATGACAATCAGAATCAATTTCATTAAGAATTAATGCCGATCAGAATCAATTTCATTAAGAATTAATGCCAATCAGAATCAATTTCATTAAGAATTAATGCCAATCAGAATGCATTTCAATAAGAATTATTGCCAATCAGAATGCATTTCATTAAGAATTAATGCCAATCAGAATGCATTTCATTAAGAATTAATGCCAATCAGAATGCATTTCATTAAGAATTATTGCCAATCAGAATGCATTTCATTAAGAATTAATGCCAATCAGAATGCATTTCATTAAGAATTAATGCTAATCAGAATGCATTTCATTAAGAATTAATGCCAATCAGAATGCATTTCATTAAGAATTAATGCCAATCAGAATGCATTTCATTAAGAATTATTGCCAATCAGAATCAATTTCATTAAGAATTAATGCCAATCAGAATGCATTTCATTAAGAATTAATGCCAATCAGAATGCATTTCATTAAGAATTAATGCCAATCAGAATGCATTTCATTAAGAATTATTGCCAATCAGAATGCATTTCATTAAGAATTAATGCCAATCAGAATTCATTTCATTAAGAATTAATGCCAATCAGAATGCATTTCATTAAGAATTAATGCCAATCAGAATGCATTTCATTAAGAATTAATGCCAATCAGAATCAATTTCATTAAGAATTAATGCCAATCAGAATCAATTTCATTAAGAATTAATGCCAATCAGATTCCATTTCATTAAGAATTAATGCCAATCAGAATGAGTCTCCCATGGGAATTTAAATATATTTAAATATTCAACTTCCACTATCCAAAAATTGATACACTGCCACTAACCGAGGTTCAACAAAAAAGAAATAACTGAAACATCACACCAACCATAACAAGGTACCAAGCGTGATCATTTTCCTTCTTCCAGTTTTGGTGGCATTGATTCTTGACTTTATTGGATCCCACAATATACAGGTGCTCTATTCATTTAGTCATCATGCAGTTTTGGATGTGACTGAGATATATGACTTAAATAAATTTGTCGAATGAATTTTCCAGCATGGATTTGCCTCAAACATAGACCTCTGAACCCAAAAGCCATTACATGTCTTACATACAATATAAAAAACACCATCTACAAAGTCAAAGGATGTGGTACAGAACTTGTGCAGTAGTATAGCAATAGTCTTTTTTTCAGTCTCTGACAGCTGACATTTTAATCCTATAATGAACAGTGTCTTTCTTGAATCAAATGCAATCCCAGGGACAAAGCCTTGTTAGAGTAGGTAATAACAAATAAGATATAACATGCTGGAACCATATTTCTCCTGCAGTCACTGTTAATCAGTCCTTGATCCGTAACCCTAAAATCAATGTGTTTTTCTAGTCTCAAATGCAACCGTGGACAAAGTTTGATTACATAAATTTATATACGTATTACATTATTGTGTGGGAACAGTTATCTTTCTTTTTAGGCCATGTAACCCTGACCTTTGACCCTAAAATCCAATACCAACAATTAAAGTTAATTCAAGTTAATGTGGAGATAAAAAAAAGGAGATAAATGACAGGATCATAGCATCACAACATGCTCAACCTTATGTTATGACACTATAAAATTACGAATTCATCAATATTATTCCATAGCAATCATCTGGCTGTCGAAATTCCATTAATTTCCTTAATATATTTTTCTTTCACAGCATATTTGTTTTACAAGAGAGCAGCAGCAATGATCACTAAACTGAAATATACAGTGGAGCCTCGTTAATCCGGACACATTCATCCCAGTGGATATGTCTGAACTAACAAGATTTCCAGATAAGTGAATCATGCAAATTTTTTATTTTACGATATCATCACAGCGTATATATGTACATATATATACTAGCTTTAAATGTAATGTACTGTATATTCAATAACAACTGAAATAAATTAATGAAAACGTCTATAAATTTATTTATCATATGTTATTTAGCAGTTAAATGCATTATGGTAAACTAATAAAATGCAGAAATTTTTGTCAGTATTTTACCACTGTTACAGTTGCTAATTATTGATGTCCCCATTTTATTCAGAAATGAAGCCCTATACTGTCCACTGCTTAAATCATCAACTGTATTTGTATAGCCATCAATAAACTGTGATTGTTACATACAATTAGTAAACATCAAAGAGGCTAAATGACAATTTTAATTTATTTACCATATGTTATGTCAAAATGCATGGACGATTTGATCCCAGTGTGTTTATTTTGTTATTAAAACCCCCGTCGGTGACTAGCTAAAACCGACATTGTTTATACAATCGCTGGTTATAAAATGGTCACGCTACTTAGCTATTGATAGTGGACATAAATTCTCAAGGGCTTCTCTATTGTGTTTATGTACTACTCTACTGACTGTATTTTAAGATACAATTTTTCAAATTATTTTATTTTTGGACATTATTTCTGGATTATCGAGACAAGTTTTAATGTAATTTTACACTTTGGTCCCTGATTTTTATTTCCGGATCAGGAACGCAGATTTCTTGATGAACGGAGCAAATTAATGTTTAGGAATTCCGTTCCCTTTGAATTATGTCTGGATAGTTAGGTTTCTGGATAACGGAGTCCAGTTTAACGAGGCTCCACTGTATATGTTGTATATATGCTTTCTGATATGGTAACAAGCACACTAAATCCAGACTGATATGGTAACCACTAAATCTGGCCCATTTTACCAGGATCATGGAAAACCTGGCAGATATTCTAATATGCAATCACCAAACTTTACTATTTTTAACAAGGCACACTGTAGCAAAGTCAACTTATAAATATAAAAAATAGATACTAACAGAAAACTTGATTTCATTCGGGAACTATTTATAGGAAAAGTACACATAGTTACTGTATATTTGTAACATACTATCTCTGATTAAAATCTCAAAACTGCAGAATAAAGATCAACCAAGATTAAACATATTCATGTATAAAGCAGGAAAAATGCAGAATGTTTATACTTGAAAGGCAGTAATAATAAGTGAGAAAGGGAGATAACTCTTACCAATCGAAACATTCAAAATGAATTTTTCCAAGGATATGGCCGTCTCATTGACAACATTGTTAAACAGCTGACATCTGTAAGGGTTTTTTGCATTGTCTGAAGCCCTCACAAACAGAAAATGAAGAGTTCCTGCCAGTAGAAAATGTCATCATTTTATACATACACACACACACATATATATATATATATATATATATATATATATATATATATATATGGAGTCTAGGACATCTCCCCCCCGGACATCCCCCCCCCGACGTATCCCCTTGGACCCCCCCCCCATCAAATAGGATTCCCCCCTGTCATTTCCCCCATTATCTTAAAACTTAATTCATATTTTATTATAAAAACTTATATTATATTAAGTTATGTTAAAAGAAAAGGGTTATTTGAAATAAAGATAACAAGATTTGTAACAAGAAAACAGAGTTTGGGATTTCTGGATTAACAACAAAACACTATTGATTGTAATGCAAATAAAATATTTAATGATATATGAAAACAAGGAAATAAATATGACTGATACGTTCGTGTATGGGTCCAATATTGGACGAATTAACATAATTAGCACGATCCTACTAATGCAACAAATACAAATGCAAACACATTGTCATATACGGTACCAGGACAAAAAAAACAACGAACGATTCATGGTATATCACAAAATGAAAATACGATTTTCACAATAGCAAAACAAATGATGTTTTCACTCAAAATAGCGAATTGATAGTTTACTCACTCAAAATAGTGAACTGACATTTCAATCATTCAAAATATTGAACTGATATCAACAAAGCAGATTTCTCAAGATATCTCTTCACCTCGAAACTACACACACACACACAGCACAGCACACGCAGTAAGTAGTAAGTGTTAAAGAAAGTTAACATTTTCACATATTAAAAAAATGTATTGTTTAAAAGTTAATGTTGTAAGCAATTGCTTTTAAGTATTCTATGGTGTCACGATTGTCGAAGTCGGCGACTATGTTTGCAATTCTCGAAGAACAGTCTTTGTACTTCTTCTTTGGTTGTTCAGGCAAATGTCCACCGAAGATCTGATTTAGGTTGACATTATTTCAGCTCTGTTCACGTTTAAGAATCCGAAGGAAGCTCCAGATATTTGGATGATGACAGGAAACTGCGGACTGCATTTTTCTATGCCAACCTTCCACAGCATTGTTTGTTCTGGGCAAACTGCTTTTATCGGACACCGCTACTACACGGCGATTATGACGGAGACAACCAATGTAGTTGTCCTCAAAATAATCCATGACAGTGGCAAACTCCTCTGACAACGATTCCTGAAGTGTTTCGAACGATTTGATTACCTTTTCGCTTGGAACGAATGGTAACGCAGCAATCATCCGAATTGACAAGGCAAAATCTTCATCATTCTGGTATCAATTCTGCAGTCCAACAGACTGAACTTTTCTGAATATATTTTGTGCAAGATGGAAGAAGCAGCCATGTATTTCAACGCTTGCAAAACACTCGGTGGCTGCATTAATTGCAGCCTTTTCGAAATCCGTCGTAATTGTTGTTGGATGAACTTGAGGCTGCAGCACTTTGATTTCTGAAGAAGAAAAAAATGCATTATCAACTTTAGTTGACATTTTAATAACAATAAAACCCTATGATCGTACATTGCAATATAAGATAATTGACGTATAATGCTGCCGTCGATAGCATGCATTCCATAATTAAATTCACCCCACCAACCCCCGCCGGCCCTTTCTTTATGGCTAGCTTCCCAGAGCTTGTAGTGAATTGCTTCCTAAATCCCAAGAATGATCACTAAATGCTGTATAAATTTTCTCAACAAGCAAAATAGGATCTCCATTCCCACGAATGAAACTTACACGAGTCAACACTTGGCAATATTGGACCGTATATATAAGCATAAATTCATACCCAATTTATGGATTCTTTCACCCCTGTATTTTGAGAAATAAATAATTATTTTTAATTATGCAAACTTGATTTTTTTTGTTGCTATTTCTTGTTGTGGAGTTTAAGTCTCTGTGGGATTGATGGCAAAAGGAAAAGATCAATGAGTAAAATGCAAAAATATTACTTACCCCGCCTGGATTCATGTTTGGTGACGCACTCCTTCTTCAAAATATCACAGCCAGTTGTAAATGAATTTACAAACTTTGCCTTGATATATACATCACAGAACATTTGTTTTAACTTTGGATCATATCTGAGCCACGGACGCCCAAGCTTCCAACTGTCTTGAAATTTTCGGGACTTGTTGCCCCGTTCATCGTAATGTGGTGTTGCACTTGAAGCGCTACATGTAGATGATGTTGGACTGCAAGGTATATCATCGGATTCAGTGATTGTTTTGTCTGATGAGTTTGCATTAAATCCAAACGCTGTTAATTTTTGTAACTTAGGATGAGATGATGAAATCGCAACGTCTAACTTGAGTTTGTTCATGATAATGTTGCACTGGCGACAGATATTAATTATAATTTAGATTTTTTTCCATTTGCTTCTATTTATACACTGTAGTCGGTACTTCAAAGGTTATCAGTTTTCTATGAAGGTTCAGAAAAACTATTGTATTGGTGTATGTAAAAAAACAACTGAAGGATTAGCCATTCAATTAAATTGTTTCTGTTCTATTCGCGTCTTCAGAAGTCGGCCAGTTGTAGGTATAGTACAGTAGCATGATTGACTGTATCACAGCATACAGTACTCAGCCCAGATGTCGGCACAAGCAGATTATGATGTAACAATGCACTGTAAAGATGGGATGATCAATACGAACAAAGGATCGTTTGTGTAACAAATTAATTCCAATGCATTGCTTAGTCAAGTTTGTGGCTTCCTTTCGTTCTCCCATTTAATTTATTCAGTCCAAATCCATGATTGTATGTACAAATTAAATAACCAAAACGTCTGTCGCCAAAAAAATCGCCAGATGGGATATTTTTGTCACCAATAAGGGAAAAAAAATCGCAATTTGCGACATTGGCGAAGCCCAGCGCGATCCCTGACTTAGGTAGGTCTTTCTTAAGTTTGATGTAAGGTAGGTCTTTCTTAAGTTTGATGTAAGGTAGGTCTTTCTTAAGTTTGATGTAAGGTAGGTCTTTTTTACGTTTGATGTAAGGTAGGTCTTTCTTAAGTTTGATGTAAGGTAGGTCTTTCTTACGTTTGATGTAAGGTAGGTCTTTCTTACGCTTGATGTAAGGTAGGTCTTTCTTACGTTTGATGTACGGTAGGTCTTTCTTACGTTTGATGTAAGGTAGGTCTTTCTTACGTTTGATGTAAGGTAGGTCTTTCTTAAGTTTGATGTAAGGTAGGTCTTTCTTACGTTTGATGTAAGGTAGGTCTTTCTTAAGTTTGATGTAAGGTAGGTCTTTCTTACGTTTGATGTAAGGTAGGTCTTTCTTACGTTTGATGTAAGGTAGGTCTTTCTTAAGTTTGATGTACGGTAGGTCTTTCTTACGTTTGATGTAAGGTAGGTCTTTCTTACGTTTGATGTAAGGTAGGTCTTTCTTAAGTTTGATGTACGGTAGGTCTTTCTTACGTTTGATGTAAGGTAGGTCTTTCTTACGTTTGATGTAAGGTAGGTCTTTCTTAAGTTTGATGTACGGTAGGTCTTTCTTAAGTTTGATGTACGGTAGGTCTTTCTTAAGTTTGATGTACGGTAGGTCTTTCTTACGTTTGATGTAAGGTAGGTCTTTCTTACGTTTGATGTAAGGTAGGTCTTTCTTAAGTTTGATGTACGGTAGGTCTTTCTTACGTTTGATGTAAGGTAGGTCTTTCTTAAGTTTGATGTACGGTAGGTCTTTCTTACGTTTGATGTACGGTAGGTCTTTCTTACGTTTGATGTAAGGTAGGTCTTTCTTAAGTTTGATGTACGGTAGGTCTTTCTTACGTTTGATGTAAGGTAGGTCTTTCTTAAGTTTGATGTACGGTAGGTCTTTCTTAAGTTTGATGTACGGTAGGTCTTTCTTAAGTTTGATGTAAGGTAGGTCTTTCTTAAGTTTGATGTAAGGTAGGTCTTTCTTAAGTTTGATGTAAGGTAAGTCTTTCTTACATTTGATGTAAGGTAGGTCTTTCTTAAGTTTGATGTACGGTAGGTCTTTCTTAAGTTTGATGTACGGTAGGTCTTTCTTAAGTTTGATGTACGGTAGGTCTTTCTTACGTTTGATGTAAGGTAGGTTTTTCTTAAGTTTGATGTACGGTAGGTCTTTCTTACGTTTGATGTAAGGTAGGTCTTTCTTAAGTTTGATGTACGGTAGGTCTTTCTTAAGTTTGATGTACGGTAGGTCTTTCTTAAGTTTGATGTACGGTAGGTCTTTCTTAAGTTTGATGTACGGTAGGTCTTTCTTAAGTTTGATGTAAGGTAGGTCTTTCTTAAGTTTGATGTACGGTAGGTCTTTCTTACGTTTGATGTAAGGTAGGTCTTTCTTAAGTTTGATGTACGGTAGGTCTTTCTTACGTTTGATGTAAGGTAGGTCTTTCTTAAGTTTGATGTACGGTAGGTCTTTCTTACGTTTGATGTAAGGTAGGTCTTTCTTAAGTTTGATGTAAGGTAGGTCTTTCTTAAGTTTGATGTACGGTAGGTCTTTCTTAAGTTTGATGTACGGTAGGTCTTTCTTACGTTTGATGTAAGGTAGGTCTTTCTTAAGTTTGATGTACGGTAGGTCTTTCTTACGTTTGATGTAAGGTAGGTCTTTCTTAAGTTTGATGTACGGTAGGTCTTTCTTCCGTTTGATGTAAGGTAGGTCTTTCTTACGTTTGATGTAAGGTAGGTCTTTCTTAAGTTTGATGTACGGTAGGTCTTTCTTACGTTTGATGTAAGGTAGGTCTTTCTTAAGTTTGATGTACGGTAGGTCTTTCTTCAGTGATGTCTTTATTTAAAGAAAAGTTGCATAGACACTTTAAGATTTCCATGGGAAATTCCTTATCAGGTTTTTTATATGCAGGTTATCTTTACTGAGCATTACAGATTTACTTCCCATTCAGGTCATGACAAAGTTAGTGAGCTGGCAGAAATGCTAGAAAATCACAAGATTGAGATTGTGAAACCAAGGGAAGCAAGCAAGGAGATGTCAGAAGCCAAGGCAGCAATATTGGCACAATATGGGACTGTCTCTAGCGACGATGAAGAGTATCTTTGACACTTTTTGAAAGAAGGTTGTGACATGTGCGTTAGAAATGTCTGGTGGATATTTTGTCCCCTTATCATGATTGATTTACTTGAGATTGACATGAGGGGAGATAATTTGAATAACATTTATAATGATTGAGATTGACATGAGGGGAGATGACTTGAATAACATTTTGATTTTTTATTGATATTTGGTTACTTTAATTGCCACATGCATAATGGAATCCCTTGCAAGTTCTGTTAATTCAAGTTTTGTTAATACACGATGTTGGTTCAAGGTAAGCTTCTGACCCTGAATTCCTCCATGTCAAAAAAACTAACTCACTTCTGATAGACAGTGTAGACTTGTACAGTAATATATACATAATAGTTAAGAAATTAAGACAAATCTATTAATGAACTGAGAATCTATCCTCATAATTTATACTGTAATTAGTATTAAACTGGATTGATTAGGCAATCCATCATGCTGTAATTAGTACTTAATTTCATAGATGAAGAAAGAGTTCATACTGTACTTAATACTGAATTGCAATGATTAAGAAAGAGGACATATTATAATTAGTACTGGATTATATGGATTAGGAAATGGATCATAAATGTAATTAGTATTTAATTGCATGTACTAGAACAGGGATCTTACTGTAATTAGTACTCAAATGCATCGATTTAGAAAGAGGACATATTGTAATTAATACTTAAGTGCAGTGATTAAGAAAGAGGTCATATTGTAATTAATACTGAATTGCAGTGATTAAGAAAGAGGACATACTGTAACTAATACTGAAGTGCAGTGATTAAGAAAGAGGACATATTGTAATTAATACTGAATTGCAGTGATTAAGAAAGAGGACATATTGTAACAAATACTGAAGTGCAGTGATTAAGAAAGAGGTCATATTGTAATTAATACTGAATTGCAGAGGGGCCCTGAGTGGCGGAGTGGTCTAAAGTACTCTTTGTTATGGACCACTTCCATCTCACCTCTGTCTGCGTGTGTTCGAGTCTAGGATTCGGCCAATGTAGTTATGTGAGAAAGCTTGCCAGTAGCTTCTCGTGGGTCGGTGGTTCTTTCGGGGGTTGTCCTGATTCTTCCTCCACCATTAATACTGGCCGCCATATATAGCCTATATTGTGCTGAAAGATGGCATTAAACCATAAAAAACAAACAAACAAAACGAAACAAACTTAATTGCATTGATTAAGAAAGGTGTCATAATGTGATTGGTACTTTCATTTTCCCCTGCAGTGCAAGATTGAAGAAAAAAAAGCAAACCTTGGTGTCAAATTGCAGTGGGTGGGTGTCATAAAACAATTTGGTTCTTCGCACAAATGCTGTTTAAGGGGAAACATTGACTCAGTTTCATGGATTAGGAAAGAGGTCATACTGTTGTTAGGTCAAGGTGTTGGAGAATTACGGAAGAGCACCAAAGTTTAATGATGAAGTCTTGAGATTGTTTACAGACAATGCGATGACCCAATCCATACATTGATCTCTTTAGCCACGATACAGCTGAAATATATTCAAGTAACATGATCACACCTGGCCCAATAATTTTCGTCAGATTTGCTTGGTATCTTTTCTTTGGTAATCAATTCATATATATGAATAATTCAGACACAGACCAAACAACATTAGAATCAACAGGAATTAACCTCATAAACTTTATTTACTAATGTGAATATAATCTGACAGAATGAATGGAACATTTTACGTTGCTTTCCGTTTTACATATTTTGCACAGCTCGTAGATTATATTTCTTTGCAAGTAATGATGAGTGAAAAATATAAATTATTTGACAGGTTTCACAGTTAAATGGTAAAAAGCAAAGGTATACAATTACATTTTTCCATCAAGAAATCGTGTCCGACCTTACAATCTAGTTTGGGTGAAATGCCTTAAACTTCATCAAGAGGAAATGGACTTTATCCATCCCATTAATCAATGTTGTTACATAAATACAGTATTTCATTTTGCTGATTCTGTTCAACAGCAGTCAGAAAAATTAACTATTTTCAGGTGTATCATGGCCATTACTAACAACTATTTCACTGAAAAAACTGGAAACAATGGAACTCTTCCAAATACCATGAAAATAAAGTATATACATTGTTATTTTTTCAAAGATGAAGCATTTCAAGAAAACAGGACCAACAAGAAAATCCCATTACCATCAGCATCAAGAACAAATCTATCTTTGTCCTCTGGAGTCATTGGAAATGTAGTGTTATCACCAGCTCCAACTAACCAGTCCAACTTTGATGCTGGCACACTTCTCGGCTGATGCTTGCATGGCAAGCTGTAATATGAATATTCATTCACAGTTGGGCTGGTGGTCTTTGCTTGATCAAAAACAGCTTGATCTGAAATTAAATTCAAATGTTTTATTTGAATGAACTGAAAATTTTGCTGCTAATTACTGGTATAGTATCTGTGGTCATATGCAATAATTAGTGTGTTTGTGATTAGAATGAATATTCATCCACAGGTTGGCTGGTGGTCGTCCTTGCATGCTCAAAATCATGCAGATCTGAAATTAAATTCAAATTTTTTTATTTGAATGAACTGAATACATTGCTGCTGATTACTGGTATAATAGTATCTCTGGTTATAGGCAATAATGAATGTTTGTGTGTGTGTGTGTGTGATTAGAATTGTTAATATAGCTTTAAAAAATTTTCAGTCATATCACTGCAATGTCTGCATTGTGCCAGTTTAAAGTAATGTCAAGCACTGGGGCATCATGCCACAGACATGTAGCAAGATGTACCACCCAGTCAAATTATCCTGACACCAGGCCCACCAATCCTGACACTAACCTCTTAATGTTGAGTGCCAAGCGAGGCAGCAGTTACTAACATTTTTGTAAGTCATTGGTATGACTCCAAGGCGATTACTGGTGTAGTGTAACTGGTAATAGGCAATAATGAATGTAATTAGAAGGTCAACATTAAATTTACACAACTGGCATCAAATAGGTGATCAGCATGCCATCATTCTGATGAATACATCTATCCATACAATTTTTTCCTAACCATGATTCCAACCATTTTCTTAAAAACAAATTTCTTGGGATTTTCTTCAGGATGAAATTGTTTTCATGATTCACATATAACCATTACTGAATGGAATCAAAGAATATTTTTATTATAAGACTTACATTTTGTAAATCAAGATGCTTCTACTTTTTTTAACCCTTAAAGTGCTGAATTGTTTTGCAGTAAAAGGTCCCTCAGTGCTGAATTGTTTTGGAGAAAATTGAAAGAAAAATGCACAGTTTTTAAATTGCATGTATTTCAATAAATATACACATTAGATACACAAACCCTATATGAAAAATGATGATGGATGACCATACTTTAAGATGAGCACCAATCCACTTGTGTAAGTTTAATATATTTGCATGTACAGGTGAAAATACAGGTAAAATGACAAATTACAATTGTATTTCATCTGTATTTTTGTTTGTTTTTCAATGGAAAAGTTCAAATATATCTAAGAAATATTATATTTTTTAGTAGTTTTACCATGTCCATGTACATGTACATGTTATATTTGTCACATGGTTAGTTATAAATTGTGACAATCACAGGTAAAGAAAAGGTAACAGTTTTGTAAAATCAACTCCATGAATGGCACAAATAAGTTTCGATCCCCAGAGTCAGTAATAAATGTTCTTGAACAATTTTCACTTGTTATTTATGCAGTATATTTTATCACATGTAGAATAAGTGAGGTTACAGTCAGCTATTGTGTTTATTACCTGTTCAGGTGTACTCTAATTCATCTGAAATACTATCTTGTTTATAGTTGACACGTGTGTGAAATATCCTGAAACATTCAGGTACACAAAGTGCCACTTGGCATGTACCACATCTGAAAGTCGTCTGCTTCCTTCGAAATCCTTCACGGTCCTTTTTTCTTTTATTGCATGCAACACAATCACGTAAAGGGTGTGCTCGTTTCGCTCCAGGTGTTGCTGTAATAAACTCTGGGAAATGTCTCCCAATCAGGCGTTCAGGCTGCTCATCAGCAAATTTTCGTCCTCTCCTAGCAGGTTCAGACACATCTCCTGCTTCCTGAACAAATGACTTCACCACTGAAACACGGAAATCATGGTGACTAAGTTTGGTGTGGACAGGTGAAAACTTCAGGTACAACTGATAGGCATGTACAATGCACACACTGAACAAATGAAAAAATAGTTTTCTCCACCATTTCTTGGATTTCCTTATAATAGGATTGTACTGGTTCAATTGGTCACATAAATCAACTCCTCCCATGTTCTTCACATAATCCACAATACATATGCATTTCATTACAGGTGAGTTTGTTGCATAATTGGTTTTGTTGACCACTGCTATCTTAGCTTCATGGAAATTAGAGATCATATTTACATCTCGTTTATTATGGTATTTCACCAGTAACAAATTGTCTCTTCTGCGAAAAATGCACTCACCCTGGTCTAGTTTTCTCTTAATCTTCATTGCCTCTGCAACACCTAATCTGTTTGTTCGTAGGGTTCCACATGCTGAGGTATGTAGCAACTCTAATTCGTTAAAAAGTTCAGGTGATGAGTAATAGTTGTCCATATACACTCTGTGTCCTTTATTCAAAAGACTAGACTTGCAGAGTAAACCAATCACAATTTTTGTTGTTGTAGTTCATCAGTGTTTAGTTCTAGTCCTTCACAATAACTGTCAAGGTTTTCACCTGATTTACCTGCATAAATGTGGTATCCTACACAATATCCACTGCTTGCCTCACACACCTGGAATAGCTTTATGCCAAACTTATTGGGTTTGGCAGGGTTGTATACTCGAAATTTCAAACGACCTTTCCAAGGGCAGGTAGCCTCATCAAAACTGAGGTTCATATCTGGTGAATAAACGTTAGTAAATGCTTCATTTTTTTCAATCATTGGGCGGATCTTGTGTAATGTGTCACCTTCATTGGTCATGTTGTCTGCCAGGTGTAAATTGCTTAGAATAGCAAGAAATCTATCTCTACTCATTTTTTTGCTGAAGTATGGGGTTGATATCACATCATCAGCAGCCCAGTAGGAATCGAGATCAGATTTTTGTACCAAACCCATTGCTAAAATCAATACAAAAAATAGTTTTAGCTGCTCAGCTGTGACCGGCTGCCATTTTTTCAAGCGACTTCTCTCCTTAAGTTCTGCCGCATGAATTCGCTGATAAGCATAACGATTTGTTTGCTCGACTATCAGATGCAATAATTCGTCATCAAAAAAAAAAGTTTTAAATAGTCCATAGGTTCAGTATCTGCCATCTCAACATTTAATTTTGATGTACCGGTGAATGGCGGGACGACCGGCGTGCCATCTTTTCTCGTCCAGCCTCCGTGCACATCAGACTCCAGTTCCACGTCATTTCCTGGCTCAAAATCACTCATGGATAATTCCATTAACACTTCGCCAGCTCCTATAATTTCATCCTCCTCAAATCCTTCAAAATTATTATCATCATCGCTATCATAATCCCGTATTTGTTGCAAGATATCACCATCGTATTCAGCGTCTGCCATTTTAAAAACTTTTCAGGTACCAGGGCCTCAAAACTGTGTATTTGTAAAATTTCTTTGCTAAATGCATAGTAAAGTGTAATAGAATGCTTGTTCCTGGCCTCTATAAACCAGTCAAATATAGTTTTACAAGCATTTATGGCTGGGTGAAGTTATAGGATGCGATCACTGTTGGTCACCTCGAAAACGGCTAGAGCCGCGACCCGCGCTACGGGCCCACATACAACAGCGCGGCTGGAGCCGCGATACGCACTTTATGGGTTAAGACTCTCCCAACACATTAGTCAGAAATGTGATCATGTTCTAAACCACAAAAATGCATCATACGAAACAAGTTTCACGACTATATACATATAAATTGGCATTTTTATATACATTAAAAAATTCTCACTTTCCTTAGCTGAACTATGTTATCAAAAAACAATAACATAATGAAAATAATTTTATTTTCCTTTCAAACCTTTAAATGTTGAAAGGAAACTAAATGATCCTATGTAAATCAAGATAAAACGTAAAGTAAACAGATCCTAAAAACAAAAAATACAAAGTATATGAACCCTATCGAAAAAAAACAAATTTGAACACTGAATTAATGTCAATAAAACCCACAACTAAGATCTTTAAAAACAACCTCAACTCCTTAGTACAATTTAGGTACAAAATGAACTTTTAAGATACAAAAGATGATTTAAATTTTGAAGAAACGGTCTTCACAATTTTACAGTACTGTATAGACAAGGATTCAATTTTCAGTAAAATCAGCACATCTCCACACGTAAAGCAATAAACCAATCATGAAATGATAAACACTGGCGCTCATATCAATTCTTAATATATAATACAAGGGATGACACTCTCTCATTTCTCCTGCAAACTATTTAAGATTTGAAACCACAACGTCAAGCCACATACTGTAGTGCAATATCTTAGCACCAATGTTCACCACAGAGATTCAACATTTTAGTTTTTAATTTGACTTATTACTATATCTACAATATTAGGAATGTGTGTGTGTGTCATTTGGATTTTTATCGTAGTTATAACAATTTTATAATTGTATTATAATGATGTCAAGTACTGCGGCATCATGCCAAAGACATATGGCATCACGTCCCACCCTGTTATGTTTTCCTGACACCAGGCCGACGAATTAATGCTAAGTGCTAGCAGGGCAGCTGCTGGTACCATTTTTTCGATAAGTCTTTCATATGACTTGGTCAGGGTTTGAATTAGTGACATCCCACATTAGAAGCAGATACTCTAACCACTTAGGCCATCACAGTATAAGGAAAGGAAGTCCTTTTTCAGAATATTCCAAAAGTGTTTTTCCTATCTGGGCATTTATGATTGGGTGTGGGATCAGAACTATCTCATAAAATTTGGAATTTGATGCCACTATGTTTGCAATACATGGTAACCACTTAGTTGATGGAATAACATCATACCTGCATGAAAGCAAATAGGCCAAATGATTTTATTTTCTCAGAAATTACCAGAATTATAATCTTTATGTCTAACAGATGAGTCAAAACTATAGGGTTCATACACCTTTGGTATGACAAAACTAAAGAACTTTTCAAGGACACAGTGCACTTTAGGTATATTTATCAATCAACATTAGTGAGAATGTTGCAATTTCCTGACACGAGGCTTTGTAATATTTGTGCAATTGGCTCAAGACTTTAAAAAAGAGAATAAAAAACAAACTCTTAGGAGAACAACAACACTTTATTTCTTAGAAAAACAAATCAATTCAGGTATTTATATGAAGAGAGATAAATAAATGCACAACAATTTCTAACAAAAATCAATTGAATCGAAATTTTGATTGAGATTCAAAGTTGTTAGCCATATTATCTGGCAAAGACAAATTTTTACAATGTTTCATTATGTAGGCATAATCGATTATTTCACTGTCAAGTTATATGTGGAAACTAATTACACTGTCTGGTATTTTTGTTTTTGACACCAACTGGGGTTGAATATACTTCCCAGCCATTTTGCTCCAAGTGAAATGCGTAGGTTGTTGCAGAAAGTACCCAGATAAATATTCTGTACTCTTGCATGCCATGTACATGTCTTTAACCTCTGGGGGGTGGGACTTTTGGATATGTGGTAGCAATCAGAGTTTATACGGAGAATGCTGAAGCCGACCTTTTCTTTCCAACCCACTTCATGAATACACTTCGGCCAACCTCTTATATATCAATCTGCATAATTTATGAATACATGAAGATGTCCACAGCATACAGAATCAATATCTGGAATATCTGTGATGCATGATATGATGTATTCACACTCTCTTAAAATCATCCACTGTGAAAGTATACTGCATGATGCTGCATCAACTATTTTGTATCTGATTGCTCATTGAAATTGTTCTGGTAAACGGTCGTAATTTACATCCAAAATGTGGTTATGACACCGAAAACGTTTTCCAGTAGACTTTTAAATTTTAGATCATATGCCAAAAATCACAAGTTGGGACATACTATTAGAACAAATTGTAACCATTTTTGTGTTTTTTTTCATTATCTTTTTTTCTAGAGTTTTACCAGTTGATTCAACATGATTTAAAGTAGAAGCATGTACTGCTGCCACACAAAAGGAATTTAAGAAGAGTGATTGTTGAAAAAGATCTGCACACTGTATAATGCTCTCTATGATCAGGTGTGTGCTCAATTATAAATGTCTGATTGGTCATGTGTTGTAATCCACCAAACAGTTTTATTTTAATTACATGATGTATTGGTATTAAAACAAACTTTTAAAAATGATTTGCAAGTACTTTTCAAGAATTAATAAAATTTCATCTATTTTTCAAGGTACCATGCGAACCCTAAAGCATTGATGATAATGTAGTCATTTGATACAAGACAAACATCACTGACACGTGCTCCATGTTTTTAAATCTCTTCCATGTAATTGTTCTTGGAATAAAAATGCAGTAAATTTTGTGTTCTTTCATTTTCATATTACAAACAGCATGCAACATTACTTTAATATTTTTCAATTGTTCCTATATCTGAAATAAGTCATTTTGTTGATATCAAGTGACTAGTGGACCTGTGATGTCCCACACACATTAGGTTGTGAGATGTGTACTTGTGTGACCCTGTCAAATTTCATCAATTCTGTAGTTTCATCTCATCTTTCAGCAGATTAAGATCATTGTAATACTCACAATATTCGAAAAATAAAATAATTACCTGTCATTTTCATGCAGGTATGACGATGCAGCAGCAACAATATTCACTAGGGCATCTGGTAAGTGGCTACCACATACTGCTAACATGTTGGCTTATGGTGATGCTAAACTGGTTTTCATACCTTCTATCTCAGAAATGATACTGAATCAAATCCCCTGAGTATTTCGATATATATCTGCTTATGGCAACCACCCTAATGATTCGATTTTGTTTGGTTAAGACTTTTAACATAGCTTTAACAATTGTTCAGTCTTTTCGTTGCAATGTCTGCAGTGAGGCAGTTTATAGTGATGTATAATACTGAGGCATCATGCAGCAGACATGTGGCATGATGTCCCACCCAGTCACATTATCCTGACACTAGGCTGACAAGTCCTAACACTAACCTCTTAATGCTGAGCAATAAGCGAGGCAGTTGTTACTACCATTTTTGTAAGTCTTTGGTATCATTCGGCCGGGGATCGAACCCACAACCTCCCGCTTCCGGGGAGGACTCTCAAATCACTAGGCCACAAGAGCAGTTCCTAACGATATGTTTATGGCAACCACACTAATGACTTGAACTACAACTTCGGAATCATCTATACATTTATGTGCATGCGTGTGATTTAGATTTTCTATGTAACTTTACTATGCTGTCTGTAATGTGGCAATTACCATGTCTAGTGAGACAACTGTTAGTACCATTTTTTTAACAAGTCTTAGTATGACTCAGCTGGAAATTAAATTCTTTTCATCACAACAACATGGCAGTTGCAATATCAGCCCTGAATTGTTAATAATTGTGTTGCAACAAGAAAACAAATTATCCATTTTCAGAAATTATATTCTAAACAGCAGACATCTTTATACTGATTCTGTTTCCTCAACTGTGAAAAGTTTAAAACTATATTAAAAATGTTCAATTATTTGTTGGACTTTGTAAAACTTATGGATTCCTTCAACATTAAAAACTAAACAAAATCTTCCAATTAAATCTAAACAGAGGGAGTACAAACAAGACTTACATGCTACTTTGACTTCCCAAATTCCGGACAGTGCTGTTCCCTGGCTATTTTGAGCAAAACACTGGTATGTCCCCTCTCCACTTAGAATTTTTATGTCACCTGTATTTGAATTAATTTCAATGTTTGAATCAGTTGACAGTACAACTCCATCCTTTTTCCAGATGTACCTATAAAAAATATCAAAATAATCTTATTAACCAACAATTTCTCTCAGCTGAATTATTTGTTTAAAAGTTGTTCTACAGAATGTTAGTAGCTTTAAAATACATCAATACCTAATATCTGAACTGTTTTTAAATTCCTTATTAATAAAATAAATGATTCTAATCTTGAATGGTTTCTTCCATTTTTAATATTGTTACGACTCTATGCTCACAAACTAAGCAACATAATGAAGCAAAACCAACAAGTTTTGTGACATTTAATATAGAATTTAATTATCAGCTCATAGATAAAAATGTACTTACAGTATTATGATTTGAATGCAGCATAATCCTGATAAAGTTATGTGTAAGCTACAAATTAATGAAAAGTTTTAATAACGTTAAAAACCGGAAATGAACTGGTTGGCCAAGAACATGAAAGTCAAGATGATATAATCCAAAATGCCTTCATACAATTCACAACAGTTCCAAAATGATATTATAGTCTAAATAATGAGCACTTTCTATTTCCAATGAACAGTCCAAAAGTTTATCATCTTGAATATCTCAGTACAACATAAAGCACATCTGCATAATTATGACAGCAAGACAAGAAATGAAAATATTATTACAATAATCCCCATGTGACAGATCATACAATGCATTTTATGTCAAACCATGTGACCTAATCCTACCAATGGGAAGTAACTGAATACTTCCAGAAACATCGAAACACAATCAGCCAATGACACATCAAGTCAAGGTGCCATTTAGTCTTATTAGTAATATTTGTCAACACATGTCAAAATCTATTTATACATCTTTTGTAATATTATTCACTCAACAGACTCAGGTCACTAAAGATAATCTGCACAAATTACATCCAAAAATACAAATTATAAAATTTTAATAAAATCATATGCCAAAATTTCACAATATAGCTATACATAACAAATATGTTCTATAATTTAATACAGCATCATGAGAAAACCAACTATTTTGGTATTTTTACTCACTGTAGTTTCAAAATAAGGATAAATAACCGCTTTAATATCGATCATGATTGATATAACTCAGCCTGGTGGTCTCATCATTTCAATATGTAATGTCCAACTTGTTCCTTCCATAGACCACTCCGGTGGCCTAGTGATTAGAGCGTCCGCCGCGGAAGCGGGAGGTCGTGGGTTCGATCCCCCCGCCGAGTCATACCAAAGACTTACAAAAATGGTACTAACAGCTGCCTCGCTTGACGTTCAGCATTAAGAGGTTAGTGTTAGGACTGGTCGGCCTGGTGTCAGGATAATGTGACTGGGCGGGACATCATGCTACATGTCTGCGGCATGATGCCCCAGTGGTAGACATCACTATAAACTGCCTCACTGCAGACATCGTAGCGATATGACTGAAAAATTGTTAAAGCTACGTTAAAAATCTTAATCAAACAAAAATGTTCCTTCCATAGCATCAGTGCATCCATCACATATTAAAGTGGTGCTCATATAGCCCAGATACAACAGTATGGTATCATGTGACCTAACCCTACCAATGGGAAGTAACTGAATTCTTCCAGAATCAAAATACAATCAGCTAACGACACATCAAGTCAAAGGTGCCATTCAATCTTATTAGTAATATTTGTCAACACGTGTCAAAATCTATACATCTTTTGTAATAGTATTGTCTTAACAGACTCACGTCACATGGGCTAAACTAAAGATATTCTGTGCAATTTACAGTCAAAGATAAAATGTTATAAAATCATGCAAAGATTACATAAAATATAGATATAGATAACAAATATGTTCTATAATTCAATACAGCATTGAGAGAAAACAAACTATTTTGGTGTTTTTATTCACTATAACATTTCAAATTGAGGATAAATAACTGACTTAATATTGATCATGATTGATACAACTCAGCCTGATGGCATTATCATTTCAAAATGTAGTGTACAACTTGTTCCTTCAATAGCATCAGTGCGTGCATGTACATGTTTTGAGATTTTTAATGTAGCTTTAACAATTTCAGTCATATCCTTATATCTGCTTGTTTATAGTGAAGTTAGACAAGATCACATTATCCTGACCACCCAGTTGTAATAAACTCCTAATGCTGAGCAAGGCAGTTGCATGTACCATTTTTTAAAATAAGTCTTTGATATCACTCCACCAGGATTCAAACCAATGACCTACTGGATCAGAAGCAGATACTCTAACCACTTAGGCCACTCCCAGCATGTACAGATTTGTCAAAGTCAGCACTGCCCTGTATTTTCTAACATAACATTCATGGTAAGTTTCTTTATGTAGTGACACACCTGGTAGAAACTAATAAATGTAAAATGTAACAGCCTGGACAAGTAAAGAATTACAGTGGCACTTGTATACCATCACATGCTCATGTAGCCCAGATACAACATTATGGTATTTTAGGACCAATGAATGAATATATTGGATCTTCACTCTAAAAGATCAAGGTGATTCCAAGCATTTTCATACCCAATTATCACTAACAGAGCCAAGTGATACTTACGTGGGTTTAGGATCTCCACCAGCCTGACATGTTGCTTGTGCACTACTGCCTGGCTTGACATATTGTGTGTTGAAATAAGTCGACAACATGTTAGGAGGGAAAGCCCCTGTAATGGATATAAGAATGAAATTTATAATACTTTGTGATAACTTTATAATACTTTTCCAAATCTGTTCCACGTGTATAATAAAATATTTAACTCATGATTTAATAACCACTAGTACGAGAATTTACTTTATTGAACTACTTTGGTCAATTTGAATCTTACACTACTGTTAAATGTTACATTGAATTCTCATTGGTTACTGCTTGTTAATGTTATATTGAATTCTCATTGTGTATTGTTCGTTAAGTGTTATATTGTATTCTCATTGGTTATTGCTTGTTAAATGTTACATTGAATTCTCATTGGTTATTGCTTATTCTGGTCCAGTTTAAACAATAACCACCAGTCAGGAATCAATGTAGCGTATTCCATGTGTGACAAACAGAAAGTACTGGCAAAGCCCTAGTGAAACTTCGCATAAACGTTATTGATTGATATGTAAAGTACTATGCTTGCATGAATTGTGCAGAAATTTTACGAATTTACAGACATGGAGAACGGTAATGCACGAGAACTCCTGTAAATTTGTTGAAAGCCCTCCATATCAAAATATGCTCAGAGAAGTAAACAATTTTTTACTTACCAGTGACAGTTTTTATCATATTTTTAGGGTAGGCAACATTACACAACTAAGTTCTTCAAGCATGTCATGAATGGTTGTTAAACTAAATCTGATTGGCACATGATATCCAGGAAGAAGCACACGATTATGGTGACATAGTTTGAACCTTCCATGAAAGAAGTTTAACAAATATGTGTTTAAAATATGGCCTACCTAGGAAACACAAACTGTCTGATTACTGTTGTGGTTCATTATAATTATCATTCAGAAAGTAGCAATGATGACAATAATTTTAAAGCTATGAAGTGTATTGGATTGCTGGAGCTGGGAAAGTGTTAATGGACATACCTGTGAGTTTTTTTTAGCCTGAAAATGGTGTTAAATACAAGTCAAATGTACATGTATTATGGACATAAATAGATAATATGACGGTCACCTGTTTTTCAAAATTATATAAATAAAGGGTAGAATACAGAGCCCAACCAAAATACTTTTAATTTAAAGTATAATGCAATTTTTGTTTATTCATCTGATCACAAAACCAAATATCCATATTAGAGATAAGATAAATTGAATAAAAAAGGGTTAAAAAATGAAAATAAGAAATAAAGATATTTATGAGAACACACCTGTCTGTAAAAATGACATTGATCTATTTGATGGAATAAAATCTCTATAATAGCATTATGGGAAAGATAAGAAATCTGACATAGTAGTCAGTAAACCAAAGTCAACAAAAGTGATGTCAGTGAAAAATCCTATTTTGGACCAGATGTATCCAAATGATAATATCTGATAATATGATAAAATACAATTACAATTAACGATGTTGACTTCAGTAGAGCTCTAAGAAAGTGGAGCTGGAGGAATGAGATGGATATTAAAGTGTTAGGTAAATATTGATTTCTAGCCGTTCTGTTTCTCTGACTGGCCAGTAATGTTGATCCCCCTTTTGTAAATAATCCCTTTTATAGCATGATTCATTTGCATATTATTTTGATACATTTGAACTTTAAGATATGAAAGTCGAGTTTGCGGTTATATAAATATTAACCTTTAAATTCACCACAATACATTCAAAATAGCGGAGTTCTCAGTTAAATGAATCCGAAAGTTACTTAGTATTGAACTGCAGTCTTCTCTTGTAGTTTCTTAAAAACGGAACTGAAATTTTTTAAACATATGATGGTGGCCAAGAGAAAAGTAACACGAACAGTATTCATTTAGAAGAGGTAACCGATAATGATGCTTAATACTTTGATCTCCTTTAACACATTAACCCCTAGCGACGACTTTACGGGGCATAAGGTAGTAGCCTACTTCCAAGGTCTGTAGCGTCAAGGTCATACATGATACACTAAAGTGGGTGGTATCATTGAAAAGTAGACAGATGTAGCTCTAAAATGATAGCAAGTAATCTGGACATTTTAATTGCATTACAAAATACAGAATGAAAAATCGAAGTTTTTGGACCTCTTTTTTTTTTTCACCCAAAAATCGCCCATGGTCGGATTCCGAATTTGTGTCCAGATTTTAGACTTTATGACCTCAGATCTACGGCAGACCGGTCTGAAACACACACAGACACACCTGTGCAAAAAGTAGGATAAGATGGACATTTTGAATAAAGAGTCTTCTCCATACGAAAATTATGGGTCCGTTAAGCAAAAAAAAAAAAAAAAGGTAAGAATTTTGCCCTTCTGCTCATGCGCCAGCAAACTAACTAATGAAAACATTTTCTTTAGCATTAGTAGCCATTTGTCTAACAGATCATTGTTTGGAAATCAATGTATTACGATGTATTCAGAAATAGTCCCCAAAATGTGTTTCCTACTCACATTTCATGCGAAAAGAGCAAAAACCTCCAGGGGTTAATGTGTTAAACAGTCACTTTTCATGATACCACAAAATCTTAATATTCCTCGCATATTTAATCACTTTTGCATCAACAATGAACATGAATTACAAATTTTGCCATTCCGAGACCATTTTCTATTTTTTTTTGTGGAAAATTCTTGTTAACACATTAACCCCTAGCAACGACTTTACGGGGCATGAGGTAGTAGCCTACTTCCAAGGTCTGTAGCATCAAGGTCATACATGATACGCTAAAGTGGGTGGTATTTTGAAGCAAAAAAAAAGTCAGATTTTTGCCCTTCTGCTCATGCGCCAGCAAACTAACCAATGAAAAACATTTTCTTTAGCATTAGTAGCCATTTGTCTCACGCATTATTGTTTGGAAATCGATGTATTACGATGTATTCAGAAATAATCCCCAAAATGTGTTTCCTACTCGCATTTCATGCGAAAACAGCACAAACATCCAGGGGTTAATATGTTAAAGAAATTATGTAGAAAATTCTTTTCTGTTACGATTTGTCATGTTATCACCTCTAACCATTTGATGCAATAATCTACATATTTTATTACCATTAGACCCAATAATATATAGTGTATTACCATAAAACACAATAATTTACAGATTGTATTACCATTAGACCCAATAAACCACAGATTTTATTCCCATTTGAAACAATTCTACAGAATTTATTACCAAATGTGAAAGCCAACCAGGACATAAAACAAGATAGATTCCCCCCAAAAAGTTTTTCTTAGAATCCAATTTTTCTTGTAAATATAATGATAGTGACCTCTGACAACGAGTCCATAAAAGCAACTGGCATCTTCCACACCTTTAGTGCAAGCTATTACAAAATATATTCAAGGTTAAATTTTGGTATATAATGTTATTATACAAATACATTATGGATTCACATTGTTGTGGGGTATAGCAAAGACTGTATGAGCAAACAATCTGAAAAATCCAAGTCCAGGTATTCAGTTTTCTACTGTCTTAAATGTCATACCTTGTTGTAAAACTATTTTCACATTTCCTTCGTATACAGCTTGCTTAACTTACCCATTACAAAGGTTACCAACATAAGGGTACATCCTATCAGTGGGGATATAAATCCCATTCTAGCTTACTTCCAAGTGATCACAGTCAATATGGCTCTCTTCTCCTTTTTTCGGCCTTTTAAACTCTGTAACGATATATCTGAAAAAGAAAAGATGAAGAACGCTATCAGTTAATAGCCTTTCCCTTAAACCGTTTTGAAGGGGGGGGGGGCCGCCCTGCCGCCTTTTGCCACCGCCCGTCTGCCTTTGAAAAGTATTAACAAATGAAAAATGCGCCCTTTTGCCTCTTACCGTCAAAAGTTAAAAAGTAACCCTACTGTAGTCCTACAATGTAAGCCCCGACGCTGATATTTATGTTTGCTCGCGTCTGGGTCTTACTGCCTAAAGAGCAGCGCTGTGTAGTGTTTTTAAATATACTGAACAGAGAATAAGAGGTGAAATTTTCATACTTGGCAATGAGTATCAACATTTATCCACATATTTAAGAGTTATTGATCTACTTACTTTGCTGTCTGATCGTGATCGACTCTAACTCTGACACTAGGAAATGAACGCATTTTTCATGTTCCTTTGAAACACGTTTCAATGCCATGGTGGCTGAGGAATGCCGAAGTAAGTTTCAATAAAGCTGTTTTATTTTCACGAAACGAAATTATTTCTATATTGCCTATTTGAACAGCAAGCAATATTTCGTTTCGTTCAAACAATATTTCCGATTAGAACCTAACTTAAACATACTTCGGCATACCTCGACAACTGTCGCATTTCAGCAAATTCAAATGTATGTCAAGTGAACAAAAAATGCGTCCGTTTGCAAGTGTCAACTATTGATTCCATTTGGATAAAAACAGCGCAGTAAGTATAATTAATTAAACATATATTAGTGGAAGAGTGTCTATATAGGTTGCCAAGTATGTTCGATATTCCTGAAACTTTGATTTATCGTTCCGATGTCGACGACATCGGAACTAACTACACTATGGCGTCATTAGGCTCGTAAGACGTAGCACTCAAATCAAGATCAACATGTGATACGTCTTACGGGTAGGACTAACCCTACTGGTGCCTCATACTTTGCGACTGTTGCAAGCGTGTGACTTTTGGTACAGGATATAATTGCGTCATACCCTAATTGACATGTCCATATCGATCGATTCCCGGAGTGCACTCAAGCATGTGTAATGATGAAATCTTCTAATATGTCACGTGCCGTGCTTTGGTCAACGTTACTATGTGTGTATTTTGTCGAAAATGACATTACGAGTCTACATTTATCAATCAACAGGTGTGCATATCCGGCACATGTCTTTAACGGTACATGACACGTTTACTCGTTAATAAATATGACAATCGCCTAAATAAATAAAATGTCTTGAATTCGTGATAATATTCATTTTTATTGTTTATTCCAATTTACGAAATAAGAAGTCGGGACAATGTTTCTGGTTAATCATTCCCAAAAGTTCTACCCATTAAAATGCCTTCACAGAAACATCGCCTTGAACAATTACAACGAGAAAATAGCAAGATAGCCAGAACAAACAAATCCATCACAAGTTTCTTCGATGGTGACCAGAGTCCGTCAAGGTATTTATCTATTGTTTGAAAGTTAAAATAATGCAGATTGTACAGTTAATTAGCTGTGATTATTTCATTAGGTTAAGCATTATTTAAACTGGGAATGACTGTACACATAATTACATAGGCAAGTATGAGAAGTCATTCAAGATACCGTACATAGGCAATTATGAGAAATCACTCAAGATACAATGGGGGCCCTGCATCGCCGCGTGGTCTAAAGTGCTGTCCATTATGGATCACTGCTTGAAAGGATTCCGGTCATCATTATGTTTTTTAATGTCCGTAAAAAAAAAATCATTTCAAAGTTCGTGAGTGTTAATCATTGGATAGCACGTCAAAAATTTACGATTATATCCACCGAAATATTATAATTAGTTTTAGGTCTCTGCATTTAATTTACAATTTTTTTTATACAGTTTAGTTTTTACGTTAAATTTAATTTGTTTAATAATGTGAAATTAATATTTAAAAAAAATGCAATATTTATAAAAAAAATTTGTATTTGCCCCGCTAATTACAGCACCGACATTTAACCAAGGAATTAAACTTCTGAATTGAAATATGCTTAAACTGCTGTAATATTAATTTGACTATATATACACAGTTTAAAGTTTTTACGTAAACAATTTTTTTTAATAATGGAAACTAATATTTTACAAATAAATGCGTTATTTATAGTAAATATAAATTATTTCTATATGCCTCAATTCTTACGGTACCGACTTGTGAGAACCAGAGAACGAAATTAACTTGTGAGAACCAGAGAACGAAATTAAACTACTGAATGAGAAAATGTTTAAACGTCGGTAATTTGGCAAAATGTTTTTGTAATGCGACAACAGTTGAATCTTGGTGGGACTTACGAATTTAACCGGAACTGTAAACTTACGAATGAAATAATTGTAAACTGCCGCAATTTACGTTTATTATTATTAATTTTTAGACCTCCAAGCGACGAATCAAAAGAAAACGACATTCCTACAAAGAAAGCAGACCCTAAAAAATCAAAGCATAATACAACGGGGTACGACAAGGCGTGGGAAAACAACCGACCTTGGTTGTACTGTAGTAAAGATGAAGATCTAGACGTGATGTATTGCCGCCTGTGCCAAAAACACAACACAAAAGGTCTGAATGGAAGCAGCAAATGGAACAAAGAGGGATATGCCTGTAAACGTCTGGACAAGGTTAAAGATCATGAGCAGGGTGAACAACACGGTCAGGCACTTGAATTGGAAACCAGACAACAGTTAGGGATAGAGAATGCGATTAACCAAGAATCAATCACAGGCAAAGATGCGAAGGCCATTACTTCTGCCATCAAGTGCCTAAACTTTTTGTTGCAACACAACATACCATGCACAGACATATTCAAAGCATTCATCGACTTTGCTACACACGAACTGCATGCACCAGATCTCCAGTATCTGTCTGTAGAATCCAATGCAAAGTACACAAGTCATCGCATGGTAGACAAATTCATCGACACAATGGCTGAACACTTTCAAGATGCTGTTTACACCAATATTAAATCTAGTCCAGCGTATTCCATCATGGCAGACGAGTCTACCGATGTTTCAAACAGAAAACACCTAGTCTTTAGTGCTAAGTATATTGATGTGGTTACTGGCGAACTTCAAACAGAACTTGTTAAAGATGTAGAATTGCCTGACGGTAAAGCTGAGACCATTTACGATGCTACAAAAGATGTTATCCAGACTAAATTGAGTTTAGATAACTTGGTTGCCTTTGGCAGTGACGGATGCAATACAATGATCGGATCTAAAAGTGGTGTCGCTACAAGACTGAAAGAATTGAAACCGAACATTATAAACATTCATTGCCATAATCATAGATTGACACTGGCAGCAAAGAACAGTTTTGAAGACATACCACTCTTCCGAGATGTAGATGACACACTAACTCATGTCTTCAAGTATTATCATTATTCAGCTGTCAGAACGAAAAGTCTAGAGAAGATACAGAAATTGCTTAATGATGCAGAACCATAAAGAAAGCCGTCCACACCCGACGGTTATTTCATCTGAATGCTGTAACATCATTAAGAGACACTTACGAGTCAGTACTCGTAGACCTTGAAAATGCAACAGCAAGCGGTACAGACAAGGTGCGAATCGGATCTGGTCCTTCAGCTTCTGGTTTATTAAAACAGCCTAAAAATGCAGCAACCATCAGGGTTGTTCATTTTCTTTGTGATACATTGAAACCAGTATCCCAGCTAGCACTTACCTTTGAAAGAAATGATGTGGAACTTAGCACCATCCATCCACAGTTACAATCTACACTGATGATCCTTGGTAGGCTCAAAGAAAAGGAGGGAGTGAACACAACAAAATCATCTGAGCTAATAAAGAAAATTAATGTTACATGGAAACCAAATGAATTAGAGAGTGTTCACACTGCAGAGAAGAAGTTTATCGATGGGCTTGTATCCAATATAACAACAAGGCTTCAGAACACTGAAGTCATTGATAAATTTACAATATTCAGAAACAACATTCCTGATGAGGTGAAGAATGGATTTTATGGCAATGATGAAATAATGGATCTGGCAGAACATTTAAAACTGGATGTAGATGAAAAATTGCAGACAACAGTATGGACCTTCTGACTGGCCCTACTGCAACAACAACAGGATTGCTGAAAATGGAGAAGACATTAGGCAATATCTACTCTAATATACTGAAGATATCATCAGCTGCTGCTGTACTACCCTTGAGCACAGCTGAAGTGGAAAGGATGTTTTCACAAGTGAAGCGAACAATCACAGTTCTTCGAAACAGAACAAAGGTGGAGAAAATGAATAAATTGCTAATGATAACTCAGAACAATAAATGCATTGACTTTCAAGTGATAACAGATAAATGGATGTTAAAAGGAAACAGACGACTGATTGCAACAAAGAAATAAACAAAAACAATACAACATATGTTTGAATAAAATTTTTATTAATTCTTTTTTATTTCATAAACTTTCAAGCAAGTTTTGCATGTCTATTGTTGAATCTGTAGTACTGTTACAAAATCTGAAATAAGTATTTATTAAATATTATTTTAAACCTTGTTTAACATGTGGATCAATGGTACAACTGAAACAATACAAGCTTCATATTAAGAAATTAACTGTGCAAGATGCATAAGGAATCGGGTCATTCTAAATTCTTTCACCTTTCTCTCTGCCCTTGCCTTCAGGAAAAAATTCCCCTGCCCCTTTTGAGCTTCTGTGGGAAACCCTAGTTAATATATCAGTCCAGTAGAGCTGAAAATAAAAAGTTCTTTCAATCTAGATGCTTTGTGTCATTTAACCAAAATTTGTTTTTAAAAAAGCTTTAGAGGAAAAGAAAAGACCCTAGAGACTGGATGATTACTGTTAACAATTTTAGGAGAAGTTTAATTTTTTGTAAGTTTGTAAGTAATGATCATTTGGTATTTTTAATACTTCACTCAAGGATGGCTTTTAAAAAAAAGATACAACATTTCAGACGGATCTGAACATGGTATGACAGATTTTATTTAAAGAAATGTTATTATTCTTTGTTAAGTACTAATTTTCATGGATTTTGAAACTATACAAACCTATGCATAGTACACGTACCACATCTAATTTTAGGCTTTTTGTTATTTTTAAGTATTGTGGTATTTTGAATACTAAAAGACCTCCACACGAGGATGGCTTTAAATAAAAAGATAATACATGTAAGATGGATATGACACAGAGTTTATTTAAAGAAATGTTATTATTCTTTGTTAAGTACTAATTTGCATGGATTTTGTCACTACTTCAAACTATTGGAAAGGTCAGAATAATTGACATATTAATAGGAGATCAGAGGCTTTGTCAAGCTTGAGTGTCTGTATTATTCACAATTAAGATTCTCTGAAAGGTTCATTGTGCTAGTTTAGAACTTCTAACACTAATTGTGTAACTAACAAACAAGATACTGGTGCCAATCCAGTATGTTAAGGAATACACGAATTTTATGCATTTCTTCAACATGAATTTGATACGGCTTAGCAAAAATTGTCATGAAAAATTCACAAAATGTATGGATCATGGAGGGTTTTTATGCAGGAGAGGTTTTATTTATGTATCTAAATATAGAATGTGTCACGAATATTGTGATACCTATCTTCATTTCATGGGTTGTATTATAAGAGTCTCATCTTTAAAATGTATGTCAGTTCTCTTCCCTTGAGCACCTGGTAGAGGTAGCATCCCGACGTTTTATCAATGAATTACAACAAAATATGTGACAACACAAAATCACCTTGTCAGTATAATAAATATACATATATTTATAGTACATTCAGGTGATTTATTGTAAGGTACTTACTCGAAAACATAAAACTCGTTTGGTAGCAACTACCGGTATACACTCAATGAATATAAATATCGTTACTATTGCTACCTTTAACCAGCAGTTAGTTTTTATTATAAAATAGTATAAAACCTGCATGATACTTTTGGATATGAAATTAATCTAGTGGTAAAAAAAAGATTACTACAATTTTATAACTGTATCTTCACAGATAAGATGTGATTGTTTTTCTTGGATGGCTAAGATGCCCTTTCATATTTTAAAAGAAACCTCTTAAGTGTTTAAGGTTACCCATGGCTTGTCATTTGTTTTGATTCTGCCGTTAAATTACAATGTTATGGATTTGGTTGTTAGACATATCTACATTCAAACTTGTTCCGTACCTACCCAAGTTTACTTTAGGCTGTAGTGACCTTAAATCTTATTGTTCATAATTAGTGAATGAAAACAGCCTCTACTACATCAATACAATACATAAAAATGACCACAGAACTGAAAGATCATTATGTTTCATCTTAGAATGGCTAAATTTTGTGCAGTACAAGCTGAAAGAGATATAGTAATTACTATTTAAAAAAATTAATTGCACTCACAAATATTTTCAATTGAGCTGATTAATTCCAATTACACCAGGACTCTTAAGCACTTTTCAATTTACACCTGCTTTAAGTGGAACAAACGTTGCAAGTGATGGTCACAAACAGGGACGGCGCTTCTGCTAGGCGAACTAGGCAATCATCTAGGGCGCTGGGCTAAGGGTTTATGTCATGGTATAACGGCACCAATTGCGCAAGTCCAGGTGGATGACGCTTAAGGTGTAGGGAACCTTGCATTCAGAAATAAACATTAACACTTGCTATGATTGGTGGATTATGTAGGAGTTGTACTTTGTTAGGATTTAAAAAAAGTTTAGCCTCTTGGCAACATGTGAATTTATGCTAATTCCTATATAGATCATATTTTGTATTTTTTTAAATTTTTTTGAAGATGTGATACACATTACTGACTATAAGTTAACAGGGTTAGTAGCAAATCCTGATCTACAAAATTTAGGCTTTTTTTCAGGTTTTTTTAAGGCCTTTGTGAAAAAATTTTAGGTTCAAGAATTGCAGTTTTCAGGCTTTCACGCACACAAATAATAGCATACTCATCAATTTTACATTATTTTTAATAATATAACTTGGAACTTCTTTTCCACATCCTTAGCAAGGTAAGATCAAAATGAACTTAATGAACAAGAATTGAAAGATTAAATCATATATTCACAAAAGTTGAGCAATGTACACTGCACAAAATGTCATGCAAAATTCATATATATTTCAATGATTCAAGCTTATCATCGATCTGCTTGTCCAGCTTCAACTGATCTTCCAGGTTATTTTCCAGAGATGTCCTTAAGCTATTTGATGTGGCTATGAAAGTAAGGTTCCTCTGATGTTCTGCTTTTAATGCATAGTCATCAGCTAAACTGTTCATTGTTTCTATATCAAGTTAACGCTGATTTTTTATTTTTTTTGGCACTATCTGGAAACATGGGCTGGAATACTTTTGTTATTCCGGAATTTGATGAAAAGCTGCAGTGTCTATATATTGTATACAATGTCCAAATAATTTCTGCTTGCAATATGTCTTCTTTTGCTACATGATCATGCATAGATGCTGAGGTAGTAGACACCAATGAACAGGATGGCTTTGAATTCGGAGTTTGTGGTGACAGTACTTTTCCTGAATCAGGCTGTTGACGCTAGAAAAGAAGAAGAAAAGAACAGAAATTAATTATGTATCATTAAGAATATATTAAATATTATTTATTGTAATTTAAGTCTAGCTTTTCATGCATTATTAATTTATATGTATCCCACAATATAAAAGTAAAAAAAGGTAAACATCTTGACTAATTATATATAAATTGTAAAATTAGAAATTAGGGGAGGTAAGCTTATTGTTACAGTTATGATGCAGTTGTTTCCCTTTAAAAACACTTGTAACTACTTAGTTTGATCGGCTTCAAATTCAATGTAATTTCTGCAAAATTAAAAATTATTTTTGAAACTATAGTTCAGAGAGAGAAAAAATAGATAATGTATAGTTATACTCACAGTCAAGATTTTCTTCAAGTCGAATGTGGAGGATGCGCTCTTCTCATTCGCTTGATGTTTTATTCCTCTTGCGTGTATTAGTAAGCCGCTTTCACCCAATCTCTTAATACTAAACGATAATTTACATTTAGCAGAAATCACATCTTCATCTTTTTCCAACCAAGGAGTGTACTGCGGATTCGACAGCCAACTCATTTGAAACGTGTCTTGCTCGCCATCACTGCAAGCCAGGATATACCAGATACTGTCAACCCGGGTGTACAACAGCTATAGATGATTTCAGGTGCAGGTTACGTTTTTTTTTTCTCCTCGATCGTGCAGTGCCGACTTTTTCTTATAGAAACTTTAATTTTAGCTTTGTACTGCTGACTCGTGTTGAAGAATTTTAAGGTTTTCTTTTAGTTTATAAGGTTTCTTATAAAAATTTAGGCTTTTTTTAGGTTTTTTAGGCTAAATAAAAATCTTAGGCTTTTTTAGGCTCACTACGGATACTTAAAGTATGTTGTCTATTTCAATCAGAGTTATCTCTCTTAAATGCAATGGAGTACCTGGTTCTGTCATTGTCAAATTGAAAATCTAACTTTGTTCTCTATGACAGTGTGTGACATACATGCTGAAGTAGGATAGAAAGTATATTTATTTCACAAAACATTAGCATTGAGGTCTATGAAAAACAATTGGTACAGTAATACCTATATAACTGGAGGGGGGGAGGGGCATAAGTGGAAGGGGGCGCCAAATATCCTATCTCACATAGGGTGCCAAAATGCCTTGCACCAGCCCTGGTCACAAAACTAAATTTTTGGCTATAAAGAGAAAATCAATTATGTGTTGTAAATCTTGTTTCTTTATTTTCATTGGCTGAAAGCCTGAATGTATCATCCAGAGTGGTCCAGATTGGCTACAGTCAATGCCATTTTTAAGAATATCTGCCACTAAAATTAACTAACTACAGTTGTACCACGTCGCTGTCCCGGATTATGTGCAATTAATTTTGCATCTTTATCATCGTGCTCAAGAAAAGAGTCCGTAAACTTGACAGCATTAAACTGTTTTAAATTAACGTATCGAATGGGTTCCACTTCACACACACACAATTAACTTAATTGTCATAAAACAAATTAGACATTAAACTGCCATGAAAGCATAACATGATAACATGTATAATAGTTATTGGCCGTTTTTCGTAGATCATCGGAAACCCATTATGACGCAAAAGGGGAGGGTAATGTACATAGGTTTTAAGTGTTATCGTTCAATGTTATATTAACTTGGTTTATAAAAGATTACCAACATAAACAGATGGAGACAGAATTCTTTAATGTTGTTTTATCAATTACAAAACAATAAAACTTGTGGTTTAATCGTGGGGGGGGGGGGGAATTAAACGTGGGGTGGGTGTATTGCTTTTAAAGAGCTTTAATTACACGTTTACAGATTTATCGTGATAGCCTCAGAAAAATAAACTAGTGACGAGAATTAATGATTATTGCAATAAATGTCACTGTTAAACAGCAGTATATTTATATGAGTAACTTCGATGTTTACTGTACCTGAAATAAAGTGGTTCCCGCACACGCGATCGTACTCAGTTGGAATCCAGCTTTTTCTGTTAATCGCAACCAACCATTTCTGCCTTTTAGATGGATCCTTTGGTAGGCGGTAAAATAGTATGTCCTTTGGTTTAAAATGTCTATAACAATTAACGACACAGCAAGACACGGCCATTGTTAACAATGGTAACAAACGTATTCAGTGCAATATGGAGCAAGCCTACAGTACTTTTTCTGCCAACCAGACTAGGCCCCCCCCCACGTGATCATGCACGTGACGTCACGGTGATGTTCCTATGACTGATTTTTTAGTGTTGGTTCTTCATTAATTATTTAATTGGCATAGGTTTTGTAAACACAATAAAAAAATTAAAAGATAATAAATGTAGCACCCTTCGGATCTAATTAGTAAACGGACCCCTATTTGTCAGAGAAAAGATTTTTTTGTAAAAAAAAAATTGTAACTGATTTATTTTATTTTTTTAATTGTATAAATGTATACTGGTTAGGTGAAAGTATAGTCCTACATATAAGACCCGACGCTGATATTTATGTTTTTGGCGTCAAACAAAATCAACATGTGCTATGTTTACATTGAAGGACTAGTGAGAGTATTTCGGGAGAGTCTTGGAGTTATTAGTTGCTCCCCAATCTGTGTGATAAACTATTGTAACGTGATTGGTTCAGAAATAAATCCATAAAATAATTCTGCTATTTACATGTTTATTTACAATATACACTATGTACACTCCTTTAGCCTTGTGTTGCATTACACAAGAAAACCCCTACTTTCTGTAGCGTTACCATCTAGCTATCCTTAGAACAGGCGGGGGGTTGGTTGGTTGGTTGGTTGGTTGTCGTGTCTCTCCCCAGCACATACAGTTGGTTTGAGTCGATAAGAGGAACACCGTCTATAATGAATATGTAGTAAAAGGTATAGTGGATCCCTGTCCACCCATGATTGCATTAATGGTGTAAGTTTTTGTGTTTTATTAATAAATTTGGATGACGGTTAATCTTTGTTAAATTTGTCAAATTATTAAAGTTAAATTACCCATAAAGGAATTTCGACCGATAGTACTTTCAAATCTCTATTCGTGCTATAGAGAGTATTGATTTCTTTACAGTCTAATTCCTTAAACTTAGGATCGTACTCTTTTCCCTTAGAATTATCTAAATTCCAGGGCCAATTTCCTCACCTATATGGTAGTATATTCTATACATAATAATTCCCAGTTGACTTTGCCAAAGTCATTTGTCCATTATGTATGTGAGTTTGTATTTTTAGTTTGTATGTTTGCATAGTGTTTTGTATGGACGGCACTAATTATTCCAAATTCATGATATTTTATAAATGGTAATAAAAAAAATTAAAAAATTAAATCAAAATGGTGCGTTTTATTTAAATAGTTTATGTGTTTTGTTGTCTACGAGTTTCTTTTAAATGCTGTGGCATTGTTATATAAACATTGTGTCTATTTGTGATGTGTTTTATCGTTGGTCATTTGGATATTCGTAGTCGTTGCAGTCGTAAACGTTAGTTCTGAAATAGTCTAGATTAGACTGTTTAAAGTAGTTAGTTTTTAAATAAAAATATTTTCGAATAGTTTTTTGCAAACTATTAAGTTTTATAAGTTGTTAATAGGATCTTAACCCTATTAGAGTTCATTCATTTAGAAGAGAAAAATTTATTTAAAAACCTTAGCACTAGGAATTTGAGAGGGGGAGAAAATTTCCATTCGCTTCCTTTGTATTCTAGATTTCTTACATAATAATGTGGGTTCCTAACAACGGTTCGTAAGGGAAAAGTTTCTGCAGTATTACTTCAAAGGTTCTGGATGGTCGTCTTCTAGAGACTGTTATTTAATTTTGATTTGTCATAGTAATGTTTCAAAGATGTGTATTTATATGTATATTGGATAAATTTTCTATGTATATTGGATAAATTTTTATATAAGTCCAACCATTACATTTATTATTACGAAAATTCGTTTACTTTTGGTGGGTCACAGTATCATTTCTCTTTTGAGTAGAAGTTCTGTTATGAGCTTGGTGAGAGCAACCCCCGGACTTAGAGTGGGATATTTTGAAATACCCGGGGCGTGGGTGTCTACATTCTTGGATTTACAATATGAAGTTGTGCCTGAGATTGTTTTCATACAAGTAGGAGAGAATGATATAGGTTATAAATCGCCTTCTGTGATAGTGGCCGAAATTCGGGAGTTATGTTGGCAATTCAGAGAAATGGGAGTACGTTATGTTTTAATTGGGTGCCCTCTGATGAGACGTCGGCCTAGAAGGGTTACTTGGAAAGAGTATAATTTTATTACTCTTTATATTCGAGTGGAACTTACTCGGTTTGTTCGTACAGTTCCAGGATTTTATCTTGTCAGAAATCATGGATTTCATTACAGTTTCCTTCGCTCAGACGGTGTTCATTTAACTCGGAGAGGAAACAGGTGGTTTTTGCAGAAGTTATTTACTTTCATTACAGGTTTATGGTTTTAAAACTTTTACTTAATAAGTTAATAGTTATCTAGTTTTGTTATCATATTAATTTAGTTATTTTAGTTTATAAAACTCTTTTGTCATATTTGTATTCAATTACTATAGTAGCTTAAGTTGTTCGCAATGTTTTAGTCACGTGGTTACTAATGAGCGTGTGAATGAAATTCCATCAGCTGGAATTCTGTCACGTGGTAATTTATTAGTAAGAGCACGATAAATGTCCGTAGAAATTTGTCACGTAATTGCCATTGTGTTGGTTGTTTTATTCTTTAAATTCATTTTATAATATAGTTATAGTAGCTTAAATTGTTCGTAATGTTTTAGTCACGTGGTTACTATGAGCGTATGAATGAAATTCCATCAGCTGGAATTCTGTCATGTGATAGTCTTATTATTAGTGAGAGCGCGACGAAATTTTTCACGTGGTTGCCTTCAGGCGTGTTAAAAGCTAATTGAACACTGATTGTGTCTTTAACCCGTTGTCGGACGAGACGAAATTACAGCGTTGATGAATTTTTGACCTCGTTCGCACCTTTTGCATTGCTAGTCACATGACTAGCCAAATCTCGCGGCCGATACGCATACTACGTTATAGGTCAAATAGTCACGTGATAACAACAAAACCGCGTTGTCCTGTAGCTTCAGCGTGACCAATCTGCCTCTTTCCAGGACACGCGACAAAGACACGTTTCCGGTTGGTGTCATCTCAATTAATATGTTGAAAACCATGTCTTCTTTCATGTTAATAAATGTGTTGTATGAACTCTTGTGGACAAATAGCTATTTTCTTAGCTCTTCCTTTAGCCATGTTTTCTTAGATAGTGGCTAATGTGGGTTGATGTAGTATTAGTGGCATCATGGTTACCAGTTGCTCCTGGTTGTGATGGATCTTAGACAGTATGTAACATCATAATCAGGCTGGGGCTTGAAATTGTTGGGAAACACACCTACCCCCTCTTTTGGCATACAAGTCTGCATGTTTTGGTTTTATAATTAATTTGACCATATAAAGCAGTCAATGTATTTGATTTTCATTGTAATCAATTATGTATGTAATCACCAATCACATTCCTGGTCCATGGAATGGTCTCACCAGGAGTTAATTCCCCTTGACTTTTCATTTCAATTCTTTGGCATACAAACATTAGTGCAGATTCAAATTAGATTACTAGTGCCTGGGAAAAAAGTAATTATTTACAATCAAAATATATATTTATGTCTACTGTTATGAATTTATAGCATCAAGGACTTTTTTTCTTAATCCAATGCTGGACAATTTTTGCGCTATTACCTCAAACTTTATGGAATTTTCCTCACTTTTCTCACTTGATTTACATGTATACATGACCCAAGTATAGTTTGCAACTTTGGAAATGATCAAAATACATTATTTGGTGTTTGGATTGAAAAATAAAACAAATACTTCATATGCATTTATTCTTGAATGTCTTTCTTTAATGTCAAAATAATAGCATTTCCCAGTGACGTTAAAATACAATTTTGACGTCATGAAGCTACATTTAAGTTACTTCAGAGGGGTATAGTAAATTAACTATATGTTTGTCATTTTGGAAGTAAATACCATGTATGATATATCAATATGTTTGAAATTGACTGCAGAATATGACAAGTTTTTCAATAAGTTGAAAACACATCTTTAGTGGTTCTTTAAGGTGGCGCTCTACAGTTTCGTACTTTGCATAGGGTTAGAATTTTAAAGAAAAATAATTTTCTGGGATTTCTTCACTGGTTATACTGGCAATATAATAAAGACTTTGTATATCTTAGGTGTTGGGAGAAGAACTTTCAATTCCCTTTATTTTGATGTATGACTGATGGGTGTACTTTAGGTTCTAGAGTATACAGCTTGGGCTAACTTAAGATGTGCTCATGTAAAAAAAACTGCTAGCTCCACATGGTCATTTTCACTTCCTGGACTTCAGAGGTAAATTGTAGAAAAATGGTCCGATAACTTTTTTTACTTTTCAGATGTTTTGTAATTTGTTCATTGCACTTTCAGAAGCTGCTATTGCCTACTTCAGCAAAATTCGTTTTCCCTAGTTTAATAACTGCTAAAGTTAGTGAACTTTTGATTAATTCTGGCAAATTTTTCAAGCACATGGGAGCATTCATTTTGTTATACCATGTGCTTAGATCATATACAATTTCCACAAGTGCAGTATCCAAAGAAATATCAGCCACATTACATCAAAGTAGTATTGAGATATGCTAACATTATCTCCATTGTGCATGTTACAAATGCAAACAACTTCACCTCACATACATCACTATCTGAAAAGTACATACTAACTGGTGAGCGCCCCCTACTACGTTATAGGTCAAATAGTCACGTGATAACAACAAAACCGCGTTGTCCTGTAGCTTCAGCGTGACCAATCTGCCTCTTTCCAGGACACGCGACAAAGACACGTTTCCGGTTGGTGTCATCTCAATTAATATGTTGAAAACCATGTGTTCTTTCATGTTATTATAGACATTGCGTGACTTTCATTCACTATTTTCGAGTGTTTGCTTCATCAACATTGGAAAATAATTGTACATGTACATGTCCTGCTATGGCACAGAGTTTCAGAAGAGAAAAACAAAGGATTTAAGAGAATAGAGATTCATTCTAAATTTAAAGGTGGACCTAGTGCTGCAGAATCACTAGAAAAAATATTCTGTGACATTCACGGCTGAAAAATATGCATTCATTTGTACTGAATGCAGCTTGACAATAAAATCCCTGGATATAATCAAGACTAACCTTGATGAAGTAGAGGAGAAATTCAGAAAAATTAGAAAATCAGTCGTATATAGGAAGTAAGATTCAAATCACGCCAACACACCGCAGAATTGCTAAGAAAGCCAAGGTTATCTCATCACCACAAAAAGTATACCAACCAAAGTTGATGTCAAGAAAATCGTTGACAGAAGAAATGGTAAGTACATATATAACTATAACATCAATCAGCATTCTAGACAACCATTTCTTATTATAATTCAGCATAAGTTCTATATTATTGTACAAATGTAAAATCAAATTTTGAAGCTGATCATTCCATGTATGGAACGAGAAAAGATTAAACTAACCTGTAAACAGGCCATCCATATCTAGGAATAATAGTGACTTTCTGTTTTCTTAAACCAGGTACATGTATCACCTACTGTAAATAACACTCGCATTGGGAAGGCAATAGAACTTTTTGGACTCTCATGATACAGAAATGGTATGCGAAAACTCTTCAAACATAGCCAATTTGCCAAGAAAGCTGCAGTTAATGTCATTTGTGATGTAGTGAAGCAGGAGATAGGTAGCTTTACAAAAATGGTTTCAATGGTGGATTGTCATCAAATTTGAATTTTGAATGGGACAAAATGATGTATGATGCCAATAAATGTTGCCCCAGTTTGCTTGAGCTTGTCAAAGCCAGCATAACCAAGAAGCATTACCACAACTCTGTCACAAAATGGATTGGAAGAAAGGTCATCTCTTAAGTACCTGTCATTGGCTTCCTCCTATGTATAATCAGCTTTATCAGAACCAGGCACAGTACTATCCTGCAACAGCTGGTTTCCATCATAATGTGGTTAGGTGGTTGTAAGAGAAAGGTAACACAATCATTAAATTATAATTAGCAATTTTATCTAATTTGGATTTTTTTATCATTTTTTTTAAAACCTACAAAGAAAGGCTAAAGATTTTTTTACCCAGTCTTTAAAAATAAATAAAAAATGCAGTGTGCATATTAATTAATTTAATGCAAGTTAATTGCCATTTATGCATATTTTATTTACCATAAATATGTTTGTAATGTTTATTGTAACTATGGTTATATTTTAATATATATTCTGGTGATTGTTAACAACAATAGAGAAGATTTCTTCTCTACTGATATTTATACTTTTGCAAATGATCCAACTGTATTTTTTTTATAAACAGGTTTTTGGTACTTCAACAGACTTGGATGATGCCAAATTATTGATGCCACAAGACGAAGAATAGATGGTCTGCGGCAAGATTTTGACAGTAAGGTTAAGCGGTGGAGAGATAAATTGTAAGGAAAGGAAGGAGGTATAAACCATTGTGAATGTGATATAATTTTCTATATGTCCATGATATATTGTAGTATACCAGAATCATACTAATTGTTTCATTATTTTCATTTTCAGTTTTTATAATTTAAAAGGGTTGATGTGAAAAGAATTAAAATTGTTGAGTGTCATTCATGAAAATTATGTGTCAGTTCTTACACGTATATTTGTCTCTTTGTTTAAATGTTTACTCCATGATACTTATTTTTTGGCCGCCTAAATATATAATGTTCAACGACACATCATCCAAATTCGGGCTATATACTGTCTTCTTTTTAGCATAAAAGTGAGACAGTTGTAAAAAAAATAAGGCATAACAATTTTGTTTGAGGTACACACAACTGTTAAGTTTTATTAAACAGTACAAGCATTATGACAGTAAAATTATACATATTGTTTCCTTTCTTAGAAAATGCAATGACACTTTGAATGAGCTGCCCAAGTTAGAGTCTGTTTGGGATGATGAAGAGGAGGAGGTTTTGATGGAGGAGGAAGAGCAGGCAGAGGAGGAAGATGAAGAGGAGAATGGGGAAGAAGAAGAGGAATTTAGTTCAGTCCAAGAAAATGATGAGTTGACTAGTGTAGACAGTATATTCAGATGAATAATCAAGTCATTGACATGCACATATGAAATTAGTTTTTAAAATAATAATAATGATAATATTTGTCATCATTAAATTTATAGTAAGAAGAAAAGAAAATCTGAAAAATGTCCTACATCAAGTCAAAAGTTTAAAAATCAAATACCTCCAGGTTTCTGTCACACCATGCAAATTCTATGATGTGGGGAAAGTTATCAATAATAGTTATTTGAGATATTACAATGTATGTGAGATGGACATGAGTCCTTAATATCCACTCATAATGATCAGGTTTAATGGAGAAAAAATGGTGCCAGATATCCCAATAATTCACATGCAAAATATCATTGCAACAGATTTTAAATCACTTAAAAAAAATTGAAATTGACACTGAATAACATATTTTATGTATTGGACAACTTAACAAGGGATGGCAATACTTCTGGGGAATGCATAACATAATGTAAGACAAAGTCAGCCATCTCGTCCAACTTTCTGTCACAACTGGAATAATGTTCGGGGCAAACCCCATATTACTACTATGGACACATCTGGAAAATCTATTCCCATACCTACTGCTACAGTAGTAATCAGAATTCTGATGGTGCTGTCACTTCTATGGAAGATATTCATAATACGCTCCTTTATCTGTGTGGGCATGAACCATTTCTATCAAACGATTCAATACTGCCTTTCCCCATCATAAGCTTTATCATTAAGTGTGGAATGAAACCATATTTGTAGCAATATTTATAAATTGCATACCTATTTGGCAATACAGAAATAACATTTAAGTTGTCTCAGCCATAGGGTTTGTGCAATATCATTCTTTATTTCAGTTGTTGTAGTTGCAGTCCAGCCCCCTGAAACAAATGACAACCAAATTATTCTAAAAGAAGTTTTTTAAAATTTATATTTAAATTTATATTATTAGATATTATTGATCCAATTTCATGATTTAAATGAAACATAAATATATATTAATCCATCAAATACATTTTTCCAGTCAGTATGTACATGCCTATTTTTATTTCTTGATGTTTGATTTATTTCAAAGTTAAACTTCTATCTTGAGTAAAATATTATGTTATAAAACAGTTATTAAAAACTTCATACCATTCGGATATGCAGTGGGCTTCATCATATGCAACCATACACAACTTTTCTTTGTATGCATTATCCGGTACAAACTTCCAGTGCCTGGTAATGATAGCTTCTGGGAATGCTTTTAAAACTGTTGCACATCCCCTTTTTATGGCTGCAAAGGATAAATTGTGACTAGACTAAGTTTTTAACATTAAAGTGCAAAATTATTGAGAGAGTATCAAAGTCATTGTTATGTCCTATGTATCATTGTGATCATTATGTTTAAATATATATATATATATATATATATATATATATATATATATATATATATATATATATATATATATATATATGTATGTATATACAGCTACCATCTATGTCTTCTTTCTCAATTCCTTAATGGATTCCATGTTTTAATGTTATGGTCTTTCAATGTTTTCACCTGATCTGTTATCAGTGATTTCAAAGGTGATATGACCAAACTTATATGTTGCTTAGGAGAGTGTATCTGCAATAAAATTATTTTGCTAAACTCTGTATTTAATAAAATATAATTTGTCACTCAAAACTTATCTTATTGTCATTAACATGTGAAAGCAATTGACCTATTTATATTAAACCTATATCACTGTGCTTAACTTTAATGTGGTCATTCAACTGGGTCTTTACATTACTTTGATATTGAACAATTTTATATTTATACCTGCTATTACATAAAGATAATCTTTTCATATATTTTCAAAGCAAAAAATTATAGTGTTTATGAACTTAACATAACTCAGCTGTATTTATTCAGTGTTAATCACACTCTCTCTCTCTCTCTCTCTCTCTCTCTCCTTACCTTGTCTAACATCACTGGTGGGAGAATGTAGCATACGCTTTTCCCATACCCCGTGGGAAGCATGGTAAATGTGTCACTTCCATCAATAACTGAATGTATAATATCCATTTTCAAGAAGTATCTCACTGGCAAGAGATTCCGTGTCTTTACCTGCCATGTTGCAGTATAGATTTATGCACCAAAACTTGTATTCCAGTATTGAGGAAAGAAGACCAGTATTGAGGAAAGAAGACCAAAACAAATCGAAAATAGTGAATGAAAGTCACGCAATGTCTATAATAACATGAAAGAAGACATGGTTTTCAAAATATTAATTGAGATGACACCAACCGGAAACGTGTCTTTGTCGCGTCGTCCTGGAAAGAGGCAGATTGGTCACGCTGAAGCTACAGGGCAACGCGGTTTTGTTGTTATCACGTGACTATTTGACCTATAACGTAGTATGCGTATCGGCCGCGAGATTTGGCTAGTCATGTGACTAGCAATGCAAAAGGTGTGAACGAGGTCAAAAATTCATCAACGCTGTAATTTCGTCTCGTCCGACAACGGATTAAAGACACAATCAGTGTTATACTTGTAATTTCAGAGAAGATAAATTATTTCCCTATCGATTTAATGTACTTATGGCTCAAAACAAGGTCATTAAAGTTTTCTAGGCCTGTTAGTAGGCGAGTACACCAGTATGGGTGAATTCCACCGTTTTGATAGGGAATGCGCTCTGACCTATAACCCCAACATAAAAACCAAATATCAAAAATGGGGTGGCAAGGGTCAGAGGAAACTCGGACTACATTTCACGCTGAAAGCTACAAAACCTCTCCTCTCTCAAGTTTGTGAATCTTCTTACAACCACTTTCCCAGCCCATAATTCAGTCTAGTTCCAAAACCTGATACTTGACACATGTAAACAGATAATGTTTCTCACACCCTAGGGTCAATGCCCTCAGCCAGATTGTTCTGTTATAATTAACAGTTCTAATTGTTTGAACTAGTGCTAAAGTAAAACATGCCCTTATCATTGTAGCATCACTCTCCCCAGGTATCTAATTTCATCACACTATTAACATAGTAGTTCAAAACAATGTTTTTACTTACCTCCTACTACTTGCGACGTGATTGATTTCCAACTGTGGGAACTCTTCTCACACACTACAATACCTAATGACTAATTACTATGAATTAAAACTACGCATTGACAATATAACGTGACGGACTTCCACTGAAGGATTATGTGCATATACTATGAACCTAAAAATAATATGATAATATAATTTATAATATATAATAACTGTAATGAATATTGAGTCCAAAAAAAACTAATAATTACAAACTTTAAACTTAAATGTCTCTTAAGACAAAATAAAACTTGTATGTCACGTGATGAATTCCAGCTGATGGAATGGGGGTTCTCAGAGTGCTAGGTGGCGCTGCTAGCCAACTCAGTTCAATTCATCGGAGTAGCAAATTGTAAAATGTCGAGCAATTCAGTTTATGAATCATGGACTCTTCCAGAAATAAGAGAAGTTAAAGAAGAGAAATGCCAAGGTTTCTGGTCGGAAAAAGGAACTGATTGAGAGGTAAGTGTGCAAACACTTTATTAGCACGATCCAAAAAGACGCCAACCTCGAAAATAGGTTATAATCGAATATGAACAAATATTTACTTTAGCACAAGTCCCATTTTTTTTAGTGAAGGACATAGATAATAATAGATGACTTTTGAAAATTAGAAGCATTGACACAAATATTGGATATGAACTGTCTTCAAAAGTGTTTTAGTCCACAGGCGTGCATTACGTTTTGATTGTTGCTTCAAAAGCTCAACGTCTTTTATGCTTGTTAGTAAACATGTTTCAGGAAAGAACATGTGACATGTTCATGATGTTGCTCTCTCTCTCTCTCTCTCTCTCTCTCTCTCTCTCTCTCTCTCTCTCTCTCTCTCTCCAAGCATATATACTATGCTTTCAAGTCATATTAGTGCTGTAAAATGACTTTAAAAAAAAGTACATAATGTATATACAAAAAGTGAAAGTATTTTCATGATGAACATTTCTTTTTCTTCGTGTCTGTGAGTTAGTTAAAATCCCCAGTTATGCATTACATCTAATTCTGGTTACTATTCACCACTCTAATTCTGGTTACTAAGACTAACATGAGTAACTTCTCTTAATTGTACACTGGAGGTAAAAAATAAAGCTTATGTAATTTGGCTAGTATCATGTGATAAATAAGGCCTGTGAAATGAACTGTATGACAAATGTTATACCAAACAAACGAACAATTTTTAATTGTTATTTTTTTTCTTCTTTTCTTTACAGATTGGAGTTTTATGATAAAAATTCTGCATGTGGTACTACTGAGCCAGAGTTCAAGATGGATATTCCATGTCAGGATAAGTACAAGGATGCTCATGTAGGTATGACCAGCAATTTCCCCCAATTCACCATGGAAAGGTTGACAGAATACCTGTCTCTCTATTGCAAAGACTTTGATCCTAAGTGCAAAGATATGTATGAAGAGAGGTATTTGCGATGCTACAGAGTGTGTACAAACCCAGAGAATGGTTTGACATTTATTTTATCCATTGTATGGGCTGAAATGAAGAAGTCAGTAACCTATAAGGTAGACATGTCACTTGATGAAAATGGGGTAGTACAAGAAGCGCAGTGTGAATGTGGTGCTGGACAAGGTCCATCAGCTCACTGCAAACATGTTGTTACAGTTTTGTATGCAAGCTTCAGGTTTTTGCAAGATGGAATCATTTTGTCTGAACTGTCGTGCACTCAGGTACTGCAGACATTTCATAAAGCAAAACCACACAAAGGTTCTCCTCTCAAAGCACATCACCTGCAGACCATTCGTGGAAATGATAGAACCCTGCAATTTGACCCACGCCCTTCCAAATATCGTGTTCAAGAAGCCTACCCAGATCATTTTAGAAATGTTTGCTTGAATTATAATGGTTCTATAAAGATGCCAGTACGCCATCTCTTCCCTCCAGCTAACATACCAGCACTTAGCAAAGATCACCAGTACAAGACACAAACCATGGAAGAACATTTTCTTGAGAAAGAAAACATAACACAAATTACAAAAGGCCAGGCTAACATAGTCGAGGAATCAACAAGAAATCAGTCTGCCTGTAAGCAATGGGGTGACGAGAGGTGCAAAAAACTTACTGCCTCTATCTTTGGTTCTATCTGTAAAGCTACAGAACGAAAGAACAAGCAAGCCCTAGCTAGATCGTTATGCATGTGCAGATCAATCTGCACTGCACCTATTCTACATGGGATAAAATATGAAGCAGTAGCCATAAATAAATTTGAACAATTAGAAGGTATCAAGACACATCCTTGTGGTTTGTTCATTTGTGAGGAGTATCCTTTTTTGGCAGCAACTCCAGATAGGATAATAAATGATACAACTATTGTGGAAGTGAAATGCCCATATGCAAGCAAAGACAAGATCATTAACCACAACACTGTGCCTTACCTCAAGTTGTCACCATTGGGTCTCACATTGGATACCAATCATGACTATTATTATCAGATTCAGGGACAAATGCTGTGCTCTGGGAGAAAGGAGTGCAAACTTGTTGTTTTCACCATGAAGGAATTAAAGGTTGTTTTAATAAAATTTGACAAGGACTTTGTAGACGAGATGGTAACAAATCTTAAAGAATTTTTTGATAGTCACTTCAAAGAAGCATTAATCAATCATCACTTCTACAAACTATATTACAGCTATGACTTTTGAAGTTTAAGATGTTACATCACTGTATTTTCAATTCATCCTACTTTTTATATACAGCGAATGACCAATGCAAATATTGTGTTCAAAATTATGTTTATTTTCATGGCATATTTATATTTTATAAGTACAAGAATACCCACACAATAATCATAGTGCATAATAGTATATCACTTAATTATTTTGAAATTGTATGTTAACTATGGCTTGTATATAAGTACATGTAGCAAAACACCATAGTAACATGTTGCATCTATTTTGAAATTCAACTTTTGTCACAGATGGCACATTGAAGAACATACAGTAAAGATATTTATGTATGAGATACTTGAAAAGTAATTAGTGAGACAGAATACTGTACATATTTGCTGAATTTATATAAATACCTTTGTTCTGAAAGAACCATATTTTATTGATTTGTTACACATTTAGTGTTTTCTTACAAAATATATTTAAGCATGTCTTGGTACAATTCCATTTCTAAAGGAACACAAAATAAAGCACACCTTTATTATTTCTGTTGCTAGTGCAGATTCTGTATTATTAAGGGGGTTGCATAAAATTTTGTATGTTTTTGCTAAACCAATGATTCTCTCAACATGAACTCGTTTGCTGGCGATTTTTCGATCTTTTAACACGCTTCTGGATGACAAACGATTCTTAGCCTTGAAGAAACTTGGGATATTGATATGAATATTGAATGGAATAAAGATATCCTCTACATTGAAGCCCTTATCAGCCATTATTGAGTCCCCTGGATCACACATCGTAGTTAGTCTACTTCTTTCGCATATCTGTCTATCGCTGGTAGAACCTCCATAGGCATTAGAAACATAGGAAACAAGTCCACCAGGTGTGCAACTCACCAGTACCTTTACAGTATTTCTATTTTTGTATGTTGAATATGTTGCTTGTTGTGCCAGTGGTTGTTTAGGTTTGAAAATTGGACACTCTGTACTATCCACTATCACCCGGGTATTGGGGTATTTTGCCTTAAAATCTGTAGGTGCAAAAAAATGAACTAAATCTCTTGATGTCCACCAGTTGACCTCATTCCACTGGTGAAACATAAAATTTATCCATGTGACAAACACATTAGTAACTCCACTCTCACTCAGTTTGAAAAGGCGACTCAGCTCGAAATTTGTAATGTGTCGTCGGAGTTTAATTAATGTACAAAAAAATTGATCTTCAATACCTATATTGGGTAATGTCCCATCATAGTAGTTTAGGTGATATGCTGCGACACCTAAGGTGTCTAACACAAATTTAAAATTCTGATAATTATCCAGTCCTGTATAAAAATGTATGCCCTGGGGATCATTCACTATATTCTGGATGCTAAACATTGGTTGATCACCACTTTGTGTCCCAAAATCCCTTGTGCTGGTTTCTTCAGTCTGAGTTGATGCAGGCATGTAGACTGGAACAAATGAAATAAAATTGTAATTACAGTTGGTGAATTTCAAGGTTATCACAGACTTACATAAATAATTTTAATAAATTGTGCAACATTTGAGTAACAGGTCTTAATTTACAAAAAGTGCATCAATTTTATTTTTAACAGTACATTTGTAATTTGGATTTGGTTTATATGCAAGTGTTGAAAAAGAAAAGAGTCTTAAAATGATGTATTAGTAATTGGCAGAATGTGACACAAATTAAAAAATAGCAGATAGGTTTTGTTAACAAACTTTTCTTCATTTTCTGATATTGTGAATTGCATAAATATAAATCCATTAATCCTTGAATGTACCTGTTTCTTCAGTTGGAGCTGATGAAACTGTTTCTTGACATCCAATCTCAGTGTTTTCGTCCATCATAATAACATCACTAATGCCCTTAAATAATAATAAAATAAAATAATGTTTATACAGTACTTAAGACGAAAACTAAATGAATGGTTTCCTGAGGCACTGGTTTTAAAATTAGGGTAAATTGGTTGGGATTTTTATTTTTTAAAAATTAACCATCATATATATGAAAATGTTTACTAAGTACTGGGCTAAAGAAGATGCACTAATTTTGTGAATTTTCAAAAAAAATGTGTTTGCAATAAGAAAATAATAAATTGTGATAATCTGCCTACATTCCTTGTCTTATTTTCTTTTCTAGAGATTTAAATTTATTTTAAATTTAATTGTGTGATTATATCTGTAATGTATTGAAAAATCACAATATTGATAGGCCTCAAAATGTTACGTCCTTGCGTGAAATACCTCACCATACCTGAGTATTTTGCTTGAATTCTCTTTGGATGTGTCTCTTCTTCCGTTTAAGTGTTGCTGAAGATTCAGCTATAGTCCAGTTGAAAATGTGGGGCACAGCTGTGGGCTTCAGGACACACGGTACTAATTATACGGAAGAGCTGTGAACCAGTCTAAAAATGGGTGAAGAAATAATAGAGTATATACGGCTTTGGTGGTCCATAATTGGTTAATAATGAAAATTAAAATTTTAGTAAAAATATTTTTTTAAGAGCTTATCCTATCTGTAATTTAAAAAAAATATAGACAAAATTCTATTGATGCAATTGAAGTAAATTTAGAGGTTTCACCTATTAGTACTCAATAATGAAAGTAGCACCTGATTCATTTGGTGCAGAATCAATAACATGTGCTTCCTGCCAATTTATGTCAACAACATGCCGCGGGTCCTATGTTTTTCTACATTTAAAAACTTACATCAAGGTTAGTTGTGCATGGAAAAATATAGGTCTGATCATCAGCACCCAGAAATGTTAAGTTATTGAATTTTGAATATGACAGTGTTTCCATATGTTTACCATTGGAGTTGAATTAGTACCGTGTGTCCTATACAGGGCCTATACCACAATATGAGCCTGATGTTTCTATGGTTACCACGTACATCCAGGGTATGATTTTGGTGGTTTTTAGATATGACAATCATAATGGAGTCTTTTTGTCATGATTTGCATGTGATTTTGGAGAAAAAATCTATACAAAACAGATGGGAAGGGTTGTATAAACTGTAGACAGCGAAGGCTATGGGAAAAAGAGAATAGTTAGGCCAGATGGCAGAATTTCATATGTTGGTGCCCACAGATTGGCCTATATGGTTAAATACCAATTAACATATGAAACAATTCCCAAAAAGGGGGTGGGGGAGAGATGTTAAATGTAAGTCACATATGTCATAATCGCTTATGTATCAATACTGCTCATTTAACATTAGAGACACATTCAGTAAATCAAAGCAGAGAGCATTGTAAAAATCAAGGACTTTGCACAAAATTGCACATGCCACATTGCCTCAACCTGTAAAAATGTACTAAAATGGAGGTTGTTTATGGTAAGAATGTTCATATTTTGCTTTTAATTTTTTAGCCATAGCACACATTAATTTGCCTTTGCTATAATTCTTTTCTTCTTGATGTTTCTCATAAAGCTTGTAAAGAAATGCCCTTTTCTCTGATTTTTTTCTCTTATATGCTGTACTTGCTGTATGTATTTTATTTCTCCTATATATATCTTGCTTGCTTTTCAGATGTTGTGCCACAGAACTGCAAGCTGAAATCGGACAACCGATAGATTGACACAGCTTAACCAGAGATTCTCCAGGTCCATGGTTGCAGTTATGGACAGCACTATGAACCCTGCCATGGAAGTTTCTCTTAAAGGTTATATTCTTTGGTAAGTTGTGTTTTATCCTTCAATTTTATATGTTGAGTCACATTGAAGATCAATTATATTTGTCTTTTTTCCTGTCATAGAATTAAACTCATTCACATATTTCCTATGTTCTGCCATGTCTCTCATGTTGCTGCATTCAATTTTCTGACAAACAGTATTGGAACTTTTCTGCATCCCTTTTGTTGAGGGAGCAGGGACATTCGCACTTAAAAGAATAGTTCTAAACCCTTCATTTCCAACAGAAGTCTGTGAAAGTCCTATCTGTATCGCATTATTTACACAGGCAGTTTTTCTTCCACAACCTTTCCTTGGCATTTCTTGATACAGTTCAAACATTCTTGAAGTGTAACGGCATGATGAACATATTGCTCTCTCTCGCCACACCAGACCTCTTTTCTCTTCATGTTTCAAGTCCCATGACAGAAACCCCTGACATTCAGGGTGTAGGCACTGGTGCTCTTGAAAAACAGTATTCCACATCTCAGCATTTTTTTCTGCATGAACCAATCAATATGTGTTTTTCTCACCAGACCTGTTGATATAAATAGATAAAACAAGTTTCATGTTAGAAATGTAGTTTCAGATTTGAAACAAAATCTATTTATAAATGCAACATTGCTCTGCACATACTATTAAGTGATAGTACAGAATCATTTAGCTGTAAATTAGAGCTTGCTACTTGGTATGCCAAATCAATGTATATTACCTCCCCTTTGACTAGAATTGAGTGACTGAAGGTTTGATTTATTTCTCATTTTTTAAATAATTTATGTACTTTATTCAGCTTTATATTGAAAAGTAAGTAATTTAAGACTACTTGTAGTGGAAAGTAGCCATCATAATGATTTTGAGACTTTTTCTAAACTTATTATGAGTTTGGGGTAAATATTGGTATAGTTTTATGCATTAGACAACTTTAATATGCAATTCAATTAATATTACTGAAATTTACCAAGTAGTTTATGCAGTGATAAGTTATATAAGTGTCTGAATATTGAATAGAAACATGGACTTACCCTGGCATCACAATGTTTTCCACATATTGCTCCACCTCCAGCTTACATCTTGGCTTGGGCCGAAGCAGTTTGTACCATGGGCTTTCCATCGTCATCTTCAGTGTCAGCATTATATGAACTTTTTATAGCTTTTTCAAATTTGTCTCTTGTTGTCCTTATGTAATAGACCTCAAGTCGCTTTGTCTTTTGGGTTGATGTACATTTTTTCCCCTTGTTGTGGGGAACATTACCAGGCTTGAAGAAATGACTTTGTCTATTCTTTGCTTCCTTATCCTTTCCCATAGTTTTATGCTAAAAAGTATCACTCAGTTATTTAATTCTTCAGTATTATAATACTTTTGGAACTTTCCTTTGGCTTTTATACCTTTTTATTAAGATTTGGGGGTGATGAATCACCTGTGTTGATAGTTTAAATACTTTTAGAATGTCAGCATCATCTTGGATGCCTTATTGGGTGTGTCAGTCACAGAAGGACAATGACCTCTTATCATTTTGACCTGTCATGTGGCACACTTATTGGTTTGGTGTGAATGATAGGAATCAGGGATGCACTGTATCTTATTTCTGTGAATGTCAGCAAGAAAAGAAATGCAATTTTGATATTTAAAACATTTAAAACTTGTCTTATAGCCAGTGAGAGATGGAAAAACTAGGTGTCATGTAATTTGATACCCTATGATGTCATACTTGCTGATGTCAGCATGTTTGTGTTTATTTTGTGTAGCATGCATGCTATAGAAAGATAACACTGTAACAGAATTGTTACCGAGAGGATGGTGGATTAAATTAACAACACAAACACAATATGTGAAAGAAAATATAAATTTATGAAATAAATTATTAATGAAAAATAATGATGTATCAACACAGTAACTCATGCGCTCAACCCACAATTACACTCACAACCATTCACAATACATGAATAAATTAAATATTAATACAAAATAAAACACAGATACAAAGGAATCTCTTGGACTATACACAGATCCAATGAACCTTTACGAAAGTTTTATTAACGCAAGTATAAATTACGATAATAAACACAAACGACAAACTATACTATTGCACGTATGGATTGCGACAACTTGCACGAACATATACTTGTATTCAATCAAGTTGCTAGCTTTTATTGATATTCATGCAATCCCTTGAAATACTAATGTGATTTGAAATAACTATGTAAATACAACAATGTATTCAATTGTACTACAATTGCAACACACATATGTGTCTCGACCCAGTATAACCGTACGATTCACCAACAGTTGAATCGCCTCCCAGTTTCCCCGAAGACCTAGGGTTGACCAATACTTTTATCGGCCGTTTGCCCTTCATGGATCCACCACAGTTATACGTACAGACAGCATACAACATCTACTAGAACCAACGGTTCCTCAATACCCTAGATGTCGCCCCGGATGTTTACAACTTTAGACAGCTCCGACACTCGGACTTCTAGCTTTCCGGATATTTACATGTCACGACAGATGTAGACGAACAGACAGTTCGACAGACAGACAGTCAGATACTTCAATTCCGTTTTCACAATTAAACGGCACAATCAATCACATTCAGCTATTATTCAGAGATGTTCCACAACAAATCAGACGATATCAAAGACGTTATCAAAGATGTTCTCAGAGATGCTATCAGCCGACGTTATCAGATGCGTTAACAGCTACGTTATCAGCTACAATAAACAAAACCAGACTAATAATAGTTGTCTCAAAAAAATAATCTAAACCGTAGATTACGCTGTTGCATTTAAAGTCTATTAGTGACTAGTAATTCCAAATACTCCACGTTTAAAATCTGCATTGCAATAAAGGCATCATTATACGAAATGATAAACTGAATAAAATTCACAATAAAACGAAATATAAATTTAACACTCACCCCTTTGGCTGGAGATTGAAAGACGAGCTTATCTATCCTATGATTAGATACTTTTGGTCCCGTAATTATTATGAGAAATATTCTGCCTTATATACTCTCAAATAGGTGAGCAGAAATCACAGCAAGATTGCCGTGCACCACGTGAAACTAATGTTCCGGATTTCATGAAAATAAAAATCAGGCACATGCAAATCGTTACACGCCGCTTATCTTGGAGAAAACCACTTATTCACCCCAGGTAATGCATGTACGACGAAACAAAGAAAATGGTGAGATTAGCTTGTAAATCAAGAAGAAAATAAATTTAATTTTCGCCTAATTCTGTGACAATACCTCCCCCCTAAGAATAAAAATGTACACATTTTTAAAACTAACACATAATAGAAGAAAAATAACTACTGATGATATCTTACAACATTTACACTGGTTATACTACAAACTGGATTTTATTACTGGGCAAATTCATACAAATTTCTCATCATGCCCTACTCAAGTAGTCTCCGCCTATATTTTCTACTCCCCTTATTGCTTCTACACGGAAACGATAAGGTTGTAGTGTTAACGCCCAACGCATCAACCGAGCGTTAGCGACCTTGGCCTTGTTTAAATACAGTAGGGGTTGGTGATCAGTCTCGAGAACGAAATCTCTCCCAAATAGATATGCGTGATACTTCCCAATTCCCCATACTACGGCCAAACATTCCTTTTCTATAACGGAATAATTTTTCTCCCTGGGTAGCAATTTCCTACTCGAGTAAGCTATGGGTAACTTACTGTCGTCTTGCTCTTGCAGTAAAACTGCCCCCAACCCAGTTTCAGAAGCATCTGTTCTTAGAATAAAAGGTTTGCTGACATCTGGCAATTTTAATATAGGTGCACTAACCAGTTTCTCTTTCAGAGTACAAAATGCTTTATCTTGTGGCGGTCCCCATTCAACTTTGTTTGGTTGCCCCTTCTTGGTCAAATCAGACAGCGGGCTAGCAATGGCTGCAAAGTTCGGTATAAACTTTCTATAAAAACCTACTAGACCTAGAAATGATCTGACCTGCGTTTTGTTGGTTGGCTTCGGTGCGTCTCTAATTGCTTCAACTTGCTTGGGATGAGGTTTTAACTGACCCATACCGCTGACCCTATGACCCAAACAATCTAAATCTGTATAACCAATACTGCATTTAGTGGGTCTCACTGTGAGGTTCGCTTTGCGGAGTCTATTGAAGAGCTCGCTCAGGACGGACACGTGCTCACTCCAAGTATTCGTGTATACGAATATGTCGTCTACAAAGCTATCAACGTTTGCTAAACCTTTAAGCAACTTACGCATCAAACGACAACAGGTGGCGCTGGCTCCAACTAACCCGAATGGCATCACTTTGAATTGATACAGTCCTTTCTGGGTCGCAAATGCTGTCAATGGTCGGGATTCTGGGACAATGGGAACCTGCCAATATCCCTTGGCCAGATCTAATTTGGAAATCCATCGGTTTCCCGACAACTTTGCAAATAGACCCTCCATATCTGGCATTGGTTCTGCATCGAACACAGTGATTTTATTCAACTGCCGAAAATCGATACAGAATCGGTTCGTCCCGTCCTTTTTCCTGACTAGCACTACTGGAGAAGAATATGGCTAGTTGGAGGGTAAAAAAAGTTCATGACTTCATGAATAATCATGAACTATTCATGAAGGTTCATGAACGTTCTTGAAGTGTTCATCATTTTTGTTCATGAACAAATATTCATGAACGTTCATGAATTAAGTTCATGAACACTTCAAGAACTTTGATGAAACACAATTTTGAAGTTCATGAACACAATGATGAATTTTCATGAACCATTATAACTAAGTTAAAAAAATTCTTCAAATATCAATGTGAGTTCTTTGTTCAAGAACAATTCAAGAACTTTAATGAACAACTTTGATAATGTATTGAAACTGTTTAGTACAATTGTCAATACCATTATATTCCTGAAAATACACCATACACTTCTTTACAAGATTTGTTTCATAAATTAAACATTAACAAAATTAAACTTGAGATTTTTATTCTGATACTCTGAGGTAGTTTTAAATTACAAGATTTTTCAAATACCTTCTGTTGAGTCAATTAACAAAACATACATAGTACATGTATCTGCAGAAATAAAGCTGCAATCCTTTACTTCAAAAACACTATGCCCATGTATATTAGGCATTCTAGCAATGAACTGTTGTAACAGTTGCACATCATTGATTTTCACATCAATCAGGAACACATTTTCAACAAATGTCTCCACTGACACCAGTTCACAATGGGAGTTGATTTGTACAGCTACAAGATGTTTTCCAGCAGAAAAATGTCCTATATCAGAATTGTTAGTACGAAACAGTGAGAGAGCAACTGCATATATCTTTCTGTCCTCTTCAAGCATAACAAAATATTTGACCATCACAGCTTTACCTTCATCTGTCAGCACAGCATTACACACTCTTCTTGTCATCCTAGAGTAGCTTGCAGAATAAAATCGTCTTCCATTCAACACTATTCTTGTGACCCTTTTCACATGTGATACATCATTTGTACATAGCTTTGAAAGAATAGCAGCTGTGTACTCATCTTCAGACAATATCTTGACAGCACCAGCAATGTCACAATTATCAGCTTTTTTTAGATTTGAACACGTTTTGTTTGAATTTAGCTGAAGAGCATTTCTCAAAAGGCTCTGTGCTTCCTTGAATTTAATTATTTGATGCATTACATTGCCTGTTCCATGCACTGCCTGCAGAATCATGGAATTGGAATCTTCAAATGAAAAACAACTCCAACACCAAAGAGGACCTAATCTGCATACATAGCTGCATAAATGAGATCCTATATTGTGAACATTTAAGCCACATGAGCCACCTGAGTAAAGCTCACAAAACTGTGAATAAAACAAATTCAATAAATGCTCAGCTCTGTGTAGCTTATCTTGAGTGATGGTATCTCCAATAAGTATATATATACCTTCAGATAATAAAGCAAAGTGCTCAAAATACACATCCTTCAGGATACCAACAAGACAAGGAAGTGCATAATAAATTAATGTAATTCTGTAGCTTTTAAACTAGTGTAATGCTTTTCAAGGTCCCTAGGTAGCCTTTCAATGAATTCTGGTGGCTGAATATTTTTTAGTCGTTTGGAAATAAGTTTCAGCTTGCTGCCTACAAAATAGTCCTTCTTGGATTCAGTTGATGAGAACCATTTGTACATTAATGTTTTTGTAACTCCTAACAGAACACCATGCATATAGTCGGGAGGGATTCCAGTCACAAAATTAAATTCTTTCAACTCTGCCAATCCTGATAATCCTTTGAAACCTTTAATTCTGTGCCTTTCATCTGAATTTTCCATTGCAGACCGGATGCTTCCTTCTGTCCTTGGTAAATACTTTTCTTCTTCTTTTCTGTAGGGAAAACACCTACTATACCCTTTACCTTGCCTAACTGTCATACCTGGGTCTTCACAAGTAATACATGATTCGGCACCATTATAAAGGGTCATATTCAAAATCCCGACTCGTTGCCATCTTGCCCCCAACTGATTAAATGTGTAAAACAACGGTTATCCTGATTGGATGCTAGCGAAAAAAGACGCGATTTGGTTGGTTAATAAAAGCGTGCGGTTTCAGCAGTTGAGTCTTCTTGAACTCGGAGAATCAAAAGAGCGTGTGAACGAAGAGCATCGAACATCTTACTGAAGGAATACAAGAAGAAAAACCCCAAACAAAACATGTGGACTCTCGTCGAATGGACAGAGGAGAATCTGTTCAGTATCATCTCTTTGAAGTCTATAGAAGCCCCTAGAAGAGATTACGAAGACTACAAAGAGAATGACTTGGTACATGCAAGGTTTGGTGGGAAAGTGTAGAATCATCCAAAAGTCCAGTGAGTAGATTTGGTTATGTTCTACGGGTATTTTATTGTTCTGTGTTACATCCAAACTCAGAGAGATTTTCGGTTTCGCAAAATAACTGTTGCTCTAATCCGATCTTTTGGATTTGTAAATAATTCAATTTTTTTTTAAAAGCCTTGTTGATGTATCAAATTGTTTACAACTGGAAGTAGTACCCCACATGTAGCGTCAAAACGTTTGCAATAGGCTTTAAAAACAATATCACGAGTCAGACGTTTTATCAATAAAATGTGACTAAAATTTGTGACAACACGAAATGAACCTTTTTGTGTAATATAAATAAGAATTGTTATTTATAAAAATTGTATGCATAGTGTCCACAAAGCTATTTCGTGTTAACAACAAATTTGTTCCATTCTATGGCTGAAACCTAACTTACGATACTTGCCACTAATAAGCTACAATTGAAAGGTAATATTGCTGAAACCAGTGACTAAATTCTCTTAAGTTCATGATTAAGTTGATATAGATTTTTATATTATATTTTATGGGATGAAATAATTTCAAGTTTGATCACAATTGCACAGTGAAAATAACTTAGGGTACAATTCAGCTATAAAAGCTAAAAATAATTTTTACTATCCAACTATTTGCTTACAAGTTACATCTAAGTGAAAATGTGGCTATGGGGACTGTCAGAACTTGCATGTGCAGGTTGAGGTGGGCATCTTGTTTCTTTGAATAATTGGTTGTGTTAATATTATTAAAAGGCAATAAACCCATGAAAATTGATATAACACAAAAATGTAATCTGTTTGAAGTGAGTAAAAAAAACTTTTTAAAAAAAATCTATATTCATGTAATCTGTCTCTAATTGTACTAAAATATTAAATTTTCATTTTCTTAGAATCAAAGGTTGATCTTGATGAAAAGATGAGAGAGCTGGAAAGTACCATTGGGAAGAATAAGATACCAGTTGTATTGCCTCCAATCCAAAGTGACATCCAGGGTGTAGTGGGTGCTGCAAGAGCCAGTGCAGTTGAACCAGCAACACAAATACAGCCAGTACTTACAAGAGAAACCCCTAAAGCAAGTGCAGGAACAGTTGACATAGGTATATATTAAAAAAAATATATAAAAACATGCTTAAATATTGCTCATTTATGACTGTTCCACATCCAGCAGGATATTTTGATGTAAGTGGATTATACTCCACTATGATTAAAAGTAAATAAATCTGTCATGGTCTCAACCATTGAAAAATCCATACTCATTCTTTTTTCATGCCATTGTTACTCTAAGATAACAACATATTTATTTTACCATTTTAACTTGATTGGTATTTTTATCTTGTCATAATCACCCAGTGCTCTTGTGATGAACCATTGCAAAAAGTAGGTAAAGATGGGCATTAAGAATAAAATGTGATCTTCATACAAAAATAATGGGTCCATTTAAAGTAACAACAAAAAACTCGCTACTCTTACCTCTTTGTTCATGCGTGAGCCAAACAGCCAATCAGGTTATTAGAAAATCATCTGGAAGTTAATGTGCTATGGTGAATTAAAAAATAGCTTTCAAAATGTGTTCCCTACTTGAATTTCAGGCAGTTTTGTCTTGAAAAATGGCAAAATAAACTTGTTCATTTGCAATACTTGTATGTAGTTAACTTCAATAATTTTGAGACTAAGGTAATGTGGATTGTACCATGTAGAATGGCCTTCATTGAATGCTTCAGTAGTTCATTTCAGATTGTGTGATCTTTATGTCTTGATGATTCTAGTTTGCATCTCATACATTGCAGGTGAACATGGTGCTGATGATGTACCAGATTATTTCAACGAGAAGACTGCCAGGCCACAAACAGATGTACAGAGGTAATAACAACATGAACTGTACAAACTGAATCCCTTGTCCCATGAATTTGTTTGAAAATCTTCAAAGGAAACTCCTTTGAATGAATCATAATGAAACATTTAAATTATCAGGACTTGGGCTCCTGGCTTGCATTAATATGGTCAACCTAACTATTCTACTAGTGGAAAGGAACTTCAGTGAGGAATAATGATATAATCTTCAAGCATTTTATCGGTTGATCTTTGGAACAATTTTTTTGTGTTTCTTTTTCTTATTTTCATATACTCAGAATATGGTGATGGTGCCGGGCATGTTATGGTCGTGTCTCAGCCCATCCAATAACATTTCGATTTCTTGTTGAAAGACAATTGCAGATGGCATTGACTGAAACCTGTTGATTTGGGGTCAAAACGTTAATGGCATTAAATCAGGAGATTTTTTAAAAAATAAAATAACTTTACATAAAAAGTCTTAAATCCACACAAAACTAGTTTCAGCTTGGGGAATGACTTCTAAATTAGCCATAAATTTTTAGGTATTATATATGTTTAGTATGCTAATGATATTATGCCTTTCAAGATTTATAATTCAAATGCAGACATTATGAATCTTTTGTGAAAAACTATTTAATTATGAAGGAATTTTTGAGTTTGTGCTAATACACAATATTTTTTTCGCAGGTCGGACAGAAAACTGAAAGAACTGGAGGACGAAGTAGGACAATTGAGAAAGAAAGTGAGAAAGCTGGAAGATCGAATTTCCAAGATTGAACAATCTTCAAGTAATGACAAAGAGTCTAGTGACCCTAACAAAGAACCCAATGAGTTGGAATGTTTGAAGTCTGAGGTAGACAATTTACAATCATCGAGTGAAACGAAAATAATCAAGGTGTTGGCCTTGAAGGCATTTTCTACGAATGAGTTGGTTAACATGTCACTTTCTGGCAAAAAGTCAATCAAGTCTGGTGACACCACAAGACCTCCTCTGAATCAGACAAAGCTTGCCATGCTAGAACAGGTGTTTAGTTATAAATGTCCAATTAGTTCTAGGAAAACATTTGTAGAAAAATTCCATAACATTCAGAAAGTGCTCAGAAGGGAATCCAAAAAAGGAGAATAAACTGCTGGCTTAGATGTTCTTTGTTAATCTTGGTAGAATAAATGCTTTTCAAACTAACTTGTGCATTTTTGGCTATTTGAAACCCTAAGAGCCACCCGGAAGAGATTATTATCATTCTGATTAAACCTTCATTTGTCAATATTTCAGGAACTATTCAGGAACATTTTGTGGAATTTAAGTTCATGAACTGTTCAAGAACATGTCAAATTTAAGTTCATGAACTGGTCATGAAGTGTTTAAGAACATGTCAAATTTAAGTTCATGAACTGGTCATGAACTGTTCAAGAACATGTCAAATGTAAGTTCATGAACTGGTCTTGAACTGTTCAAGAACATGTCAAAATTAAGGTCATGAACTGTTCAAGAACATTTTGTCAAATTTAAGTTCATGAACAGTTCATGAACTTGTAGTTTCATGAATTGCCCATTTTCAGTTCATGCACGTTCATGAATAGTTCATGAACCCGTTGATGAACTTTCATGAACAGTTCATGAACCCAGTTCATGAACCGTTCAAGAACGGTTCATCAATTGTTCATGATCGTTTCGTAGGGGATTCAATCACCCCCAGATCCAACATTTTACCCACCTCTTCGTCCACAGCTTCACGTGCGTTGTATGGCACCGGATATCCATTGATTCGAATAGGGTCAGACGTATTTAGTTTAATTTTGAGGTCCAACAAAGTTGTACAACCTGGTCTGTCAGTGAATACATAAGAATGTTTAGCCAAGAGCGCATTAATCTGTTGACGCTGGTCTTTCGTCAACTCCGCACTCACATCAACTTTATCTATCCCCTCCCCCGCAACTCCCAAGGGACATTCAAGGGAACTCTCTATATTCGAATCAGCTTCATCATCGTCTACGACTGCCGTACAAACGACATTTAAGACCCCCTTTTCAACATTGTCGCTCTGTCTCTTAATATACAACTTGAGCATGTTAGCATGGAATATCTTTAAATTACCGTTCATGTCAATTTTATAGTCCATGTCACCTTTTACTTCTTTAACTTCATATGGACCTTTCCACTGGACTAATAACTTATTTGAGCTCGTTGGAAGAAGCAATAGCACCTGATCTCCTAAAAGAAATTTCCTATTTCGCGCTCTGCGGTTGTAATACTTGGCATATCTGCGCCCCGATTTAATCAATTCGTCACGTGCCATCTGGCATGTACTCTCAAGTTTATTTCTTAGATCTAACACGTACTGGTAAGTTGTTTTTATTTCCTCGTTCGCAACATCACCAGTCCATAGTTCGCGTAGTATCCGCATCGGGCCTCGAACCATTCTACCGTACAACAGTTCGAAGGGTGAAAACCCTAAACTTTCCTGCGGTACTTCACGGTACGCGAACAGAACAGCGATTAAATAACGGTCCCAGTCTTGCGGACGTTCCGCGCACATCTTTCGTAGCATGCTTTTGAGGGTACCATTAAACTTCTCTACCAGTCCATTGCACATCGGATGGTATGGGGTAGTGTTTAGCTGTTTGATGGATAACAGCCTACTTATTTCACCCATGAGGTCAGAGGTGAATTGGGCACCACAATCAGTGAGGATTTCTTCTGGCACCCCTACCCTACTGAAGATATCAACTAATGCTTCAGCTACCCTTTCCGTTTCAATAGTTGGTAACGCTACGGCTTCAGGGTATCTGGTTGCGTAGTCAACCAGAGTAAGAATATACCGATTCTTTCTTTCGGTAACTGGGTGTAATGGTCCTACAATATCTACCGCCACTCTTTTAAACGGTGTATCTATTAATGGCATCTGTCCTAAGGGCACCCTTGTGACCCTTCCCTTACATACGGTTTTCTGACATACGTCGCACGACCTACAGAACCGTGTGACATCGCCATTAACACCGGGCCAGTAGAATTCAGCGACTACCCTGCTAGTGGTCTTAGCCTTACCTAGGTGTCCTGCCATGCTTGACTCATGCACCACCCTAAGTACTTGAGATCTATATCTCTGGGGTACGACCACTTGCCAATACTTCTTACCCTCCCGAGCGCTAAACTCCCTATGAATTAATCCGTTCTTGCGTACGAATCTTGAGCTACCCCCACGCTTGCAGTGTTTAATCGCGCCGGACGTGATTTTCTCAACAATTGTTCTGATGGATTCATCACGTTCTTGCTCTTGTTTGAAATCATCACGTGAAATTCCTGAAATCGATTCAGGGACTATTAAATTATGAAACGCGGTTTTCTCTCGCCGTGTTTGCGCTCGCGTTTCGACTGCCTGGGCCAAAGGTATTTTAAAATCGGCCATGGTTGGAAGACGGGAACCTTCAACATTACCGATCGTCAGATCGTAAATAGGATTTTCCATACAAAGGGCATCAACAGTTCCCGTTAAGAAAGGTGTTTTTACCATGATCCTTGCTACGGGAATGTGACCCATCGTCTGATCAAGTAACATACATGGGGACTCCCACCCGAGCATTTGGTTGTCCTGCACAAGACTACGTTTGATCACTACGCCAGTGCAACCAGTGTCACGTAATACTACGACTTCTCGACCGTTGACAAACCCTCTCGCAGTTGGTACACGCGCTTCAGGAAATAGACACGTGCCAAGCGAATGAATACAAGGTTCTACCTGTACGATGTTACCAGATATACCTTTACTTTGTATAGCCACTGCTACCTTATGTACAAGTCCCTTTCAAGCTCCCTAGGCATAGGTCTCGCAGACTGGTTTCCAGACTTAAAATCTTTTAAAACCACGTTCTGGGTTCCCCCATGAGCTTCGGCAAAGAAATCGGCTTGCTTAGCCATATCTTTTACGTTTGTGAAGACTTTCTCCTTCAGAAATTGATCTAATTCTCGCCCAACTGTATTAAATAATTGATCTCTGAGCAAGAAATCAGTCAATCCTTCAAACGTTTTCACCGCTTTGCCGCATTCAATCCACCGCTCAAAATAGTTCGCAATTCTAACGGTGAACTGACCAAAGGTTTCTCCCTTATCGGGCTTGCTATACCTGAACTTTTTACGAAAACCCCGTTCAGTGAGCTCGTACCTTTTGAGAAGTGCTTCCTTTAGGACGTCGTACTTAAACACATCGTCCCTAGGAAGTCGCGAGTATACATCCAGCGCTTTACCTTTTAATAGCGCACTGAGATGCAGTGCCCAGTCATTTTGACTCCACTTCTGGTTTTCTGCATACCGCTCAAAGCGATGAAGATAACTAATGATGTTATCTTTTTCATCGTCAAAGGGAGGTAATTTGGGGCCCCTTAATTTGGGGCCCCTTAATTTGCTAAAGGCAGAATCGTGTTCTCTTCCAGATGTCGCTAATTCTACCTTACGCTCATGATCCTGTTGCTTTGCTCTTTCTTCTAACTCTAACATTTCTACTTTTGCTAGTTTATCTAACTCTATTCGCCTTTCCTCCGCTTCCCTTTCCCATCCTATCCTGTCCTTTTCGGCCTGCTTCTCTAATTCTATCTTTTCCTTCTCTAATCCTATCTTTTCCTTCTCAAAGGCCCATTTCCTTTCATCGGATTCCCTTTCCCTTTCTAATTCCCTTTTTCTTTCATCGGATTCCCTTTCTAATTCCCTTGACCTTACCCTTTCTTCCTTTTCTAATTCCCTTGCCCTTGCCCTTTCTTCCCTTTCCCGGGCTTGTTCTTCTTGAATAAATTTCCTTAGACTTTCACCTTCATACCCAAATTCTTTGCCTAAGGCAACCAAGTCCTTAAGGGATGACATGACAATGACAATTGTAATATGAATATAGATAGGTAACCAAACCAATGCTTTAAACACGTTTATACTGGACACACGGACCTAGATAGACTAAACAAAAATAAACCCCAACTTGAGTATTATCTTGAACAGAAGGTCACGCTCAAATATAAACATTAAATGTATACTTTCACAAAAATGATTGACAGTTCACTTAATCAAGCGATCCCACTTCTGACACCATTGTAACAGAATTGTTACCAAGAGGATGGTGGATTAAATGAACAACACAAACACAATATGTGAAAGAAAATATAAATTTATGAAATAAATTATTAATGAAAAATAATGATGTATCAACACAATAACTCATGCGCTCAACCCACAATTACACTCACAACCATTCACAATACATGAATAAATTAAATATTAATACAAAATAAAACACAGATACAAAGGAATCTCTTGGACTATACACAGATCCAATGAACCTTTACGAAAGTTTTATTAACGCAAGTATAAATTACGATAATAAACACAAACGACAAACTATACTATCGCACGTATGGATTGCGACAACTAGCACGAACATATACTTGTATTCAATCAAGTTGCTAGCTTTTATTGATATTCATGCAATCCCTTGAAATACTAATGTGATTTGAAATAACTATGTAAATACAACAATGTATTCAATTGTACTACAATTGCAACACACATATGTGTCTCGACCCAGTATAACCGTACGATTCACCAACAGTTGAATCGCCTCCCAGTTTCCCCGAAGACCTAGGGTTGACCAATACTTTTATCGGCCGTTTGCCCTTCATGGATCCACCACAGTTATACGTACAGACAGCATACAACATCTACTAGAACCAACGGTTCCTCAATACCCTAGATGTCGCCCCGGATGTTTACAACTTTAGACAGCTCCGACACTCGGACTTCTAGCTTTCCGGATATTTACATGTCACGACAGATGTAGACGAACAGACAGTTCGACAGACAGACAGTCAGATACTTCAATTCCGTTTTCACAATTAAACGGCACAATCAATCACATTCAGCTATTATTCAGAGATGTTCCACAACAAATCAGAGATGTTCCACAACAAATCAGACGATATCAAAGACGTTATCAAAGATGTTCTCAGAGATGCTATCAGCCGACGTTATCAGATGCGTTAACAGCTACGTTATCAGCTACAATAAACAAAACCAGACTAATAATAGTTGTCTCAAAAAAATAATCTAAACCGTAGATTACGCTGTTGCATTTAAAGTCTATTAGTGACTAGTAATTCCAAATACTCCACGTTTAAAATCTGCATTGCAATAAAGGCATCATTATACGAAATGATAAACTGAATAAAATTCACAATAAAACGAAATATAAATTTAACACTCACCCCTTTGGCTGGAGATTGAAAGACGAGCTTATCTATCCTATGATTAGATACTTTTGGTCCCGTAATTATTATGAGAAATATTCTGCCTTATATACTCTCAAATAGGTGAGCAGAAATCACAGCAAGATTGCCGTGCACCACGTGAAACTTATGTTCCGGATTTCATGAAAATAAAAATCAGGCACATGCAAATCGTTACATGCCGCTTACCTTGGAGAAAACCACTTATTCACCCCAGGTAATGCATGTACGACGAAACAAAGAAAATGGTGAGATTAGCTTGTAAATCAAGAAGAAAATAAATTTAATTTTTGCCTAATTCTGTGACAAACACGAAGATACAAAGTCGGAATCTAATTTTTTTAATAACAAGAATAATGCACTAATAAGTACAATACAACACTTCAACATGTAATGCGGATGCAATTTTGCTATGTACAGTAGTATCACATGCAAAATGCAATTGCACTATTATTCATGCACCAGCATGGCCAGGTCTTTCTTACAATTATACTCTAATATCAATGAGTAAAATGCAACTTTTTCCAAAAAATTAAAATCTGGTTATAGGACACACGGTACTAATTATACGGAAGAGCTGTGAACCAGTCTAAAAATGGGTGAAGAAATAATAGAGTATATACGGCTTTGGTGGTCCATAATTGGTTAATAATGAAAACTAAAATTTTAGTAAAAATATTTTTTGAGAGCTTATCCTATCTGTAATTTAAAAAAAATATAGACAAAATTCTATTGATGCAATTGAAGTAAATTTAGAGGCTTCACCTATTAGTACTCAATAATGAAAGTAGCACCTGATTCATTTGGTGCAGAATCAATAAGCAGCAGAGAGGGTGAACCCTACAACGTTTTGAGACAAAATTTGATTGAAATCTTAAAACGAGCCGTCCTATAATCTCATTTTAACCAAAAAGAGGGCGAACCCTACAACGTTTCAGACAAAATTTTGATTGAAATCTTAAAACGATCCTTCCCTACAAAATCTCATTTTAACTAAAAAAAATGAAAACGGAGATTTTACGATTTTTTAATCAATTTTTTGATTGAAATCCTAAAACGAGCCGTCCTATAATCTCATTTTAACCAAAAAAAAAAATCTCAGGGGCAAACCCTACAACGTTTTCAGACAAAAAATTGATTGAAATCTTAACGAGCCTTCCCTACGAAATCTCATTTTAACTAAAAAAAATGAAAACGGAGACTTTTACGATTTTTTAATCAATTTTGGTCGTAACTTGTTGTCATCCACCCTCTCTGCTGCTATGGGTTAACAAAAAATAATAAATGATTTGATCCAGTCCTTAGGATCTCACAAACAGACTAATCGCTAACACCTCCTTTTGTAAATCAATCAGATTATTTGACTGGTCGGTGAGTTTGAAATTAATTCTGGTTAATGAATTATTATGGCATCGCATATAGACAGGATTAATTGGGTTTTCAATAATTAGGAATCCTGGAGGAGCTGTTGGTGCAAACGAATAAAGAATATACCCCTGCTGAGCTTGATTTGATCGTTCGAGATTAATTTGATAGCTTCCTTCGATAACATCACATACTAAATTGAGCGCAATCACTGAGGATATATTTACGTTGAACGGAGCGATATGCCTACCACCACCATCTGGATCATTATTATGTTTGAGGATTTTTATTTCCTGTGATGCTGTTTTTTTACATGCATCATGAATTATTTTAAAACCAACATCGATGGTGTCACTGAGAAGTTTTTTTAGTTTCGGTACGTTATATCCCGGTAGTTTGAATGTCGGAATATTATTCACGGGAAATTTATATTGTTTTGCAAATTCTGTTCTCGATAGGGGATTATCGTCATCTAATATATCCTGAATAATTTTTAGGTTAAATGTTTCCATATCGTCGATAATTTTATTGCATGTTTCTACGACGCTGATAAATTCATCTCGGGTGAGAGAGCCGGATTTAAGAGATATTAACAACAGCGATAAATCATTATTCATTGCTGTGAAATTTTTAACGATTTTAGGTTCGTCAACAAAATGATATCCCTCTATTCTACCCCCTGGCAACTCTCCTCCAGTTGATCGGTATCCGAGACCAAAGAAATCTATAGTAAACTCGTGATCTTTATAACTCCTTATTGGATTAGCAGGTTTTATTCTGTCGGTGATATAATCAGTTTTTTGTGGTTCTGGTAAATCAACGGCTTTCCCCCCTGGTGGTAATTCAGGCCAACCTAACACTGTTCTTATTGAGCTTTGATATATATCTATGACGTATTCTTCTGAGTTTATCTCAATTGCGGATGATAGCGTCGGTTCATGAACTGTTATAGCGATTTTTGACTCTACTCCAGTAATCGATTTTATTCTACGCGCGAATTCATTATTGATTTGTTCGATTTGGTATGACCCTGTTGGTATCGAAACGACGTTCCAGTCTGGGGTTCTGTCGGGTTTATTCTTATTTGCAAACACCAGTGAATTATTCGGTTGTTGACCACCAAATGATTTTTATCTGATATTAGGCCAACTGTGGTATACTCGTAATTTTGCTAGCGCTATCTCCTTCACGGGGACTGGGCTAGGGAAATTCACACTAAACTCGGGTTCCGTTGATGTTATTGATATCATGCTTGTTTGTACTGGGTTCGTGTTCTCCACTACTCGTTGAAGTAATTCCATCGGTGTCGTCATTGTTATTATACTCATGATTTATTTCTAATTTTGGTATCGAGGAATCATAAATACTGACCATCACTGAGAACTCACAATCTGGTATGGTTGAGATTATTGAGATCATTTTGGTTTTTGGGTTTGTTTTTTCTAATTCCATCGGTGTTGTCATTGTTATTATATTCATGTTGTTGCTCTAATTTTGATATCGCTGAATCAAAAATACTGACCATCGCTGAGAATTCACTATCTGATATAATTGTATTATCGAGTGACGACGATATCATCAGGGATAACTGCGAATATGCGGTTGATGCAATATGAAATTGAAGTTAGTAATTCTGCAGTTTACTCTGGCTGCATGATGATATCTTTTTGCTATCCCGGTTGATATACCCCCGATTGTAGCCACCGCAGAAATGCAAATTGGAACTACAACCGGGGCAATCATTGTAACCGATGCAAGTATTATTCCGGCGCCAGCGAGAACGCTTGACACCGAGTACACAATAACATCAATTGCGGTGATTCTTCGTCGGTATTTTTTTATTTTTATTTGATACTCCTCAGTGAGGGTTTTGAGTCTATTTTGAAATTCTCTGACCTGATCATAGCGACATTGCGTTGATGAAATCATTTTTATTTTAAAAATACTAGTGTTTTCAATTGTGAAATCCGAACGATTTTCCTTTCAATTTAGTTATTTACTTAAATCCGCTACGAATTCCACATACCAGGTTGCTGAAACCCCAATCAAATTTTTATCAGTAGCTGTTATAGTGAACTTTTCAGTTGTATCCTTGTCGATGATCGTTGAAATCGTATTATTGACCCCGGATGAACTCGACGATGATATATTAAATTGAGTCAATGGTGTTACTAGTGTTAATCGATAAATACCCTTGACGGTTGCAGTGATATCTAATTTATTGTTTGTAGGTGTCCACGCAAATGATCCGTGTTGGATTGTGTACACGACGTTATTGGTTTTCTCATGAGGAATTTTTGTTTTTTCAATGATTGTTATCATCCTCGAAAAATCACCTTTGACGGCTTCGATGAAGTTTTTCGTCTCATCGATGGATTTTTTAATATCAGGGAGTTTTATTTCAATTTTATCTAACGGGGTTCCAATAAATTTATCAATGATATTTCTACGAAATGATGTAAACTGTTTTCCGTGTTCTTCAATTTTAGATTGAAGTGTTGCTAGTTCCAACACAGAATTTTTCAACTCATTGTCATGGGTATCAATCTTATCAGTGATCGTAGACACAAGTGCACCTGGTTTAAGTCGTCCGTCGTTGGAATACAGCGCAATAGAGTTTTCAGCGGCGTCGCGCTGCCGTATCAAAATGTCATTCAATGATACATCACTGGATTTCAATTTACCCTGTTTGTCCTGAAATACAACTATTTCGTTCGGGTCAACACTTGCTAAATTTAACGTCTCAGCTATTTCATCTTTGATTAGTTTTTTTACATCACCTGTCGCAGTGTCATCGGGTTTGGGTTTCAAAGATCTCCCCCAAATATCAATCATGTTATTGTAAAACTCTTTCTCTCTCTAAAAAGCAATTACTAGTGTATTCATTCACGACAACATGTGGTGGTTTTCCGCTTGGGTTACTCAAGGAGTTAGAAATAGCATCAAGGACATTTAATACTTCGCTGCCACATATTGGTGGGTCAATCATCGTTTGTGTTGGTAGCGTAGAATACCAAGTCTTCATTGGAAGGGTTTTTATATAACGCAAAAACTCTTTTGGTGGGGCTAATCCATATGAATCAAAATAGACAATCCCACGTGGATCAATAGCGTATGCAACCCAGTGAGTTCCAGGTCCGGTGCTGTTATCTAAATTAATGATTCCGGTTTCAACGCTGTTTGGTTGATGTGGTAATTGATCTTTCATAAAGACACCTCTGAAGTTTTTAATCGCTAGTTTTTTAGCAGCATCCATTAAATCAAAATTGGACATGGGAACCATCGAAGATTTGGGAACCATAGGTTCCTCAATTAATAAACCGGTCCTAGTCTTAGACCCTTTCCGCTGTACCACGAATACGGGGTTCCTGGTAGTCTTAGACCCAATCCGTGAACGGATCGTCCCTTTTTTTTATATCCTTTCCCAGTTGCCTTCTTTAGTGCCATTCCTGCTGCAGTACCAACGGCTCCTAACGCTGCCGCTTTAGCCACCGCTGGGGCTGCTGCTGCAATCAATGCTGGAATCGCAGCTAACAACGGAAATATACCGCCTGTTTTAATCATATTTTTGATAGCAGCCGCAGAGAGAGTAATCTGGACACCCTTTTTTGCTACTAGTGCATCATTGAAATGTTTCACCTGACGAGTTGTCAGCGATAGTTTATTTGCACCACCAGTCATTTGGTTGGGTTTCAACGTGATTGTGGTTCCACATTTTTTAGCTGATTCCGATTGCAATTTTTTTAATTGACCGGGAGTTAACGCAACACTAATAACACTATATGACATTATACATAATAGATTGATTCTAAATCGTTTACAATTTCAATTACATGTTTTCCACTGGTGCATCTACCACTCTCATTCTTCCACCAACACCTTCAAGTAGCATTGATTTGTCGCTGAGAATGACAGCAACCGCTCTATAATTCGGGATAAGGATAGGAGGTACCCCACCAACTGGTGGACCAGTCGGACGGGTTACACGGGCTCTAAAGTGTATATCAACGACAGATTGTCTTGT